>WNWU01000019.1:20684080-20732035 GCA_012654045.1 Ptyas mucosa | reverse complement strand
GAATAGAATAGAATAGAATAGAATAGAATAGAATAGAATAGAATAGAATAGAATAGAATAGAATAGAACAGAATAGAATAGAATAGAATTTTTTATTCGCCAAGTGTGATTGGACACACAAGGAATTGGTTCATATGCTCTCAGTGTACATAAAAGTTCATCCAGAATCATAAGGTACAACACTTAATGATAGTCATAGGTATATGATACATGAACCCAGCCTCTGTGAAAACTAACCTAATTCTTAGATAAGTTTGTCTTACCTACTTTGATTTAACAGTGGTTAGATTCAAGGAAGTAAGTCACCAATGCATTTATTTAGCAGAGAAGCACTCGTGAATTTCAGAGCCAGTAGAGCCAAATGGGGAAATCATCCATATCGATCTGAGAGTTCTTATTTTATGATATATATTAAACAATTATTTCCAGACAAGAAGCTGACAACACACTTCACTTTCTTCATGTTGATCAAAATGGAAAATTACTAATGTGCTATTTTTGGTCAAATATAGCATCATCCTTGGAATGACTATATAGGTATTAAAACATGTCATCAGCAACTCCAATTGAATACTTAGGATTCCAGCAATGTGGATATGTTGACTTCACACTATATTTTTTGAATTTTGATGCTATGAGCCAACATACATATTTAGGCTTGAAAAGGAAAGACTGGGAAAGGGGAGAGATAAAACTACTTTTGAAGCAATTTAAAAGATGTCACACTTAAAATTATGACTATTCATGATTATGACTATAAATTATGACTATAATTATGACTATAAATTATGATGATCTGATCACCACCAATACCATCTTTCGCCTACCCACTTGCAAAAAGACATCCTGGATGCATCCACGTGCTAAGCACTGGCATCTTATTTATTATGTCATTGTGTGGAGGAAAGACAGACAGGATGTAAGGGTGACCAAGGCTATGCCGAGGGCTGACTGTTAGACTGACCATAAACTCATCATCTCCAAAATAAGCTTTCACATCAAGCCAAGGAGATGTCCTCAGGGAAATAAAGCTGTGATGAAACGGATCAACGTCAGTAAACTGAGGAACCCCAACATAGCAGCTTCACTAGCAGAACATCTTGGCAACTAACTCTCAGAGCTGCAATTAGAGGGAAATGCTGAGAAGGACTGGGAATGCTTTTGGGACTCTTTTGCACTAAAGGTCCTTGGACCCTCACACAGAAAAAAAGCAGGACTGGTTTGATGAAAACGATGAAGAGATCAAGGCCCTACTTGCTGAAAAGCACCACCTTTACCGTGCTTATCAGAATGACCCATTGTCAACAGCTAAGAAAAATGCCTTCAACAACACTTGCAGGACTGTACAGAGCAAGCTTCGCAAGATGCAGGATTCCTGGTTGAGTACAAAGCAGATGAAATTCAGTTTACTGATAGAAATGATGCTAAATGGTTCTACGAAGCCCTCAGATACTTGTACGGATCTCAGCCCTCAGGAATCTCCCTCCTACTGGACTCAGATGGTGCAACTCTCATCACTGAGAAGACTGATTTTACAGCAATGGGCTGAGCACTTCCAATCCGTATTGAACCACCCATCTTCCATCAACAATGAGGTGATCGACAGAATACCCCAGTTGGATATCAACCACAGCCTGGACACCTCACCATCAAAGACTGAAACCCTACAGGCCTTCAGCCAGCTCTTCAGTGGCAAGGCCCCAGGATCTGACATGATCCCAGCAGAGATCTATAAGGATGGTGGTGCACTGCTTGTTAACAAACTCACTCAGCTGTTAAGTCTTTCTGGAATCAAGGATCCATTCCTCAGGAACTGAAAGATGCATCCATCATACACTTCTACAAGAGGAAAGGGAATCAACAAGTCTGTGATAATCATAGAGGAATATCACTGCTTTCCATCGCAGGCAAGATCCTTGCACAAGGTTGCTGAACCACCTGACTGACCACCTGGAACAGGGTTTATTACCTGAGACACAGTGCAGTTTCCACAAAGAGCGTGGCACTGTGAACATGATCTTTGCAGCCCGACAGCTCCAAGAGAAGTGTCAAGAGCAGAATTGTGAATTGTACACCACCTTCGTGGATCTCACTAAGGCTTGTCAGTCGTGAAGGTCTGTGGCGCATCATATCGAAGTTTGGGTGCCCTGATAGATTCATCCTGATGGTACATCAGTTCCACAACTGTATGATGGCTCATGTTCTGGACAAGCTTCAGAGGCCTTTCATGTTACAAATGTTGTCAAGCAAGGGTGTGCGTTGGCACCCACCTTGTTCAGCATAATGTTTTCAGCCATGCTTTCAGACGTCTTCCAGAACAGTTCCTTGGGAGTTAGCCTGAGATACAGGACCAATGGGAAACTGTTCAACCTGCAAAGACTTCAGGCTAACTCCAGGCTACCCAAGATAAAGGAGCCTGTGCTACGTGACCTCCTCTTTGCTGATGACTGTGTCCTATATCAGAGCAGGAAATGCAAGCCATTGTGGACAAATTCACAGCAGCATGCAACAACTTTGGCCTCCTGATCAACATAAAGAAGACCAAAGTGATACATCAGTCAACTCCGAAAGCCCAACACCAAGAGCCCACCATCACAGTGAATGGACAAAAACTGCAAGCAGTGGACCAATTTACATACCTTGGCAGCACCTGTGCCAAGTGACAGTTGACATTGAGGTCTACTACAGAATCGCCAAGGCAAGTTCTGCATTTGGCAGACTACTGACCAACGTGTGGGACCGCTGTGGAATAAGCTTTGCTATAAAGCTCAAAGTCTACCGAGCAGTAATGCTAACTATCCTGATGTATGCCAGTGAGACTTTGACTGTTTTCAGGAGCACACTAGGTAATTGAATAACTTCCACATGACCTGCCTCAATAGAATTCCGAGGACAAGGTGCAGGACAAGGTGGCAGGACAAAGTGGTAGACATAGAAGTCCTCTCCAGAGCAGGCTTGCCATCAGTTCACACCCTGCTGATGAAAGCCTACACATGCTGGGCAGGCCATGTTGCAAGGATGCCAGACCTTCGCATCCCTAAACAGCTCCTCTATGGTGAGCTGTCTCATGGAACACGGGGGGCACGGGGGACAAAGGAAGTGATACAAAAACACAATGAAGCCTCCTTCAAGTCCCTAGATATTGACACCACTTCCTGGGAAACCCTGGCATAAGATTGATTGACATGGTACATGTTGATCCACCAAGGCTGCCAAACATCTGAAGAACAACCATAGGACAAGAGAATTGAGCACTCCACAAAGCCAGAGCTGCAAATGCTGCAACAATGGTGCCCACACATGTCTGCCCGACATGTGGCGGAACATTTTGTGCCTGTATAGGCCTTACCAGCCACCTGCAAACACATTGTGGACAGACCACAACCTGTTAGATATCAAGGTCTTCTTCAAACACAATGGACAAATATCAAAGTGAAAAGCAAGTAAGAACCCAGTGCACCATAACTATCTTGTGGATCAATTCATTTTTTTCTTTCTTTATAGCATTGCAAAATAAAAAAGGTTTTTTTTTCCTGGAAAGTTTACTTTTACAGTTATATAGTTCTGTAAATGGCATGTGGCTAAAGCAAATAAAAAACCAGAAGTTCAAATCGCCTTTCCTTTTCCTAGCTTAACTGCCAAAATAAAGAATGTACTAAAAGGAGATCACTTTATGACTCTCACCACTCTTCCATTCAATTTTTAGCTATTTCTCAGTCTGTAAAAAGATTCTTCTTTTGAAGTCAGTAAGGTAGCTATATTCAATCGTCTTTAGAACTAATCAAGGGATTCAGATAAACTTAGCAGAGTATTGATTTTGAGATCCTCTCTCTCCTTCAGGAATTCTATGCAGGGTGCACTGAACCCTAGAAGCTTTGTTGTTGTTCTTGTCTTCAGTCAGAAATCCTCTTCAATGGTCTTTAGTCCATTCTAAATTCATATATTTTCATCAACTAACACTGTCTAAGATGCATCTGATTTGCCAGCCATGTTTTCTGCCTATTCTCTAACTACATGTCAGAGTTTAGGAAGCATGACAGTATTATGAGATAAATCCAGGAGCAAAACACAGCACACAGCACACAAAGCCTTTAGATAATTAACAGTGGTTTTATCTACAGCTAAATATATACAGACTTATACGTGGTAAATACCTTATCATATTTCTACTGACACAAGGAGAGCAATGAGATACATGACGAGAGAGAACATGAAGAGAAGGGAGATGCCCTCTAATGGCTTCCCTTATATAGGCAGCTTCTTACTCAGCTTCTTAAAGTGGCAATAACCCTGCTGCCTCATTCACATTGCATCAGTTTTCAGTTGTCTCCGCTTACAACCTTACATCATCTTACAGCTATTAAATCTACATTCCCTGACACTACAGCTCCCACCTTTCTCTCTCCATAGCGCATTTCAATCTCCTCTTTCTTTTACAGGAGATTCTCCCTTTTGATATGAAAATATTATTTGTTTCACCTCATTTTTGTAACTCAATCTTAACTATCCTACGCACAAGTTGCATGCTTGGGAAATGATGGGACTACCCGGCAGATTCTGTACATTTGCTCCATAGAGTCCTTGGTGCTCTTTGAGCTTGGTTGCTTGCTTGCAGATGTTTCATTAGTTAACTAGGTAATATCATCAGTGCAAGTAATGGTAGGGTGTGCTCCCTGTTTATATACAAGTAGTTCTTGACTTATGACTTCAATTGAATGCGGAGTTAGGATCATAAGTTTTTGAAATTGCTGAACTGGATCACCAGATCACCAGATCCGATTTTAAGATTATTTGTGTGTGTGTGTGTGTGGTGGTCATTACGTTCATTTGTTTATTTGATAATTTGGTGTAATTTTTTAAAAAAATCTTAGGAAAACTCCCTAACAATATGAGTAATATGATAGTGGAAACAACCATTTATAGAAGCATTGACTTCCTTCACTGAATTTCTTTGTAGCCATTTGTATGTGACAAACTTGTTATCTGAGTTTTCCAACACGGCCATAGCTTGCACCTGGGAATGCTCATACAAAAATTTATAAGTTATTAGCTATGGTGTTCTTTCTTATACTTTGTGAAGAAAGGTGCATGTAATCTTTCTGACCCAAGAAAATAGAATCTGGGCTAGTAGAGGTGAATTTGAAATCTTTCAAACCTGACATAATTCACATACATGTATCTAATGATATATTTATTTGAGATATGGGAACACAGAAAAGTAGATTTCAATAAAAGAAAAGGCACACTTTGAAGCCAAATTCTCTATTGTTAGGCCACTGAACTGACAAATAGAGCTGTGAATGTTTTAAGCATTAATTGCTATGTCTGTGTTCATCAGAAAGAAGTCATGTCTTCATTCCAAGCCAGTTGCCCCAAAATCACTAAGACAAAAAGATAAAAATGGTTTTATTTTGCATCTATATTTGGACTAATGGAACAGGTTACTTGTTCATGGTTCAAAAGAAAAAAATCAATCTCATTCTCTCTCCAAGCATCTTATAAATATAACATTTTCTTGTTTCTTGCTATTATAGTCCTAACCTCTGGCAATCAATTCTATTTCTGAAGAGATAGAACACAATTTATTTATTTATCTTCCATTTGCTGAAAGAAAAATTTCAACCTAACATATCAAAATCCATTCTATGCCAAGCTTTTGAGTTCAGGATAATGATTTTGTTTCCTTAATTTTTTAAAAAAAGCCTGCTATCACCTGTTGCTGGTATGTCATAATCTAATATTCCTTTTCTGCTAGATGTTACATTCTAAATTACTATAACAGAACACTAATATTGCCTTAGTCCTGAAAGGCCCAAGAAGACAGAAAAGCTGCAGGCTGTTGAAAACAGGTCTATATAGTGAAAAAAAGGCACCCACACATATCAGCAGGGTTTGATCAAGAAAGTCAATATAGCAACTGTGATGGTGATGGTGAAATTAAAGCTTTGCAGTTTGGGGGAGGGAATATGTGTATGTTACATCTGCTGAGCCCATAAAACCTGGTGAAAATTTTGACTGAACCGTCATGGCTGCAGGGCCACCAGATTTCCGTGCATTCCAGGGCTCAGGGGAGGGGCGAGGTGTGTGTGACGGCGATTATTAGGGAAAGTCTTTGTCCGATGGAGACCACTGTTCCTCAGATAGCCAGATGTGAGTCCCTTTTTGTGAAGTGGGGTTGTGGGATGCAGATGGGCCTGCTGACTGTGTACCTGGCTCCCTGCCACGTAGCGGCGGACCTGCCCAAGCTGCTTGATGTGATTGCTGGGGTGGAGGTTGATACCCCAAGACTGATTGTCATGGGGGATTTCAATCTCCATCTGCCAGTGAGGCGTCAGAGGAGGCTTGGAAGTTCATGGCTTCCATGATGGCCATGGACCTGACCCAGTTAGTTCAAGGCCCCACTCACACAGGGGGACACACTCTGGACTTGATTTTTGTCTCTGGTCAGTGGTTGAATGATCTAAGAACAGGAGATGTAGACATTAAGCCCTTGTCATGGACAGATCATTCTCTCCTTCACTTAGACTTTCAAGCTGCTTTGCCCCGCCATAGGGAGACGGAACCGACCAGGTGGTTTCGTCCCAGGTGCCTGATGGACCCAGAAAGGTTCCTGACAGAGCTTGGGCTGTTTCCTGAGACCCTGGCACATGACTCGACTGAAGTCCTGGTGGCCGCCTGGGATAGGGCGGCCACCAGAGCGTTGGACCGCGTCGTGCCTTTGCGGCCTCTGACCTGATGCCGATCTCAATTGGCTCCTTGGTTTTCCGAGGAGCTAAGAGAGATGAAGCGTCGGAAAAGACACCTAGAGAGCAACTGGAGGACTAGTCAATCTGAATCTGACCGAACACTGGTGAGATCTTATATCAAGACCTACCTAGTGGTGATAAAAGCGGCAAAATTTACCTATTTTTCTGCTCTTATCGCATCTACAGAGAACCGCCCAGCTGCTCTGTTTAGGGTGACCCGCTCCCTTCTTCGGGGGGGGAGTGCGGGAGGATCCCTTGCAGGTTTGAGCTGACGTTTTTGTGCAATTCCTGCATGATAAAGTTGCTCAGATTCGGGAAGGCTTGGACTCCGACTGGGTGAGTCCAGGGGGGGAGACGGGGGTAGGTCTTGAGAATATCTGGGAAGAGTTTGACCCTGTGACTCCTGAGGACATGGACAGGATTCTGGGTAGGCTTAGTGCTGCCACATGTTTATTGGACCCGTGTCCCTCCTGGCTGGTACTGGCCTCCCGGGAGGTTACATGAGGCTGGCTCCAGGGGATTATAGATGCTTCTTTGAGTGAGGGTGACTTTCCTGCCGCCTTGAAAGAGGCGGTGGTGAGGCCCCTCCTCAAGAAGCCTTCCCTGGACCCGGCTGTATTAGCAAATTATCGTCCGGTCTCCAACCTTCGCTTTGTGGCAAAGGTTGTTGAGTGTGGTGGCACGACAGCTCCCCCGGTACCTGGATGAAGCTGTCTATCTAGACCCATACTAGTCGGGCTTCAGACAGGGCTACAGCATGGAAACTGCATTGGTCGCATTGGTTGATAATCTCTGGAGGGCTCGGGACAGGGTTGTTCCTCTGTCCTGGTCCTATTAGATCTCTCAGTGGCTTTTGATACCATCGACCATGGTATCATGTTGCAGCGGTTGAGGGGGTTAGGAATAGGAGGCACTGTGCTGCGGTGATTCTCCTCCTTCCTCTCTGACCGCTCACAGTTTGTGTTGGAAGGGGGGCAGAGGTTGACCTCGATGTGTCTCGCTTGGGGGGTGCCGCAAGGGTCGGTCGTCTCACCCCTTCTGTTCAACATTTATGTGAAGCCGCTGGGTGAGATCATCCGTGGTTTTGGGGTGAGGGTACATCAGTATGCTGATGACACTCAGCTGTACATCTCCACCCCAGACCACCCCAGTGATGCCCTTGATGTGATGTCCCACTGCCTGGAGGCCATGTGGGTCTGGATGGGGAGAAATAGGCTCAGACCAAGTGGCTGTGGCTTCCAGCGTCCCGATATAGTCAGCTGGTGCCATTGCTGACTATTGGGGGTGAATCTTTACCCCCCACAGAGAGGGCTCGCAATCTGGGTGTCCTCCTGGGTGCATGGCTGTCTTCAGAAGAACATATGACGGCCGTTTTTATCAGGTTTGCCTGATCCACCAGTTGTGGCCCTTTTTGGACTGGGACACCTTACGCATGATCACTCACGCCCTTGTCACCTCCCAGCTGGACTATTGTAATGCTCTCTACATGGTGCTCCCCTTGAAGAGCACTTGGAAGCTCCAACTGGTCCAGAATGTGGCCGTGCAGGTGGTTATAGGCGCAACTCGTTGCGCCCACATGACACCTCTCCTGCACGAATTGCACTGGCTCCCAGTGGTCTTCTGGGTGTGATTCAAGGTGTTGGTTACCACCTTTAAAGCACTCCATGGCATAGGACCAGGGTACTTACGAGACCGCCTTCTGCCACTGATAGCCTCCCACTGACCAGTTCACTTCCACAGAGGGGGACTCCTCAGGATGCCATCAGCCAAATTATGTCGGCTGGCGACACCCAGGGGGAGAGCCTTCTCTGTGGGAGCCCCTGCCCTTTGGAACGAACTGCCCCCGGAAATACGCACAATCTCTGACCTCCAAGTTTTTCACTGTGCCCTCAAGACCCTACTCTTCCGACAGGCAGGGCTATCTTTATAATGGAGTTTTAAATTTGGAGTTTTTTAAATTTTTGGGTTTTTAATGAATTTCGGCCGTAAATGTAATAATTTTAATTAATTTTTAAATTTAATTATGTTTGTATTGTGTTTTTTATTTGGCTGTGTACCGCCCTGAGTCCTTCGGGAGAGGGGCGGTATAGAAATAAAATTATCTATCTATCTATCTATCTATCTATCTATCTATCTATCTATCTATCTATCTAGACTACTTGGCATCCAGTATGTTTATATATACCTTATATCCTTTTACAATCATTTGTTTATTTAACAATCTTCCATATGTGCATATTTTTATACATAATCTTAAGTAATTCTAAAATTTTGGTGAATTCAATATTTTGAAGTGAACTCTATCGATATATTTCATATTCAGCATATAATAATTATATTATTTGGAAAGGATAATATAATTATCCTTGTGAGGGATTTCTCCAGTTCTCCTAGTTACAAATGGAAAATAATGATATCCAAAGATAAATTGTTCTGCATAAGGCAAGTGAGATATTACAAAAATATCCAGAACTACCCAGTGGTGGGTTTCAAATAATTTAACAGCTGATTCACCCAGGTTCAGGTTTGCCGTTGTGAGAGGCATGGCCCATCCCCGTCCTCCAGCTCTGCTGCAAATGCGGGATGAGCCTCCTGCAACAGCCTGTTGTGGCTCCGACCCCCGAGCCCATCGCATCGGAGGAAGAAGGCTCCGAACATGAAGGAGAGGAGCCAGCCAGGCCTCCCTCCCCGGCCCCTCCTCTCTGGCAATTCCTCAGCTGCCGGCCGAAGGAGAGGAGATTAGCCAGGAGCCAGGTGTCTCTGATCGGTCGGAAAGCGATGAGGAAAGTAGGCTGTGGCTGGACCCACGTCAGTGTCGGCATGCTAAAAGATCCCAGCAAATGAGGAGGCGTGCCAGGGATTAGCTGAGTCACTGGACCACACCCCACAGGCTATATAAAGGAGTGGGGTGGCAGTTTGAATTCTGTGACGGACAAAGTTTCACTCTGGTTAGTTTCTTGGTGTCAAACCTCAGTCGGCTTCAAGGACTGGAATTTGGACTGTGTTGTTTCCCCAGCTGGTGTGTATGTGTTGGTTATCTGGTGACAGAATACCCCCCCCCCTTGTTTAGTAAAGAACTTGCAGCCGGTTCCCATAGGGCTGCCCAAGCCTGGATAATGAAACCTCCGTGTTTGCCAGTCATTTAACCCTCGTCTGTCTGTGTGGGTTTGTGCTTGTGGGGGACGGGGACAGAACACAGCCAACCTGACCCTGGGTGAATTGGTTGTTAAATTAACCCCCCTCCCCACTATCAAAGTGGATCCTGGGCACTGCACTGCAATGGAGAAATTGGAAATGGAGTGGCTGGCATGAGGGAAGGAGGAGGAACAGGGAGAAGAAAGAGAGAAAGTGGCTTCTTTCCCACGCGCCAACTGCTCCATTGTCCATTTCTCCATTGCAGTGCAGCGAATCCAGTTTATTTTGTGCGGGTCATTCTTTTAAATGCAGACTACTCTGCCTTGAGTGGTACTTTTCATGAAAAGATGAGTTTCAGACAGCACGGCACAGCCATCCTGCCACTTCCACATTCAAGTATAATAATGGCTCCCTTTGTTTTACAGTGGAAATGCTAGAAGTGATTTCCTATAAAAACTATTTCAGGATTTGCTCCTGGTTTCCACCTCCTGTTCTCCGCAAGCACTCCGCACGCTCACATTTTTGGTGCTGGCCGAACCGGTTGTTAATTCATATGCCACCCACCTCTGGATGGCAGGCTGAGTCAACCTTCAGCCAGTGAGAATTTAACTGCTGAACTGCAGCCAGCAGTCAGCAGAAGTAGCTTGCAGTACTGCATTCTAACCACTGACCCACCACAGCTCATTAAATTAACATTTAGAAGGTGGATGTTATTCTGAAACAAAATATTCACCTTAGAACAATTTATTTAAGAATCGCTCAGCAAGAAAGGTCACTGATCTACATGAAACCGCTTCCAATATATAAGGTACTTTGAAGCCACACTTAACAGGATTTCAATTCATGCTTTTATATTTTAAAAATATGGATGAGTTAGAAAAGACAATGTTGTTAGATCTGTGCACTCATGAGAAAATTGTTAAATCTTCAACAAACACAATACAAACAATGCAAATCTCTCAGTAGGTGTTAGTCTAAGCTAGGTGTAGGCAGCTATAGTAGCTGTCTTTGAGCCTCCTTTTTATGTCTTCTCTGACCATGAGGGTTGCAGTTTCTGACATTCCAAGGCACAAAAATTTAAACAGTATTCTAAGTTAAATTTTAAAAAAGTCATATTTTAAAAAAAGACTTAAACATTTATCCTATTCAAAACTCAGAAACAGAAATTTCCCAGTTCTGATCCTAAGTACTGTATTTGCAGAAATAAAATAATTAATAATGTTATTGACAGTGTTAGAGTGTTGTGTATGCTAAGACTGTGCAAAGGTTCAAAGGGGTGATTTGCTTCAGTGATGCTTTGAGTAAAATGACTTTTGAAATTTCCAATGAAAGTAAATCTGCCATGTTCCTGCACTACCTTCAGGAAGGAGCAAGCAGACAATGTTGCATAGAGGAGGAAGAGCAAACATACTGCATTGATCACATGCTAATATGCACACACACAGAAACCAATGTTTCAATCACATTTTGACCCTTTAAGAGTCTCTTCATAAGCCCACCAAGGCTATCTTCTTCTCAGAATGAGAAAAAGAGCATGGCCATCTTTCTTTCAAACTTGATTATGACTAATGAATTGAGTATATTTGGGTCAACTTTTAAAAATTACATCTCACTGTTGCCAAGCAAGTTACAGGGATCTGCCACTTCTGTAGTGTGAACTATCACCTTAACAATCTGTAAAATGGTATTAATATTTAAAGGACATTTAACAATATTTTAAATATAGTGAAATCTTTTGTGAAGCCAGTTGGAAGCAATTGCACCTGATACATGTTTCTTTGGACTACTAGCGATATTTCTTGTTCTATTTGGGGACCAAAAAAAAAAAATCAATGCAGATAAAAATTATCAAACTGCCAGCATGAAAAGAAACTCATTCAAATCTTACTATTCTATTCCTTATGAAGATCGTAGTTTGTTTTTCTTGGTGGAATGAGAAAAAGAACTGGTAGGGGTAAAAAGGACTCTTGCATCGAATTCTGGAGGCCCTCTGCTAATCCTTGATGATTTTCTTGTGCTAGACGTATTTCATTTGGTAGAAGAGTTTTCAATCTTCCTTTGTACAGGAGAATAGATTATTCCCCCCCCCCCCAAAAAGTCCTGTTTTATGTTTTAAATAATAAATGTTTTTATTTGTATATTTTTATTTATATGTTTTAAATAATAAATAAATGAATAAATATTGCCTTATCCAGGGAATAGGAGGGCGGTGTGGTGGCTCAGCAGTTACAATGCTGAGCTTGTCAGTTGGAAAGCTGGCATCCCAGGTTTGAGACCCAAACACCATGCATGGGGTGAGCGTTCATTTTCTTGGCTCAGCTCCTGCCAAACTAGCAGTTCAAAAGCATGCAAATGTGGGTAGAAAAATAGGTACAACTTTGGTGGGAAGGTAATCACTCCATGATGTCATGCTAGCCATGGGACCATGTAAATGTCTTCAGACAGCACTGGCTCAATGGTCTTGAAACCGAAATGAGTACTGCCCCTATAGTCGACAATAACTAGTGGAGTAAAATCCGCAGGGACTCCTTCATCTTTACCTTTACCAAGGATTAGAAGATGCTAGGAGAGATAAATAAAAAATGGTGGCAGTGTATGCTAAGAATATAATTCCAGCAAGGTCAGCCAAGGCATGAAGGTTATCCCAGCTGCTAAGCTAAAGCAAACAGGAACCTACAGTATATTGGATAGCAGTGATATAGGTGGATACCAGATCGCTTCAGTGACAAAGGCAATGCCATTATTTCAAGCCATGTGGAAAAAGGCAATGGTAACCCAATTTGACCAAGAAAAGCATATAGTTAGACAAGATAAAATAATTGACTGCATAGTGACAGATGATGGGTCCCTCAGATCAGATGTCATGCAATGCATTATTGAGGAACGTTGTGGATCTTCCAGAGTAAAAATGATGCTTATGATGTGATTTGATTCAAACCTTTGAGACATCTAGTTGCTGACGATGCCATGCAAGAAAGAAAACCTGAAGGTGCTAAGAGATCATTACAGTGCAAATATGGACGGAAGGGAAAAGCATGAATATGGGAAAACACAACATAATGAAAGATCAGTCAATTACATAACAACATGTTAGGCATCAGCAAATAGAAATTGACTGAAATTGGACACTTTCAGTCATAAGATCATCATATACAGAACATTGAAAGAAAAAGGAACAGCATTGCATTCATAGTCAGGAAGGATATAGCAAAAACTAAATGGTCCTTTAGTTATTGGATTATTATCAATTAGACTTCATGGATATCCCATTAATATGATGGTTATCCAAGTTTATGCTTCAACCACTGATACAGATGAAGACAAAACTAATGAGTTTGAGGGTCAAATTCAATCTGAAATTGACAGAACATAGAAGCAAGATGTGTTGCTTCTGTTTAGAGACTGCAATGCCAAAGTGGGAAACCATGCAGGAACCAGAGATGGATTAGAGGAAAAACTGCACAATTCTGATCAATGCAATTCAATCCATGAGGAGGAATTTTTTGGCTAGGTAACATGAAAAGATAGATAGGAATGATATAAAAGTTCAGGTTGGGCCAAAGAGTTAAACTGAAACGTATGCTAGTGTTGAAGAATAAAATTAACAAAAGATCATGGATTTAAATAGAGTGCAATGTTAAAAAAAGGATATGATCTGCTTATCAGGTGGCTGTGTGAGCTATTTAATGTATGTGTGAAAATTCCATCTGTGTCTGATGATTAGAATAATGACTTTTTTCTCTAGTAAGGAAAAAGATGTCAAGAGTAAAAGCTAAAACTATAGAAGTTGCAGTGAGACATTGGGAAGGTGTTTGGCAGAATTCAGTTTGAAAGAGCAAAAGGGGTGACAAGGAACATAATTTGGGAATGTGCTATATTTTTATATCATAAAATATGGTATACCATATATACCATTCTAAAATGTGCACAGCACTTTTCCCCCTTCCTCCCACTCCTTATTAAAAGCCTGACAGACAAATATTTAAATAAATAAGTAGAAATAGATATATTTCTGCTAACAATATATGTATAGTACAGTATACTATTATCTGTACAGAAATTCTATTCTTTCAGCAGCTACCATATTAAATAACACATATTTTGTATTGTGTATACCAAGTTTATATTAGGTCCCATCACTTCCAGCACATAAATAACTTTGTTTCCTCCTCCTATTTTTATTTACTTTTTGTAAATAAAACATGTTAAAATTTGGAAGCACTGATCTGAAAAAACAGCAAAATTTAATTATTTCTTCTGCGTATGCATGTTCTGAGTTACACCAAAGTTCCCTTAATCTTACACTGCTTTAGTGTTCTAGCAGATCACTATGTTAGTTCATCTAGGAAGATATGTTGCCCCCCTTGAATTAAATGGGATGTATTTCAGTATGCACAAGAGCATTGTGTATCGATATGTATACACATTTTTTGGCTAATTAATACTATATATGATAATGAAAGGTTACTATAGGTTTGTGTAAAAGTATGTTTTCTACACTTTTGTAAAAGATTCTGATAACCACTAGAGTTTCTTTAAGGCACATCTATTCAGAGGATATATTTGGCATACATCCACATTTTTCTCATTTCCAATCAAATAAACAGAAAAAATGTCTCACTGTTAATCTCCTTGCAACTGCAAATCATTTGTTTTTAATTATTGCAGACACTACTTATATTCAAGACATGTGGATGATTTAAATCTAATCCTTGTAACTTTATAAATTACCCAGTATGTTGTTTTGTAGAGAGGGGAGATTAGACTAAAATTTGAAACTATCTGTCTCTAGGTAAAATGCTCTATATACTAGAAAATAAGGGTTAACAAGGCTACTTACCATCTGGTATGTTTATACTTTACATAAATCAAAGGCCTTCAAGAGAAATTTTGGTCTGACATAAAAAGGCTATTAGCAATTCAGATTAGGAGGAAATCTGCCTCTTATGAGCAATGTTTAACTGAGATGCTTGCTTCTTTAATGCTATATGTTGCCTATCGGCAGGTTTGCTTTGTCCTTATTATATACTAGAGAAAGTTACATCAGGAAGATCTATAGAGCAGTAGCATTTGTAACACAAAGACGGAGTGCATCAATATAATATTACATGCTTTGGAAAGCAGATGTCATATCTAAAGATAGGTCTTTTTTTCAAAGATGGGGCCTTACTATGATATTAGTTTGAATGCTTCAAACATGGTTTGAACCAATTACTGGAAATCACAGACATCAAGGATTCTTAGCTTTGATGGCAATGCCATTGCCTTTGAAGGGAAAATCATTAGGCTTCCTTGTGCTGTTGGTTGGCTACTATGAGAACAGATTGCTGAACTAGATAGATCAGAATTCCAATTCAGCAGTACATTGCTTATGCTCTTATATAAAATGCCATCTCCTGATTGGATTACATTGGGTGGAGGGAAGAGATATTGTATATTTTCCCTCTTATTACTTTGCTGATTAAGACTGACTGATGAGGCTTTATTATTTGTTAATAGATAAAGGATGAAATGGAATGAGAAGATTTTAGGTTAAAAATATTAGAAAGGGTGATAAAGGTAAAGGTAAAGGTTCCCCTTGCACATATGTGCTAGTCGTTCCTGACTCTAGGGGGCGGTGCTCATCTCCATTTCAAAGCTGAAGACCCAGCGCTGTACGAAGACATCTCCATGGTCATGTGAATGGCATGACTAAATGCCAAAGGCGCATGGAACACTGTTACCTTCCCACCAAAGTTAGTCCCTATTTTTCTACTTGCATTTTTACGTGCTTCGAACTGCTAGGTTGGCAGACACTGGGACAAGTAATGGGAGCTCACCCCGTTATGCCGCACTAAGGATTCGAATTGCTGAACTACTGATCTTTCGATTGATACAAGCTCAGTGCCTTAGCCACTGAGCCACTGCGTTCCCGTAGAAAGGGTGATAAGGTACTGAAATTATACTTTTCTTGATAAAGGGGAAAGTCATTTTTTAATATTTTGGGTTTTTTCTTTTACATATTTTCTTTCACCCCTTTTTGCTTTTTCATTCTTTTCTTCTTCATTTGTGTTAATGTTTTATATTTGTATTTTTAAACTTTAATAAAACTTTTTATTAGAAAAAATAAAATAATAAGGTAGGATTTTGTTGAAAGCTTTTCTTCTTCTGAATTTAACACTATCAAATATGAGAAAAAAAGGAATCTAAGCAATTCCAAAAATTGTGGCATGAAATCTTGCAGGATTCAGAAGAAAACTACTACACACAGACTGCAAGATATAATGAACCTCCTAGTTGGCATTATTTATTAATTCATCTAATGTCTAAGTTCCCAACTCCAAAATGACCCTGATTGACTTCATAATTAAGAACAGAGATAAAAGAAAAACTGTTTCTTGGAAGACGCAAATAAAAAAGAACATTATTCTGTTATCCTGTTAGATTAAGAAATACTTTTTTAAAGAAACAATGTAATGAATTTACGAGTCCTCATTTACAAGACTATTTGTTTTGTTAAAAAGATATGTAAAATAGCTTGGACCCTCTTATCCCTCTTTCTCCTTCTCTCTTTTAAATTATTATGATCATATTTGATTCAACTATTATTATTGATTTGATGCTGTTATGACAGTGGTGGGCTCCTCCCTGTTCCGCCTGGTTCCGCCAAGCTGGTAGCGGTGACGATATGACATCACCAAACTGGTTCTGCCCCCCCCCGCCCCCTGCGTTATTCTTACCTTTTATTTGATCCCACCCCCAATCTATTGCTGCCTCCTGAGTCCCAGCTGATGGCTAGAGGGAAAAAAACTGTTTAAACTCTTGCCACGGGGCTTCAAAGGGCCGCCCTACTGCTGATCAAAGAAAATAAATGAGTAGACCGGTGCCTGCAAAAATAAATGGGTAGACTAGTGCCTGCAAAAATACATGAGTAGATCAGTGCCTGCAAAAATAAATGGGTAGATCGGTACAGCTCTGCAAGCAGTTAAAAGCCTGGTAGACCAGTACCTCTGCTAAATCCTAAATAATTGTCACATGACCATCAAGCCACACCCACAAAATAAGCCACACCCACAGAACTGGTAGTAAAAAATTTTAGAACCACCCCTGTGTTATGAGGCTCAATTCCAAAGGATGCTCAGTTGAAAGCCATTGGTTCTGAGTGGCTTACAAAACACCATACTAATAGCATGCATTCATAAGAGTACTGCCCACATTCTAGAATACTTTCCTAACAAGCCAAGCCTATACTGAGAAGGCCAGTATAACTCAGATTAAGCAACTCCACAGAAGGGAGCCATTGCTAATCTATGACATGACATTTTTTGGACAATATGTTTTGACAGGGGTATCAATGTTCAATAAATAAAGAAAAGATTAATTAGTATATTAACATCTTGGGAAGCTGGAAAGCAATAGCGGTCACATAAGTAAAGGGGATACGAATCTGGATGTTGATGGATGTACATTTATTGAAAATAAAGCTTTATTGAGAAATGACTAAGAATTGTGGTAGAAAGTTAAATTTCTTTGTCTTCTTAAATTAGTTAAATTAGTGGCCATTCCTTATAAAGACTATGAATAAATATTATTCATTTGTTTTTTTTAAAAAGGCTGCTACTATGATGCTGGTTCATTTCCTTCCTGAAAATGTACTGTGGATATTAGTCAATAGTAATATTTTACTTCTGAGGAAGGTAGGAAATTATGCTAGTTATTTGAAGAGGTTATTGATTATTTTAAACTTCAAAGATTAATAGCTTATTCATGAAAATAATAAGCTATATTTTACTTGCAGAAAAAACAGTCTTGCTCCTTCACCTTACTCTTTCTAGACCAAGAATGTTTTCTACTTTGTTGAAAGTCAAAAGTCAGTGGTACAATAAGTACCAATAAATTCTGACATTGCGGTGATTGTTCAGTTTGGGAAGAGCAGATTAATTGTCTATAAAAGGCTTGCCCTATCTAGCACTGCAGCAAAATGTAGTGGACCATGTCCAGAAAGGTTTTATTAAAAAGAATGAGGTCTACCTTTTGTCAGTCTTAGACAAAACCACTTGCCTGTCTAGCTAAATGTCATACAATTCCATAGAATGCCAGATATAAAGAATAGCTGTTTGGAGTCTTCCAAATATTTATTGCTAAGAGGTAGCTGTAGTGCAGCTAGTGCTAACTATTAAATTGAGAATCCATACCAAACCTTCAGCTTTAATGATGATTGTGAAGTAGGCACTTTGGAAATTTACCATATACGTAGATCTGGACAAAGCAGAAAGCTTCAAGGAATCCAGTCACTCTGACAAGGAAGTTAGTGATGTTAAGTTTATCATCTTGATTACACAAAGTCTTCCATTTTAGAGTCATTGATCTGAACAAGAAAGAAACTGCCCTTTGTAATATACTAAGGTTGGGGGACTAAAGACTCTTCAGATGTGGCCATGTTGATGTTAACTGCTGGGAGTTGTAGTTCAGCTCCGGACTTGTCAGAATAGCTACTCTTCTGCTTTTATATTGATCATGTCTTTAGTGCCTGGATTTCAAGAAGGAGGACAAAGCCACTTGTGGGTCAGATGGAGCAACTCTACAGGCTAGATTAGGCCTATGGGTAGAGGTTTTTCATTCTTGCTATAAGGTGTGAATCATATGCTGATAATAACCCTGAAACCATTCATTGAAATGTGCTTCTAATATCCCTTCCTTTCCTTTTCCATTGACAAAGCCCATTAAAAAATTGGTGAAATAGATCCTTCTGAAGTCCAGCATGACAAATGTAAAGTAGGCTCACATATCCATGAGCATATTGGTGTGCTCATTTCAATAAAAGTTGCTAAATCAGGCCTCTGTGTTCAGAATTGTTCAAAGTACCAAGTTGAGATTGACAAGGACTAGCTGTCCAGGTCAGCAATATTTCAAATAACACTACTATTCATATTCTATCAATTTATGTAATTATTTTATTTTCAATGGTTGACTGAAGAGAAAGTCAGTTTGATGCAGTGCTAGGGAGATGAGGCATGTGGAGGTATTACAGTAATATCAAACATACATATTCACTACTTTCAGTAGGGTTTATTCTCATGTAAATGAACAACGTAGTACAGATACTAAAAAATGGTTACAAATCTACATCTAATTCATTCAACAAATTTCTCTCAGCAGTCTTTGTCCTATAGTTTCTATGGATGGCTGTTGTGCTTAGAATAGCCCTTCCCAAAAATTGTACTTGGATATACAATGTTAGTATTATTTTGATGTGAATTTCAAGGTCTCAAAGAAATTTTCACATTCAGGCTAACATTCTTTACAGACAGACAATAAAAAGGTTTTCCATTGTCTTCTTCATGCAGTTTCAATTAGATATCTTCGAATGAGTAATGTGATTATAAGTTTCTTGATTTGTGTACTCTATCACAGAAAAGGCATCATATCAGCCTCCAATTCTGTATTTAGAATATCATAATTAAAAGAGATTATACACTTACTGAACAATGAAAGAACAAATAAAGCAGAAGTTGTGGAAAAGTAGGAAAAATCTACAAGTTATAATGTTCTTGTCAATAAGCCTAAGTGGTTATTTTGATGAAACATCTGGATAACTTTAATCAATTTTCCCACTTTCATTTCAAATGAGGCATTCTGAATGTGACTCCAAATTACTTTATATAAGACAACAAAATGAAATCCTTAGTAAATTGCTTTTCCCCCTTACGTCATGCTAATTTTCTTTGCCCCTTTGACTTCCTTTTTTGTTCCCTCAGTGTTGACTCCAGGACTTGTCTAGATATATCCCTTCAATTTTCTTGGCAAGATTTTGGGAATAGTTTGCCATTGCCTACTTCCTAGGGCTGAGAGAGAATGGCTGGTTCAAGGTCACAGCTGACTTTGGGCCCAAAGTGGGAATAGAACACATGGTCTTCCAGTTTCTAGCCTGATGCCTTCACCACCTAACTAGCTTTCTATTCCATGTAATAAAACATTTATACTTAACCTACATATTTTAAAATATTACCAGTTCAGGCACTTCAGAATAGCTATCTGGAATTCTTGAGAAGCCTAACCAGAAGAAAAGCTATTAAATTCAGTGCTTCTTAGGGTGTACAGAATCCTGAAGGTTGGGATTCTAATATATTCAACTCCTAATGAATAATCTTCAACAATTTGGCTTAATTGTATTTTTTTACACAAGAGCCAAAATTAGATACTAAAGATGACTGTGAGCTCACAATCTGTTCATGATATCAAGGAATTAATCAAATACATTGCTTTCTAACTGGAAAGCAGTAGTGAGCAGGCATTCCATTCCATTCCATATTTCATTTGTTAGTACTATCGTTTCTATCCCTTTCTATGTTATACACAGACATATCATAATATGTATGAACATTGATAAATCACAACTCAGCAAATAATTATTATGCAGTGATCAAATACTGTTGTCAAATAGGGTAACAGCAAATCATCCAATCACTTCTATGAAGATCAGATGATTTGCTTTATTGTACAGTATTCCATCTCAGATGTACACATGGGTCAGATTAACAAAGATATAGACATTTATTCTACACAGATTGACTTTGATTAATTCTCGATGCTTGATTGAATGATGTTTTTCAAGTTTCTTATGGCTAGATAATTCATCTATAAAAAGTAAATCATTGATTGAAATCTATGATGGTGGTATCTGCCTAGCTGCAGAAATATTTGTTATGCCGCTATCAAGATACAATTTTGGAGCAGAAGTTTAGGATTATTATCAGTGGTGGGTTGCTACCAGTTTGCCCCGGATCAGGGCGAACCAGTAGCAGTGGTGGTGGGAAGCTCTGCCCACCGGCATGGACACTTCTGCGCATGCACAGAAATGTTGCGGGTGTGTGCGAGTGTGCGCACATGAGAGAACAGGTAACAAACTAAATTGAAACCCACTACCGATTATTATGTAGTCATATTAGTACTACAGTAAAAAACAGCTATATAAGTACATGAGAAAGTATCTATGAAGTTGTTTTCATTTCAGGATTTCATGGGCAATTAAGATGAACATTTGCATCCCAAACCAAAGTAAAGCTGAACAGTAACAAGTATAGTTTTTGATTATAGAAGTAATAAAAGATTATGAAAACAATAACTAGAAGTGATATGATGTATCAAAACTAATACTAAAGGCACTAAAGCATAACAAGGTAAGGAGGTTGAACAATAGAATCAATGAAAGCACCAGTTATTTACTTGAGGGTTACAAATAGAATGCTTAGATGTTGAAAGTAAAGTGACTGATTATTTTCACTGATTATAGAAATTTCTATTTTGAAGTTTCTGATCCTGCAAAACCTCTGCCCCAACAGCATCTATATTTAAGTGTTTTCTTTCTCTAGAGCAGGGTGTCAAACTCGCATCGTCATGGTGGTGTCACGTGATGTATTGGGACTTTCCCCCTTTTGCTAAACCGGGTGGGGGCAGGGCCAGCACATGACACATCCGTCCCGCGGCCCGCGAGTTTGACACCCCTGCTCTAGAGAACACTCAGACAATTTATTTACTCCACGTGCTATATTCCCTACAGAACTCTTTGGCCTGTACCTTTTCTTATTTGAAAATCTGACACCTGCAATATTTACCTGGACTTAATGGATCTAAGTTGGTAGAATAAACAGGAGGTACCTGAAATAGTCACATTTTGAAAAGAAAAAGTAACATAATCCACATCACCATCAAATTGGGTCATTTTTAATGACCACATCATTAAACATGGTCTAAAATTACCTAACCGCTTTATCTATTTCTGGCAACAAAGCAGATCAACTTCATTATTACAATCGACAGAACGAAAGAGCTATCTTCCTTGAATTATGGTTCTCAGTTTTGAAAAGCATGCTTCACCTAAAGGAATTTTAATCCCCATTTGTGAGATGACACGGAGATGTGTGTCAGTGATTCCAAGCAAAAGACAAAATAGAAACTCCATCAAGCTATAAGCCCTTGAGCAAAGTATATCTCCAGTAGAGGCCCAGGCTGACTTAATGAAAGGCACTGAAAACTATCACCAGCTCTGCGCATTTCATATCTATGGTGACATTTGATGCTTCTGGCCTGAAAAGAAAAACAGACTTTTCTTAAATTTTGCTTAGCAGAAAAATTGCCAATGCCTTCGCTAGCAAAGATCAGTTGCTGATATACTTCTCCCTTAATGAAGATACAAGCTTTGGTTTTTTTGGTTTAATGAAATCTCTCCAGGCTATATTGTCAGCTTTGTGAGATACCCAATTACTGTTGCAGAAGATACAAAGCAAACAAGGGGTCAGAAAGATGGGAAGACTGCATACTTTACCTGTTTAGTTCTCATTTTGGAGTCTGCTGACAGATTGTTGTATGTATAATGGGCCTGTGTAACTCCACAAAAAAGAACTGCCACTATTCCTGGAAAAAAACAACAACAACCCACACATCAAGCTGTTTTCATTTCCTCCTAGAATGTATTCAAAAGGAAAAGGGGAGGATGGCGGGGGGGTGGGTGGAGGGGAGGGATTTGCCTGCTTGAAAAATAATTAAACAATGTTAACTGCCTATAAAAAAGCCATAAGAAGGTGTTATAATAATTTGCTTCAATGAACTAGAATTTAGTTTTGATCAAAATAATTTGAGGTGAGGAAGCTTTTTCATCTTGCTGTAATGTGATCTGCTTACTATACATCTATACAGTTTTGTTGTTTGAAGACTGTCTAACTCGGAACTGGGCATGTTTTGCCCTCGGGCCACATCTGGCCTTTTGGCTGTTCCTGTCTGGCCCATGTGAGGTCAATTAAAAATTAGAAATCAAACATAAATAAGTGTGCACCATGCATGCAATTGATCAGATTTAATAAAGCCTATTGGCTTGGTCATTCACAACAGTCCCCATTTCTCATGTGGCCGGTTGGGAAAATTACTTGTCCATCCCTGCTCTAACTATTCAGAATCGCTGTGAAATCATCCAAATGCCACACTGATCTTTAATATGATACTATCCTAATCTGGTATATTTTCAATTGTGTCAGTCTTTTGCAGTATGCATAAGAAATCTGGCAGACTCTTCTTATCAGGATGTCACCTAACAATTGGTAAATTGGGGTCATATTTCTAGCTGTAACATTATCAACACAGACAAAGAGAAGGACTGCTGTCTTGTAAAATAAACATTTTGCAATCTGGAGGTGCTTTTCTCAGATGTTGATGCTAATTGAGTCAATAATTCCAGAATAAAAGCAACAATTCAGCTTGTTTTCTTAGAAACAAGCAATATTCCATAACAAATTGATTGTGTTGGAAAAAATATCACCAAGATTAATTTCTATTGTAGTTAGTACAGTAATTACTTATTGTACAGCCAGAATTAAGCCTCTTGACTTCACTGGGCTCGCCTCTCAGGGAAATATGTATAAAATTGCATTTTGGAACTGGGTTTGCACAACAGAGACAGTTAAAATGTGCAAAAAGCTAGAATTTGCTTTTATAGATAAAATCGCATTACCATGGATTCTCAACTGCATTATATTCTTGGAAAGTTTTATTGGTGAAAATATTCAATTTCCTTCTGACATTATCCAGCTTTTATTTCAAAATGCTGCTGCTTACACAGAAATTGTTAAAAGAAAAAAAATATTCATTGGCTCCCTTCTCATTAAAAGTTAGAGGAGGCCTTCACTATCTGGAACTAAAATAATTCTTTCATCGGAAACAATTTCTTACTAAGCTGGGTGTTCATTTCCAACAAGAAATATTTAAAGGTTTAGTTTTAAAGAAATGCTGAAATGCTGAATTGATTGGTACAACTTGGAGAAATAAAATTGTGGCTGCAGATATAATACTTTGTTGATTACATACAAAGTAGCTCTGCCTAACCTGAAAATAAAAAGATTTATGGTTTTGTGAAGAATTTATTTTCAGATGCTGAAATTATCACCTGTAATCCTTTTTTTGATAAGTAGAAATTTTAAAGATGATAGATATATTATATAAATATATTTTATTATGCATTATATGTTTGAAGGATGGCTTTACTCCTGCAAAAGTTGACAGGTGACCAAGGAGAAAGGAACCAGCAGAATAACCTGCAAATATACTGCTATAATGACATCTCTGAGTCATAATGTAAATGAGGCAATATATTTCCTAATCTGCTAAGAAAGTTCTATTAATATGTAAGCAATTGAAATGTTGGCAGCTTTGTTTTTCCTT
Organism: Ptyas mucosa; assembly: GCA_012654045.1. Classification (NCBI taxonomy): domain Eukaryota; kingdom Metazoa; phylum Chordata; class Lepidosauria; order Squamata; family Colubridae; genus Ptyas; species Ptyas mucosa. Next base: position 20,707,964 of record WNWU01000019.1, on the reverse strand, counting down.
TGAATGAATCTTTCAAATGAAATGAAGTTTTAAGTTTTATTAAATTTACAGCCAGCCACCCCAACCAACCCTGGAAGGCTTATTATAAAAGCAACCAATAATACTCCCTTCTCTGCAATATGGCCAAACCAGGCATAATTGTATAAAACATTCAACAAAACAACATGTTGGCTTAGGAAAGAAGAAGCTGGTCCTTAAGACTTACATAAATTATGTCAGAGTTTGTACAATAGGAATACAATTCCAGGTGGAGGCACCACCAAAAAGAAACCTCCATCCACTCCATGTAATGACTAAGGCCTTGTCAAACCACCCATTAAATTCTTGGCAAAATTCTCATATTGTCTCTGAAACCTGGGCCCCTGGCTACATACAGTATATAATAAACCCAACTGATGCCTGTAGCCCAACTTTAACAAAGGAACTCTCTTTATGTGAAGTAGAAGCCTCTGGAAGCCATTAATGCTTCCCAGTGATATCCACCCCTAACCCACCAGCCCAGTCTCATGGTTGGAGTCACCCTTTTTAAAAATTATTATTATTTATTATTATTATTATTATTATTATTATTATTATTATTATTATTATTATTTGTATACCGCCCTTCTCCCCGAAGGGACTCAGTGCAGTGAACAGCCAAAATTAAAAATACATACAGTACAAAAGTTAAGATAATTTAAAAAATTAAATCAATCAGCCTCTCAGTTTAAAACCCCAAATCTTACAAAATTAAAGCCCCATTAAAAAACTATTTAGGCTAGGCCGGCTTGATGGAATAAATAAGTCTTCAGGGCCTTACGGAAGGTCTGGAGGTCCGGGATCAATCGTATTCCAGGAGGTAGCTCATTCCACAGGGCGGGTGCTCCCACAGAGAAGGCTCTCGCCCTGGGGGCCGCCAGCTGACATTGCTTGACCGACGGCACCCTGAGGAGGCCCTCTCTGTGAGAGCGTATTGGCCAGTGGGAGTTTATCGGTAGCAGCAGGCGGTCTCGTAGATACACTGGCCCTAAGCCATGGAGCGCTTTGAAGGTGAGAACCAATACCTTGAAGAGCACCTGGAAGACCAATGGGATCCAATGCAGCTCGCGCAAGAGAGGTGTTACATGGGAGTGCCACGTTGCTCCCATAATCACTTGCGCGGCTGCATTCTGAACCAGTTGGAGCCTCTGGGTGCTGCTCAAGGGGAGCCCCATGTAGAGAGCATTGCAGTAGTCCAGGCGAAATGTAACAAGGGCATGGGTGACTGTGCATAAGGAGTCCCGATCCAGAAAGGGACACAACTGGCATATCAGGCGAACCTGATAAAAAGCCCCCCGGCCATGGCCGTCATATGCTCTTCTAAAGACAGCCGTGTGTCCAGGAGGACACCAAAGTTGCGAGCTCTCTCTGTGGGGGTCAATGACTCACCCCCAACAGCCAGCGATGGCACCAGCTGGCTATATTGGGACGCCGGTATCCATAGCCACTCGGTCTTGGAAGGGTTGAGTCGAAGCCTGTTCCTCCCCGCACGGCCTCCAGACACTGGGACATCATTTCGAGGGCATCATTGGGGTGGTCTGGAGTGGAGATGTACAGCTGAGTGTCATCAGCATACAGATGGCATCACACCCCAAAGCCACGGATGATCTCACCCAGCGGCTTAACATAAATGTTGAACAGGAGCGGCGAGAGGACTGACCCTTGCGGCACCCCGTAAGCAAGGCGCCTCAAGGTCGACCTCTGCCCCCCTGCCAACACAGACTGTGACCGGTCAGAGAGATAGGAGGAGAACCACCTCAGCACAGTGCCTCCCACCCCAATCCCCCCAAACAGCGCAGCATGATACCATGGTCGATGGTATCAAAAGCCGCTGAGAGGTCTAACAGGACCAGAACAGAGGAACAACCCCTGTCCTGGGCACTCCAGAGATCATCTGCCAATGTGACCAATGCCGTCTCTGTGCTGTACCCAGGCCTGAAGCCAGACTGGCACGGATCTAGATAGACGGTTTCATCCAGGTACTGTGGGAGCTGTCGCGCAACCACACTCTCTACAACCTTCATAATAAAGCGAAGGTTGGAGACCAGATGGTAGTTTGCCAGAACAGCCGGGTCCAGAGAAGGCTTCTTGAAGAGGGGCCTCACCACCGCCTCTTTCAAGGCGGGGGGCAAGAACCCCTGCCTCAGAGAAGCATTTATAATCCTCTGGAACCAGCCTTGTGGTACCTCCCGGGGTTGTGTTTAACATCTCCAGGATCCTGTCCACGTCCTCAGGAGTCACAGGGTCGAACTTGTCCCAAATAACATTCTCAAGACCGGCCTCAGTCACCCTGCCGGGAACTACCCAGTCAGAGTCCAAGGCTTCCCAAATCTGAGTGATTTTATTGTGCAGATACTGTGCAAAATCCTCAGCCTGTCCTTGTACCTCCAAGGGAAGACCCCACCCTGAAAACTTGGTAAAACATGCCAGGTCAATGCCTCATCAAGGATAAGATAATTTATCATTAGTTGGAGGTTGGGGTCACTCAGGATTCAATGACCTGACTTCAGACTGAATTCTGGGGACCAGAAGGAGAATCAACTGAAGATAGCAGAACTGCCTTCCCATATGTAGTCAGCCCATGATTGTATCCATATCTTCCTCTGCCTGTCATCACCTGAATATTATGGCCTGTCCTAGTCTACCTTCAGGTTTCCCAAATATCCTGCCATCACAATTTCAAACACAGGCCCCAGCCAACAAATCATCTATCAACTTAATTGCCTAGCCTCACCCACAAAAAGCAACTCCCATAGCTGCTTCTTCAACATAGCATTCCAAGAATATAGCTCAGGGGTCCCCAACCCTCAGGCCACACACTGGTACTGGTCCACAGCCTGTTAGGAACTGGGCCGCACAAGCAGTGGGTGAGTGAAGCTTCATCTAGATCTAGAATTAGCACATAATGTTCATTTATCCAATTCTAGATAAAAATTGCTAAGTTGACCACATAGGATCACATTTATTCCTTTAAAGCCCTGGACCTGATCTCTGTTACAGTAAATTAAAATTATACTATAAACTACATAATAATTATAATTACATTAATTGATTTAAGGTCATTTATAATCTGGGTTTCATGTTGATTTTACTTTTCCTTGTCTGATCTGGTTTTTAGAATTTAGGAACGATTTGCTTTTGAATCTTAGACGTGCTAACTATATCGACACATTGATTTCCTACTCTAGAACTTTCTCAACTTGATCAAGATGTTGATATTCAGGTCTAATCCACTTAAAGCTACTTATGATCAAGCAATGAAGTTATTTATAACTCCATTACTTCTGATATGCCTTATTGATTGCCACCATGGAAGAACAAATAATGTACTAAATATCAAATCAATTGATTGGAATGATTATTGGTATTTTTAGCTGAGGTTTAGGTTTTTCCTCATCAAAGAATAAAACAAAAAATAATTTGTCCTGGACTCCACAAATGATTTGAAGAAAGAAAATGCTAGAGGTTCAACGACATCCTAAATCTTACAACTGAGAACTGTATTGAAAATATTTGACAGAAATATTTATTTATATATAAAAAATATATTGCTCTGGAATTTTTAACTGATTCTTTTGGGTAAGAAAAGTCTTCTGGAAATAACCTGAAAGTGCTTCTGGGCAAGTCTGCCAAATCCAAGGTGGCAAGATCACTCTATGAAGTGTTTTAATTAGAACGTCTCACCCAACTGGATGTCAGAGTATTGCTTTCAGGCTTGTGTCAACTGAACTGTGCCACTGAGTATGCCAGTGGAAACTGGCAAGCTTGACAGTGCTTGTAGATTTTCATCCGAAAACTCCAGAAAAAAACATCATGAAAGTGACTGAGTGAAACATTTCAGGCAGTCATATAGGGACACAACACTACCATGACATCTGAATACCAACTTTTGAACCTTGTTCTAAATAAAGATAAATTTTACATATTTATGTTGCTAATGTATTATCATTCCTTTTAACCAATCTCACATGTATGAACTATGAGCTTTCTATTTTGTAGTAGATTCTATAGAGAAAATTGAATTATAAATTCAGAACATTGTGAATTCAGGGAGAAATGAAAATAAAATAAAGATAAAGATAAAGGTTCCCCTTGCACATATGTGCTAGTTGTTCCCAACTCTAAGGGGTGGTGTTCATCTCCGTTTCAAAGCCGAAGAGCCAGCACTGTCCGAAGTCATCTCCGTGGTCATGTGGCAGGCATGACTAAATGCCAAAGACGCACTGAACGCTGTTACCTTCCCACCAAAAGTGGTCCCTATTTTTCTACTTGCATTTTTTATGTGCTTTCGAACTGCTGGGTTGGCAGAAGCTGGGACAAATAACGGGAGTTCACCCCGTTATGTGGCACTAGGGATTCGAACCGCTGAACTGCTGACCTTTTGACCAACAAGCTGAAAGCTTTAAGGAGCACTTCCTTAAAAACGTGTATAAAAAGAACTATTACTGGAAAGGATTTTAAAAGTGATAAATAATTTTTCTCAGTCCCATGGAGAACAGAGCAGGAGAATCATAATTCTCTCTGGTTGTATATCATAGGCATAAGCTCTCCTCCACAAAATCTAATATACATATTAATCCTGAAGTATACTATCTGTCAAGGAATATCCAATTCTCTTCCAATACCACTTATCAAGGAATTAATTACATGTATAAAATATGTAGCATATGAAAGGTGATAATGATTAAAGATTCCAGAAGAATCCAGCTGGAAGCCATTTCATAACACTATGCATTTACAGTATTTCCTATATTCACAAACATTTGACATTAAATTTTATTGTACAAACTGGAAAAGATAATTACTTGTAATAATTTGAGCAATTTCTTTCTAATGAAATTAATAACAGGTTGTAAGTTTCTGTCTGATTTCTTTTTTTAAAGAAATATTTCTAATTGCATCTGCGATATTCACACCTTGGCTTCTAAAAAAATTACATCTGCTATAATAAATGTAAAACCCATCTGTGAGCATTATAACAATTAAAATTACTGTTATTCCATATATATAAATGAACAGGAAAAAGGTTCTAAATCATATCAAAGAAGAAACTTCAGTATGTCACTTAAGTGTGAAAACATGATATCTCCCAATTATATACTGCATGGTTTTATCCTAAGATCTAAAAATGAAACTTTATGCTTAGAGAGGTCATATGTCCAGCAATAAAATTATCATAGAAAACTATACTATCTTGTAATGACAGATTTTAAATAAAAATCTTCAAACATTAAAAAAAACAGAAATAGATGAAAGTATCCTATTACAGGAGTGACTATTTTTTTATAATTATATAAATAAGACTTATTTATGTATTAGATTTGTATCCCGTCTTTATTACTTTATTTTATTCTATATTTATTAGAAATCAGTTTCATATTTTTTCACTATTTCTTTCATATGATTTACAAATATTCCACTAATCCAATTCATATAATTTATTCCATAAATTTAAAGATATTATCCATTAATTTTAATACTTTCATCTTCTAGACTTGCTTCCTTGCTTCCTGTGAATGAGAATAAATTAATGTGTGTCTATGTGTGTGTTTATATACACACATACACCCACACAAAACACACCTAGATTTCCATCACATTGTTCTGTTTTTATGATTAGCAATGTTATATAGAGCATAGAGAGACATTAAAAAAAAGGAAACAGTAACTGAAAAAATTCAAAAGCATGGGATAAGAAAAGTAAAAGGAAACTTAACTAAAACCAATTTATATTAATAACACTATATCTCACAATAACTTTCTAATCTTGCAAACCATCCTTGCTTCCACAAAATTCCTATACTGGTTCACACATTGCCTTTTTTTCTTATTTTTTTTTACATTTTTCTTTTGAGGAACTCACAAACTTGATTCATAGGATTCTCAATTTCCCCTATCTCTTGGTCCATTCATTTTTTCATATGTTTTATTTAAATCAATTGGCATTTACATTCTCAGTACGATCACATAAACTCAACAAGCTTTTTTCATAATAGTTGCTCACTTTTGCATTCAGTCCACATTCATTCAATAGCCATTCATTCTTTACTGTATTAATTCTTTCTTTACCATATGTTTTAGTTAGCATATTAATACACTTCATTCATCTAAAAGTTTTTCCTATTGTAGAGTAGTAAGCTTTTACATTCATATAACAAAATAGAAAAATATATCTTTTTATCCACACAACATTGTTGCTGTTTTTGATTAATATTCATTTTTCTCAACAAACTACACAGTACTGCGTATTATTTTTCTACCAGTATTTTTACCTCCTACACCAGTATTTTTACACTCCACCAAAGTACACAAATTCCACACATATCTTTGTATGATTTCATACATATATTACAGTAGAAAACTGAATCCCCTAATTACCTCAATGGCAAGAAATACTTACCTGTAAGGCCAGCAGCTTCAGCAGACAAGAAAGCACTCCATGATAATAGGAAAAACAAGCCAGTTTCCAACATAGGGAACTCACACAGTTTGGTAAACTTTGTCAAGTGCTAAAGGAAAAATAAAGCTAAGGAAAATGAGCAATTGTTTTAGTTTGTCAGACTTGATTTTGTAACATTAGGTACCAGTATGACAAGAACACATAAACTCAGCACTATTTTGAAGAAGTGAAGTAAAAATTAAGAGTGCCACTAACTTATCATAAATTCTCTTCAACAACTGATTGGGTTTATATAAGTTATTGGAAATTCTTAATCATTGATAATGCTGGTTGGAACAATTAGGGATGGCAGTTAAACATTTCTGAGACCAGAGCTGTAATATTATTTGGTATTAAGGCCTGTAGTCAGCTTTTCAGTGGATATAGTACATGAGTGTCATGCTGTTAAGTGAATGTGTGCTTATGTTTGTGTATGGAACTAGATTCCATTGGGTTCTAATTAATTTAAAGTGTAATTGATTATAATTTTAAATTAATTATGATGATATTTTTCTATGTAGTCCACAGCTGTTAAATTATAATTTGGAGCCCCTTTTGTAGATGTTCTGGTGGCTTTGGATCTTTTAATATGATGGAGACATCAAGCAATGAATGTTTGATGTAATGTAGACCAATTCATATATCCATTGTCTGTGGAAAAATATAAATCCAATGTGTGCAATGGGAATAAGTACTGTATGAGTCTTTTTCTTTCTCAGAATTCTGATTGCATACAAAATTAAGACAAAAGTCTTCTCATATCTTGGAAAGATACTCTTGACCATGTCACAAAATTATTCATGCTGTGGATAATTTCATTTTGAATTTTAAGAAAAGAGATATTTTAGCTACAAAGGTTTCTTTGAGCTCATTCATTCTATTCTATTCTAAAATAACTTGCAGTATAATTAATTTCCATTTCCAACAAGTTTATCCTTTTGACAGTCTACTCTAAAAACTTAATTAATTATGTTTGTATGAATATTTATTTCACATGCAACTTCAAGGAAAGTATTCCTGGCTATGTTTACAACAGTTCATGCTTTGAAATAATTGACTACATCACTGATTTGGACAGATATAATTTTAATTTCCCCTCATTAGTTCTATTCATATGATTCCTAAATCTAGTTTAACTTTGCTTTACAAAGTTTTCAGGTCATAGAAATAAATCTGTTGTAAAGTCAAATGGCAAATAGGATGATCAACTCAGAGTTGAGTTCCAGGATTATAATATTTCAAGCTCAGGAAGTCATTGCTAGCTTAGTGGAATCTATTTAGTGTTAAATTAAAAAGTAAAAATAAGCATATTAAGATTTTAGTAAATCAATGGAAGAAATATTACATACAGACATTTTATCTGGAGACAATAATGCTATTCCATTGTGTTAAGGCATTATTTCTGCAGTATGTTGCATATATTATCTAGAATCCTTCATGTTCATTCAACTGATTGCCCAAGGCAATATGGCAAAGTGTAAAGTAAGCACTTTATATGAAGATATGATAACGTCACTGAGTATGTGGCCTGTTTGCTCTTTTGAGTTTTGGCTCATGTTTAAATTAAAAATTAGTGCATTAACAACCCATAGAAACTTATCACACTTTTCTATGACAGAGAGCCAAAAATCATGCCTCTGAAAATTGGCAGTTTTGCAACTATATTTTAGTGGCAAAGATATTCAGGCTGGAGATATTCAGGAAATTGTAAGCGCTTTCTGACATTTATTTAAAAGTATTAAATAAAATTGATCTATTTCAAGGTGAAGAAGCTTTGGAATTTGGTATGATCTGGTAGTCAATAATGTACAATACTGAGTCAGCTCAGAGACAGCTTAGATTCAAGCTACCTAAAATATGTTTGGATTGTTTCTGCTGACTGAAGCAGAGTGTCTATGCAACTGTTGTAGATGAAGATTAAGCTTGATGGAAACCCCTTTCTATGACATATACTAATTAAGGTTATTAAGTCTGGATTTTAAAAAGTGGCATTGTATTATCTACTCTACAGTTACAAGGAATAGACTGATTATTATTTTTATTCTTTCTATAGCTTGTTAAAATCCTCATTAAATGAATCTTGATTTACTTAGCAAGCTTCTGCATTTTTATTTAACAAAATAGCAGGGCCTTTGGCAATAAGCAAACTATTGTAAAAAAAAAATCTTTGTTATGAGAGTATATTTGGAAAACTATGGATCTGGATAGGTTTATGCTGATGCAGAGTTTGGGAGAATCTGGTTTTTGCCTCTGAAGCTTTGTTATACCTTCTTTTCTGTATGTTTTTTAAACTTATATGATTCTTTTAAATACCTGTCAGATTTCCATGCTACTTCATCCAGCAAAGAAAGAACACAGGATGTGTGAAAGAAAGAACTTTTGCAAATGTCAGTTAAATTTCACAGCCTTACCTTGTATATTTAAACATAATTTACCCAAAGGCTGTGAAATATTTTCTAACCTCAGTAAACCTATAATTATATTTTTATTCTTATTTTTTTAAAAATAATTTTGTTTTTCAGGGTAGCTAATGACATAACCCAAAAATGTCAACCTCGAAAAAACAATCTTCCTAAACTGGGATGGAAAAAAACCCCACTGATAAAGTAGCAGCAAAACATGTGTATTGGCATAAAAATGTTTTAATTTGTCTAATGAAGGATAAAGGCACAACCACTGTATTTTTGAGGGGACCTAAAAAAAAATAGTTTCCAGAGGTGTTCCTGTTAGTATTTTGTGGCAAACAAGCAAACCATCAAACCATCATAGAGAGTTCTGTAGCTTTCCCTTTCCTGAATCACAGACCATTTGCATCTAATGAAGTGGACTGTGATCTGGAAAGTGAAAGTGGTAATAAAGTCTTTATGGTGCTATCTATGTGATTCTTTATTGCTTTTTAAAAATAATGCAGTGAAGCTAGTGAGGCTGTATATTGAAGTGGAAGACAGACACAAGATATTTTGCATTAGCAATTTATAGCATAAACCAGTCTTTGTTAATAAACAAAGCTTTACACTACACAGTGATGTCTAGGTAATGCTGTAAATTGCTACTCTGGAGGTATTCCATAAAGGGAACACATGCTTTGTTCCTTGCTCACATTCCTCCAAGAACGGTCCTATCTTTGAGCATTTTATCTCCACAGGGGCAAAAACCAGTTACTTATACATTGTTAACTCCTCTTTCTCTTATAGCAATAGCTCTTATTCTACACTGCTACAGAAAAGTGCCTCCAAGAAGCACAATTTTTTTTTGTTTACTCATTAAAACTCTTCTAAATTTAAAGCTCAAATTCAAGGCAAAATGTGTCATTCTTTTCCACAGGAGACATTCACTGACAAGCTGCCCTGAAAGAAAAGAGAAATATGAGTGCAAGAAAGAAAACCAGAAAAATGTAGGAACCTGTCTTGGTTTTATATGGTCTGAATGTCTAGCTTGTTGCAGATGCTGAGTAAATATGTTAGTTACTTTAAGCCAGGGGTGTCAAACTTGCATCGTCATGTTGTCATCACATGACATATCACAACTTCCCCCTTCACTAAACCGGGGGGGGGGGGGCGGCGTGGCGTGGCCAGCGTGTGATGTATCTGGCATGTGGGCCGCAAGTTTGACACCTCTGCTTTAAGTTATCCAGTCTTTTAAATATGGCTTGTACAAATTCCCGATATGGATACTGACTAAGTAATGTCATTAGAAGAAATAAATGAATGACTCATGTACAACTTAAGCAGGAAGATAGTTATAGAAGGCTATTTACCATCATTTTCATTCTTCCCATCTGTTAATACTGCCAATGGTCAGGTCAACAAATTTGCATATGCATTCAAGCTCATCTGCAGCTGCAACTTTTGACAGAAATGACTATAGAGCCAAAAGGATTATATGTATGGCATCTCTAAAATCTTAAAACACAGAGTCTTATTAAATGTGAAACATGAAATGGTTGCATTTTACAGCACCTGATCTTCCAAACATATTCTAGTTTAGTAACAAAGGATATTAGTGCAGTGACAATTGCATAGGCAGAGCCCATAGAAAAAGATCCAGCAAAGATCCCTAAAAAATTCCCCACCGACTGGAAGAAGGCAGCAGCATCAAAGGTGTTGGGATTCTCCTTGGGACTGTAAATTGATATTGAACTGAAATAAAAACAAAAGGGAGAGAAAAATAATGAATTTTCTAACATATCAAAGACTCAAAATATCATGAGCTTAAGGATGTACTTTATTAAAGTCTAGCAGTTACTCGTTGGGGCTGCTATTTCATCCAAATGTTGTGGCATAACAAAATGAGGTTTATTTTTCAAGGCAATATCATTTGCCACTGTCACATTTTGCCAGTCTGTAAACATATGTCACAAAGAGCATTATTTTCAATCCTACTAGACTTTAAAACATGGTAGATAAGTAAGAAATCTACAGGTGAGCTAGATGCCTTTGAATTATTTATTGGCCATATGTCTTCTGAATGGTTATATGTTCACATACTCCTGATAAAAACATTAGTTTTATAGCTCACTCACACATGCACAGAACGAATCATGGAGCATAAGCATAAAATGATCTCATAAACTGTTATAGTTGTGTCATTCATAGCTTTACCCTTCATAAACCAAATTAGGAGTGTGTCAACAGCCACACAATATGAAGCCCCAGGGAAACACAAACCAAACTTTTTTTTCCAAAGCAAAGAAATAGTTGTCTCTACCAGAGTTCCTTTTTTATACTCAATTCTTTGGCTGCTGACATCAAGATGATATCCTTATGGGAAATGAATGCTATGCCACAGTGGGAAGATTATCTGGTAAAAACATTTCAATTTCCTGCTCAATAGTAGAGATCACTGACATAGATTGTTAATAATACTGTTAGCTTGGCACAATTTTTTTTATTATAATATTAAATGCAACTACACCAAATTCTAATTAAGAATCTTTTCTTTCTTTCTGAGGTCCTTTTATTTTAGTCCTTTTTACTGATGGACGTGGAGTTTTTAGTACAGGATTTCCAAAACAATTTATATTGCCATAAAGTACTTACTATCTTTAATATTAAATATTAGAAATTGTTTCAAATTGGATTTCAAAGAAATATCAATAACTATGCTGATGATATGGCTCTGATAGCAGAAAATGCAAAGGATTTGCAAGCTCTAGTAAGAAAAGTCAAGGAAGACAATGAAAAATGAAACTAAAATTAAACAAATTAAATGTAAAGAGGACACTGAATTCTAACCATGTGGAAAAGTCTACACAATTGTGGATTCATGCAAATATAATTCCCTAGATGTTACACATCAATGAAACATGTATTTAATGAAATGGAGGACAGATTAATATAGTTTTGGTGGATTTTTTTTAAAAAGAAAAGTACTGTTTGGATTCACATCAGTGTTTGCATATGTGCACTGCAGATACTATAAGAATTAACCTATAGTTTTCTCAGAGTACAAGAACAACCTTTTCATCTGATATACTCCCTAATTGGCTGTTTCCTATGGCTTCTCCCTGGCTGATACGAGCCAGCAGAGAAGATATACTCTGGGTTCTTTTCAATAGTGCCATGTATATAGACCCAGGAAGTCTGCCTTTTTTAAAGCATTCTGTATGCTCTCAAAGGCCTGGTTCTTCTCTTAGGCTTGGGTTAGAATGAATAGAGACCTCCTGCTAAATGTGTTTTTATGTAACAATAACAATGTTGGAAGGTCATCTAGTCCAACTCCCTGCTTTCACAGGAGACCTATTATTTCTGATAAATGGCTGTCCAGTCTCTTCTTAAAAACCTCCAGTGATGGGGTACCCACCATTTCTGAAGATAATTTGTTCCACTGGTTAATTGTTTTCATTCTTAGGAATTTTCTCTCCTTGGTTAGTTTCCATCCATTGTTTCTTGTCCTGCCTACAAGTGCTTTGGTAAATAAGTTGGCCCCTTCTTCCTTGTGGCAAGCCTTCTTTTCACTAGACTAGATACACCGAGTTCCTGCAATCGTTCTTCATATGCTTCTAGGCCCTTAATAATTTTTGTTCTTCTCTGTACTCTTTCCAAAATCTCAACATCTTTTTTGTACTGGGGTGACCAAAACTGAATCTAGTCTTACCAAGGCTATATAGAGCGGTAGATGTTTTTGTATCAAGGATCTGGGATCCCTATTTTGTTTTGTATTGTGTTTTTACTGCTTACTATATTGTGACCTGCCCAGAGTTGGTTTGGAGTTAGGTGGAACTGAAACAAACAAACAAACAAATATCTAACTATCAGTCAAATTTAATCAGATTCAGTGTGAGAGATATTCACTATTCCATCAATTTTTAAATATATTTTTGTAATTAGGAGAACACCTGAAAATCTTATAAACAAATTGCTTCTATTTGCATCTATTATATGCAAAAGCCACTTTGGTCAAGCAGTTAAAGTACCAGGCACAAGGCTGCCTCTCTAGAAAAGAGCGTCATTGTCATCTGCTACCACATCTTGCTCTTGTTACCTTCCCAAATGTATAAATGTGGAGGTGAATTTGTCAGTGTCCATGAGCAAAAATTGAAGAAAGAAAGCAAAAATGGGCAATACATTTCTATATCATTTATTATTGAGGGGATATTGAACAGTTGAGATTTGACAGAGCATTATTTTCTAGATAATTATTTTGAACTGTAATCTTCTTTGATGCTGTTACAAAGCAACATATGCTCAAACGAACAGAAATCTAAAGAAAGTGACAATTGGTTTGTTGTGAATCCACCTATCTTTTGCATTTTTAAATACGTTCATATGTAGCGGTTTAGTCTTATGAAACAAATATGAATGTTTAAAATAGCTTTACCCACTTTTTGAAAACGTTTCCACCTGAAACAAGCAGGAGTCAGAAAATAAAGAATAGGTAAGGGCATGGCTGCTACAGTAAATTTGTGTTTCTAGCCACCTGAGTAATGTTGTGCTACAGTATAGTCTCTCAAAGCTTTTGTGTTTCCATCAATTTCTTCAGTGCCTGAACATTTCTTCTAAATTCCTCTTGGTGGTGTTTTTGAGCTTATTGGACTGTTGTGCATCTTTCCTGCAGTCTGAAGTTTCCCAGGAGGCCCACATTTCCTTGTTTGAAAGAGTCATGTGAAGATTTCCATATGGATTGAAGGAAGTTTGAGAAATCAAGGGATTTACTGGAAAGGGATTCTACAGCACAAGATAAACACCTCACCCTTTCCATAATTTGAGCATTTCTGCCATCAGCTAGTCAGTAATTCTCACATTTTCCAAAGAGATTTAAGGAGAAAAAAATGGAAATTAAATAAAATAATACACATGCATTAGAACTAGGTTTCATTGAATTATGAAGGGAGACTAATCAGACAAACATGATTAATACTGGCTTAGTATTTCAATAATATTTTCTAAAGTAGTAGTAAGTAATTCCCAATAAGTTAATAAAATATACAGGTAAAAAATTATTGTCTTTCAGATCTGCTTTTGACTATAGGCCAGAATGCAGCTGGAGACTACAGGCAACATTAGAAGCACACTGAGAAGCCAGTGCCAAAGACAATGAGGTAAGGCATCTAAATATGGTCATTTTGCAATACCTAAGAATTGTTATAAAGCAAGACTGTCCGGAGAATATGGTAGAAAAGACAAGATGGATGTTGTGATAATGCAATTGAAACTCTGCCTGCTTTTATATTTGTTTCATATACCCTCTTGATCATCCCAGCAGACACCTGCATTATGAACAATCTAACTAAAAAAATAAAGAAGTGCTTTTACCACTAGCTTTCCTGCCTACCTCTTATTCAGAGAATTCTGCTGCCAGAGAGCCTGCTGTGGACACAGCAGACAATTGTCAGCCTTCTCATCTATCTTAAATACATTAAATTCTTATACAGACCTCAGCAACAGCTCTCTTCTTAGGACAGGAAGGCAGCTGCCTCAGCCAGCCAAACTGGCTGTCATGTAAGGGAAGGGAAAATATTTTATCTTTACTGCATTTCTACCACCCTGGAATGAAGAGTCTATTGTGAGATTGTCTCATGTGCCAAAAGAACTTGACTGGCCTTAAGAACTACACCGTGGTCCTTAATTTGGTGGATAGAAAGTGCTATTTGCAAAACTTAGTTTTCATTATTTATTATTTCAGTTGTTACTTCAGTTATTATTTGTATGCTCGATGCATTTAATGGTTCTGGTGTTAAAGTTGTTGGTCTCAAAAATGTATATATATATATATAATATATAAAAATGTATATGTGTGTATTCATTCATCATCATCATCATCATCATCATCATTTATATATCTACTGCAAGCTGAAGGCCTCTTCCGCATATTTCCAACCAATAGTATCCTGTGGTGGAAAATGTACATTATATTATGTCATGGATATAATAACATTTCAGTTTATGCAGGCAGATTTCCAAGTTTTCACTCAAATAACTTCATATAACAGAAGGACAGCAAAGCTAGTTGACATCCAGGAGAATCAGAACTCGGGAGGAAAAAAAGAGAAGTCCCAACTTTCTATTCTACGCATTACTATTTTTAAGACTATAAGAGGTGTGGATTGCTATGTTATTGTATGTTACTAGTTTAAGTGTATAAAGAGTGTAAAGTAGACCGCAGTTATTGTTTTTTATAATTCACGATGGTCCTTATAGTACACATAACACCATATTTTACATTGTTAATTGGTATATCTATTTGGAAAGTTTTTTCATGACAGATTATAATAACAATGGCAGGCATATCACTCCTCTATATCGAGTATTCCACACATCCTTAATTGTATTCAGTGATATAAAACCACAAGATACTTGTTTGGCCTCTATACTCTCTCATTTCTACAGCAGTAGCTACAATAATAAATTGATACATTTATACCATCAACATATATTTTTTAATTTCTTAGAGAAGGAGGATGCTTGTGGGGAGCTAAAAGGTTGTTACACAGCCACAGATAATTCTGAGACAATCAATGTTTCAAAACTGAGTAACTGTAATGAAATTGATACATTTTAACATGACATTGTGTTCCACTTTAGAAATTTCATTTCCAACCAAAGCAAACCAACAATTTAGTTTCTATATATATATATTGAAACCTAAACTCAAGGAGAAAAGTAATTGAAATTTAAATGCATAGTTCAAGCAACAGGCAGAAGAAGAAACAGAGTTCTCTAATGTTATAATGGATTTATAACTTAAGGGTTTATCATCCTAAAGTAGTGGTCATTTGTAAAATGGTCCCTTATAATCATTACCTCTTACCCACGTTACTTGTAGTATCACAGAATAATATACTATTATGATTTATTTCCCATCTCATTTACTACCTAGGATTCTTGCATCACATTCTTTAAGAGCTATTATTACAGCATCTTGTAAAGTTGGCAAAGGCCAGGCAGTTTATTTTCATTGTAGGTTGTATTTTACTGAAGAGGAACATTCTAATGGCAGTGAAAGTGTTCCTGCTGGGGTTAACTGTAGTTCAGGAGAGTTGACTTTGTTCTGAACCATGATGGGGAGGCATAAATAGTTTTCTTCTCTTGTGAAGCAAAAATCCTGCTTAAAACATCTTTCTGTCTGCTTTTGCTGAAGGTTTTAAATAGAAATGATTACCATCATACCCATGCCTAGTTGAGCCAGGAACACAGAGTGACATAAATTCTTAACACATGATTTGTTGTCTTGGCATCTGGTCTTTGAGTGTGCAGACAAATAACTTATTTTTAAAAGGTACACAGACATCTGAAACTCTGCATATACAGATAGTTGTTCAAAGTTACAATGGCACCAGAAAAAGTGACTTACAAACGGTCCATGTACTTAGGACTGTCACAGCATCCCCATGACCAAATGATCAAAATTCAGGTGCTTGGCAACTGGCATATACTTACAACAGTTGCTGTGTCCTGGGGTCATGTGATCACCATATTACAACCTTCCCAGTTGACTTCTGACAAGCAAAGTCAATGGGGGAAGTTGGATTTGCTCAACAACTGTGTGACTCACTTAACAACAACCACAGTAACCATGACAAAAAGGTACGACTCCTTTAATAGCCACTTTGTTTAGCAACGAAAAACCTTGTTTAATTAGGGTTTGGATCAGCATTAAAGCATATATGAATTAATAAGTGCTATTTTGATCTCATGGCTGAATGTGCAGAAGTTAGAAAGATAGGATGAGAGGGTATGAGCAACCCTATCTGCATAATACAATTTTTTGGTTACTATTATTATTATACATTTGGTCCTGCATCCATTCTAAAACCTTTATAGCCCTTTTCCTTTTACATGCAGAGTGGAGATTTTTCAAAGGATTTTGTTACCCAAGATGCCAAGGACGAACCCAGAATTTTATTTTGTAGCTAATACAGTCATAACAGGAAGAAAAGCCACCCTGGTCACAACTCACTAAGAACTGTCATGATGATGATTGATGTCATTGCAAATAGACATGAAAAGAGGAGCAAGATAGCAAAACTGCGTGCAGAGTTGCTCGCTTTGTCTTGTCTTTTTGTATGTGTACACATATAACATATAGACATACCAATGTTGAAACTTGTTTGTTAAAGAATAACTGACAAGATGGTGCTGAGATGGAAAAATGGGCCTAAGGTTATTAAACCACCCTATATTTGGTCATTTATATGTAAAGTTAAAAGATATTTGTTCTTAGTAAAGAAACCAGGCTATTTTATTCAAAATGATTGGCATTGTCTGCATGATGTACTATTCTAACAGTCTTCCTGCCTTCATGAATGTTAGTTCCACTTCTTCAGTTCTATAATATATGGTTGCAGCTGTTGCCATGGCAATTCATTTTTTTTTCCTGAAGTGTTGAACTGAAGACATAAAAACCAGCTGCTATCACAAGAATGTAGATTATGTTCTTATTTCTAGCATGAATGAAAAAATGGATGCCTGATTTGGCCTCTATATAATAGCAAAATAGCAGAATGGAGGGCAAAGACTTTGTGATGGATATTCAGATTCAAACCATAAGTCAGCAATTAAAATGGGGTGGATGCTTTACTGCCTCTTGCAAATTACCCTTCTGAAATATTACGCCAAGTATCTCTGCTGTATTTTTATTCAGTTCTTCAAATCACTAAATACTTTTCATTACTTATAACTGCAGAAATTAAAATGATTCAGAACCCAGAATAGCTCCCCTGTAAGGAAAGGCTGCAATATTTTGAATGTACGTGATGAGAAGGTGGTTTAAGAAGATGGTCAAGTAATATTTTTATTTCACCATAGTCTGTCATTGATTAAGCCAACAGCTGAGGATTAAGGACAGAGGAAAGGAAACATGTCTTTGTATTTCTGGGAATTCACTCCGACAATATTTACTTATCAATATGAACACATTTTAAAAGAGAATTCAACTAATTTAGGAAATATAAAACTAATAGGATCTACTAGGTTGACTGCAGTATTCATTGGACAGTTAGATTTTGATTTTGCAGGCAGCATTGTTAACCCTGGTTCATGACAAGGTATAAACAATAAAGGAAATCATTTTTTTCCTAAATCAATGCTTATTCTGACATAATTTTTCAAAAACACCTAAGGAGCTGGATTATTTTATCTTTCCTTTCTATAGATTTGCAATCGCAAAACATAATACTTATTAATTCTGGTCCCAATTTTGATCACAATCCAAGGACTATCTGTACTGTATATAAACAGGGAGCAAACTCCACACTTACCCCAGTGATGCTATCTAGTTGGGGAATGAAATGTTTTCAAACAAACCACCTCAAATGAAATGAGCTCAAACATCACCAAGGACTTCATAGTTCAACTTTGAGTTAGATATATTCTCTCCTATTAAATAGATGTTCTCTGACTGTTTGGGTTTTGGAAGTATCCAGCAACTTATCAGACCTAGTTGTAAACAGAGACTTAAGTCCTTTACTATGTATTTTCCTCACTGGCCCCATTAAGACACTGCGTTGATATGGTATTGGTGGAAGAACAATGAATAAAGACCAAAAACTGTATATTTGTGCATGTGCAATCTCTTCAGTCAAAAAGAATAGCAAGCCTTTATGAATATTAATTCTAGGAACTATTATTAAAGGGCTCACTGGGGAAGACTACTTAAACTAGTATAAAATCCATCAATTTTCTATTGGCCAAAAGTAATGTGCAGTACAGTTAATTCCACATCAAATTATCTTAGTCTTAGAAAGACTTCCAAATTATGAAAGAAAGGTTATTTGGAGGACCAAAACAAAGTGTGAAAATACATGAAAATGGGAGAAGAAATGGGGAAAAGGGGACCCTACTTGCAAATAACCTGTTAAACCAGCACTCTCAGCAGAAAGCTCTAAAAGAAGAAAACTTTGATGCCAACATGATTTGTGGTACTAAAACATTGCTAAATAATTGACTTTTGGAGGTAAACCATAAGCCTTACAAAATAGCATACCTAATTCTCAAATATACAATTTCATTTTTGTCCTTCTAAGATAGACCCATGCTTTGATTTAATTCAGTAAGACATGGCAACTGTATACATTCTGGTTGACTCAAGCTAAATTATATTTTCATAGAACCCTGAGGACAAACTCTGTGATAAGACTCACCGAAATCCATCTTTATTTAACAAGCAAGTAATCCAGCAACATATGGCTTGCATTTAGATTGCATTTTGAGTTGTAATTTGATCTATCCATAAAGTTTAAAATAATGAAGCTATCGTGTAATGATAGTTTAGAAATTAATTTTGCACAGCCACCAGTAATGGCCCAACAAATATGGCCACATAATAACTTAGAGAACAGATTTAAACTTGGCTGAATACTTTGTCCTCCCATATGAAAGTATAGAAAAAGCTTTAAAGAAGGAATTCAAGAAATTATGTAAATTTCAATTTAGTCCAGATGGACAGGAGAAGGTAAGGACAATAACACGAGACTTCCATTTTATTTTCGATTCTTACACTAGAAGGGAAATATAGAATATAATTGCAAAATTTTGTAATTGTATCATATAACAATATCATACAATTCCAGTAATTTACATGGTCATATTTTCTGACCTATTTTCTGATCCCTCCCTTGACTCAAAACATACATAAATGAAATTGTTTGACAGTATTTTTGAAATGTCAAACTTGGAAGTGAAATACGCTCATTTAGTTGAGATCACAGGTTGAATGTAAAATTATAGACTGTTACATTTGTATATTTTCATAAAAATAAATAACATGATTCAAAAGTCTTAAGTTTAGTTATAGTAAAAATGTGGCTCATATTGCTACATTAACCATAGACAAAAATTATTCTGCTCTTTTATTTTAGCTGATATTTTTAAACCTGTCACCATTATCTCTTTGGTTGCCTTTTTCATAACCTTCTCTTTCTCAAAACACACTAGAAATAAGTAAAGAATTTAGCCCAGCATGTTTTTTTCCACAATGGCAAATATCTATGGGGAATCCGCAAAATGCCATGATGGTAACAGATAATAGCCTGCTGTTCTTGGAGAATAACTGATATTAGAAGCACTTTGCTTCTAATCTTGGAATTTACTCCATTAATTTATTTAGCTACTATGAAGCTATCCCAAGGATGTTTTTTTTTTCCCAAGAGGCAATTGGACTTTCTGGTTTTCTTTGAAGACGTTTTACTTCTCATCTAAGAAGCTCCTTCAGCTCTGCAGAACTGAAGAGCAGAGCTGAGAAAGCTTCTTGGATGAGAAGTGAAATGTCTTTAAAGAAAAACCAGAAAGTCCAGTTGCGTCTTGAAAAAAAAGCACAACCATGTGCTTTGAGACAACCATGACCTGGATGACTGAGAGTCTCCATAGACATTTACAATGAAGCTACTTAATTTCATGAACATCATAGCAACTTGAACAAATTAGAAAGCACTACTTCATGCTTATCTTGAATGTATCCTGATGATCTAGTCCAGTGATGGCTAACCTTTTCTGGACTGAGTGCCCAAAGTACGTGTGCACGCATGTGAATGTGCACACATGCATCCAATCCCCCAAAATGCAATGCACGTGTGGCCCCTGTGCATACGCGTGTGGCCCCCGTTGCATGCACCCACACATGCACCCATGCATGTGCCTCACCCCAGCATATGCATGGCAGAGACCTAAAGACTGGGAGGTGCATGTGCACATCTCTGGCACATGTACCATAGGTTCACCATTGGGGATCTAGTCACTAAGTGATTCCACAATTCTAGGATAAATCTTTGGAATCCAGATTGGGTATCAATTGATCGTTCTTTTATGGGAAACACCTTTCATACCTAATTGAATGTACACCATGTACATCATGAATCACATGAGGGACATCTTTCATTTCACAGATTTGTGTTAAGTAATTGCCTAGCTTTTTCATGTAAATCTTGCAAGACCATCATCCTCATCACAGATTTTCCATCTGCCTTTGTTCCAGTACATAATTTCTCTTACAATTAGGCCAAATTGTTTCTTTTTTACTGTTCTGATATATTTTTAAATATTCATAGCATTTCCATTTGTCCCCTGTGTTTTCTCTTTCATTTTATGTAAGAATCAGGCACAACAAAGGACGTGAATTATAAATGGTTTGTCTATCTGCCTGCCTGCCTGCCTGCTTGCCTGCCTGCCTGCTTGTCTGTCTGTCTATCTAGCTTAAAGGCTGCCCAACAGTTTAGAATGACCCTGCATGACATACACTTTATTTATTTATTTATTTATTTATTTATTTATTGAACTTTTATACCGCCCTTCTCCTAGCGGACTCAGGGTGGTGAACAGCCAGGTAAAAAACATAATACAAAAGTTAAAATCATTTTAAAATAATTTAAATACAATTTGGCCCAAAATTTAAAACATGTCAATTAAAATCAATCAATATCAAACACTAAAACCAATTAAAGGATCAGGCCAGCCCAGCTAACTGAAAAAAGTAGGTTTTTAGGGCCCGACGAAAAGTCCGGAGGTCTTTAAAAGAAAAAAAAGAAAAGAAAAAAAGAAAACAGCCATGTATGGCCAGCTAGAACACATTACCTGTCCCAGAAAAAGCACTGCACCATCTCTGTTTGACTTTATCAGATAGCAGAAAAATGGAAGATAGATGGAACAGTGATGTCATATCGGCATAGCAAAGCAGACCTATCACTGCTTGCATTGCTGCATTTTGGACCAGGGATGAGTGGTCTTCAAGGGCAGTCCCATTGAAAATTCATTGCAATAGTCCAGCTGTAAAATGACCAGGATATGAGTAACTGGAGGACTTTCCGATCTAGAAATGGGCACAATTGGTGCACTGGATGGAATTCTAGGGATATGACCTTCCTGGGAGCCTCAATGCTTTCTCCCCCTTTAATGGGTTTTTTCAACAATTGTATTGCATTTTTATTGTTTGATGCCATTTCATTTAGTAAAGCAACAAACTGAGCAAAGGTCTTATTGAGCAGCACCAGGAGAAATGAATCCAGGATGACTCTCATAATGCAGACCACTGCAACCCCATCAAAGACTAAAGATGGAAGTCTCCAGATCTTGGGGAGGGGTGAGAGACAAATATCCATAGGCAATCAGTCTTGACATAATTGATCATGAGCCTATCGCACCTGCCCCCACCATCCTAGCAGTGAGACCTATAGGATGTTTAAACACTGGGGTAAGAAATTGAAAACCTATATAATTAGTACCATTTACATACTGATGATACTGGACCCTGAAGTGACAGATAATAGACACTCCATACTTTCATGTTAAGATATTAAACACAAGAGGACCGAGCACCAAACCCTGAGACAGTGGTGAAATCCAATTCTTTTTACTACTGGTTCTGTGGATGTGGCTTGGTGGGAATGGTGTGGTTTGGTGGGGGTGGCTTGGTGGGCGTGGCAGGGGGAGGATACTGCAAAATTTCTATTCCCACTCCACTCCAGGGGAACGATACTGCAAAATTTCTATTCCCACCCCACTCCAGGGGAAGGAAACTGCAAAATCCCCATTCCCTTCCCACTCCTGGGGGAAGAATATTGCAAAAACTCCATTCCCACCCCACTCTGGGGCCAGCCAGAAGTGGTATTTGCCTGTTCTCTGAACTACTCAAAATTTCCACTACCGGTTCTCCAGAACCTGTCAGAACCTGCTGGATTTCACCCCTGCCCTGAGCCACCATAAGATGAAAGACGGAGGCTTCCTTGTCCCTGTCCAAAATTAGAAATTAGGAAAAATTCACAGAATGCAGTAATACTGCATGATTAAAATATCACTATTGTAGAATTCCTCAACTGCTATATTAAGATTCTCTTACTCATTTATGATGATGTGATCATCTAACAGAGAAAGAAAGCAATATATGATTTTCTTATTAGCCTAATTTTTCGTGGTTATCATATTCTTGAGGTAATGCTATTACAATCACAATTTCAGGCACTTGCAAGTTGGTGGTACTGTTTTTTGTTAATAGATATATTAACAAATATATTATGAAAAAAAAGGCTCTGTAGCTATTATGAAAGGTAAATAAGTTTCTGAACCCAGGAAAAAAAAAGGTAAAGGATTTCCTGAGTATTTAACTCTGCTAATTGTAGCCAGTTTTAAGGGATATGCTCATCTCTGTTTCTTTAAGCCATCGAGCCAGCACTGTCCGAAGATGTTTCCATGATCATGTGGCCAGCATGACATTATGCTGCAGCACAAAGTGTATGGCAAAACACGGAATGCTGTTACCCTTCTCCCAAAATGGTACTTATTTATCTACCGGTACTTGCATTTACATGCTTTCAAACAGCTAGGTTGGCAGGAGCCGAATCAAAAGATGGGAGCTCACTCTGTCATGCAGTGGTAGGAGTTGAACCACCAGAGTATAGACCTTCTCTGGCATCTTTTAAGCCACTGAGCTTAAACATAGGTAAGCAGCAAAATGATCCTAGCTTGTATAATCTATATATGAATGATTAGGTTTGCATCCTTTTATGTTCTTGCTCATGGCAGCATTAATAATTTAGCCCTAAGTATATGCATAATCAACATCTGTATCTATCTTTTGTCTTATATTTTAGAAATGCAAAATAATGATAATTGCTTGAAAGCTTACTACTCTTCAGTTTGTAAGAGACAAAAGTCCCCAGAATAAGGAGCAAGGAAATGTGAATTGCCTTGTAATGGAAAGACTAAGAACCCTTCCAAGTAACTACCATATCATTATACAAATCTGTCTTACTACAAAGAAACATTATTTAAGTTAGTATTGCATTGTCCATTTCATTTGTTACCATTGTGTCATGTTATTACATATCATCTGTTTCTATATAGGGAAACAGCAGGACATTTACTGATTGCACTAAACAATCAGTGATTATTGTTTGCCTAGTTCAGTGCACAATTGACCTTGCTTTCCACCCTCAAATCCCTTCTGTGTTTCATCTCTCTCTCTCTCTCTCTCTCTCTCTCTCTCTCTCTCTCTCTCTCT
>WNWU01000019.1:20566504-20677818 GCA_012654045.1 Ptyas mucosa | reverse complement strand
CATTATCCCATTACAGCATGACTCAGCAAGAACGTAACATTTACAGTTTAAAGTTACAGTATACATATATTGCCTGAACAACTGGTTCTAACATTATATACATCATATAGAATCCTAACATACATGATGGGAATTACGTTCATTCACAGTCAGCAAGGTTTGTCCAAACAGTTTTTCAAAGGAATATTTCTCAACACACCTTATCTCATTTGGCAAACTGCCATATAACTTGTTTCCAACCGCAGTACAAAGCAAAACTTGGCACAGAGTCTCTCAGAGTCACGGAATGAACAAATTATTTCCTGCAAAAGCCCACTCCTTGTTCATTCCTCTTTTATTTCTTTTGGGAGGGGTCAATCACCTCCAAGGTATGGCTTTACTCCCGAGATGACCCTGCTTTCTGAGTTGTTCTTGTCTTCTGGCAGCTCAGCGCATGCGCACACTGGGAACGGGCTCCAGCTGTTCCTCTGCCTCACTGCTGTCTAACTCTCTTCTGCCTCCAACGCAAAGTCCTCGACTGAGCTTTTCCCAGCCCCTAGGACTGGCCCAAGTTCCTCCCCAATCTCCTCACTGTCCGACTCTGCTACCAGCTCTGCTGGCCGCTGGCGGGCTACAACATATATAGAAAGCTAAAGATCACATAAATCATAAGACTATACTGAAAGCCATCTTGATCCCCCCTTCTCAATGTGAATAGAAGCCTCTGATCACAGAAGCTTTGACACCAAGAAGGACAATCAGATATGAATAAGGTCTGGAACCCTCTCCTATTTTAATTTCACTCATACAAGGTTACTCATTGAAAAACAGTGCATATTACTATGTTTAAAGAATTATTTGGAGACCATAATTGAAATCCACCTTGCCCACCATTTATAACAAATATTGTACTGCTCATTATTCTTTTAAAAACTATAATGAAGGAGAAACACAAAAAATATGGGCTTGCATATCTTTCTGTTCTTCTTTTATCAATAAAAACCTGGCCACTGTGGAAACAATACTTCATATGCCCTATATATAGAAGCATAGGTGTCTGTTAAACTCTATGATGATTTCAAAATATGTGTAACTGATATCACCACACCAATGATGTGAATGTTATGAATTATATACGTTCATAATTTTAGGTAAAACATGATACAAGTAATACAAGTATGTAAATGTGTAATCTGTGTGATTATGTTAACACAGCCACCATCCTTTCCCTCTGTCCTGTGGAAGGGAAAAATATTCCATAAGAACAAGATATCTGGAGATAACCTTCCAGTCAGCATTTATTCATAGACCAAATAAAACTGTCAACACGAAACTTTTATTTTCTGTTGCAATCATGTAACATTGTTATTTAAATATTTTAAAAAAACATGTGCAAGCATACACAGATACATATTATGGCTGAGATTATACGTGAAAGAAACAAAATAAAAATTGACAGATAATACACTAAAGCAAAGTCCAATAAACCATATTATACTTAGCTCACTCTGTGAACTACGGTATAATGTCTATCAGGAATGACTTTATGTATAAAAGCTTAATAATTTTTTTAAAAATGTGTGAATGTTCTTCAAAGTATACAATATAAAATTCAACCGGGAGCAATTATATTTTATTTAGCCCCATTCATTCTGATCTACTGATCCCCCATGCTGAGGTAGATTTCACCAGTGGATTTCACAATTACTTTAATTGTCTAATGGCATATCGGCATGCACCTTCTTATGATTTAAAATAAAACAATGCCTCCTATTTTGTAGGTACTCCATGGAAATTTGACTGCACAGCCAACTATGAATCATTGCAGCTTCATTTATCTTAGATAAATGTTTAATGAGATAATAAGAATTAAAGTAAAAGTATTATTTTAAATGCACCAAACAGTGAATATTAACATTTAGTAACAATTCAAATTTATCCTGTTATATGTATAAGAAAAGCATAATTCGCAAACACTAAGGAACATCCATCATTGATTTACTTTAAGAAAAGAGACTTTGCACTTACTGTGTGAGTACTATAGCCACAGCATCATTAAGGACACTTTCTCCAAAAAGGAGAGTATAAAGATCTGTATCAACATGAAGCTCATGAAAAATAGCTAGGACTGTCACTAAAAGAAATAAAAAAAGAAAGAAAATACGTTATGCTCAGATTTTTCTTGAATAAATGAATTACATGTCAATAATGCTATGCCTTTTTAAGGCAAACAAAATTAAGGACAGGAAAAAGAAATGCAGTTAAATCAAATTTATACCAACACAATTCACTAAACCTCTTTATGTTTTTCATTTTTACAAACAATAGTTGTTTACCCTGTGTCTTTATACATTTCCTTTTGATTTTTTAAATTTCACTTTTTTCTTTCTGAAGATCTTAGCAACTGTCTGACCATAATTTTTTTTCATCTTCCCTTTCCTCATAACCCATTTACAACTACTTCCTATATTTGTTTTCCAAATTGATTCTCATTTATTCTATGTAATCAAACTAAGTCAGCATATTCTTTTTCTACTGTTCAGTCCATATTCAATCAGCACTCACTAATTCTTGACCATATCCCTTTTTGTTTTATCATATCTACCTCTTAAGTACCCCATTTGTATTCAATGTATGTTTATGTTCTTTGTGACTTATCCAACTTTTACGTGGATAAAACAGACGCAATGAATGGCCATGTTTTGTTTCTATCTTTTCACTCGTTTTATTGTGCTTGTAGAAATCTACTATTTTTCTAATAATATTTTTATGCCTTAAAATTTCTCTATCCTTGTTTTTTCATCTTTAATAAACATTCTACCAAGATATACAAGTTCAATGGCTTACTCTAATTGTTGTCAT
The DNA here is from genome assembly GCA_012654045.1 of Ptyas mucosa. Taxonomy (NCBI): domain Eukaryota; kingdom Metazoa; phylum Chordata; class Lepidosauria; order Squamata; family Colubridae; genus Ptyas; species Ptyas mucosa. Next base: position 20,674,977 of record WNWU01000019.1, on the reverse strand, counting down.
TTGCAACAGCTTAGTCCCTTTTCCTGTCAAACACAACTACATTGATCTTGGATCTATTAATTTTTAGTTGCATATTCCATACTGCATCATATATTCCAATATTTGCTCCAACTCATTCAGATTCAGAGCTCGCACATCTCTAATGTCGCCATTAGCATCTCCTATACATTTATCCATAATTATATTAAACAATCAAGAGAACCTCATGCTTCCTTGGTCCTATTCCTTGCTCAGTGTTGAACTGTTCACTAAGCATCCTGTTTATTCTCACATGCTTTATTTCTATCAGAAATTCTTGTCAGGGAGTTGATTGATCCCATCCTGGCTCTGGGATAATCACACCCCGGTTTAGAGGTTTGGACCGAGGCTTCTCCTCGAAAGTATACATTAAGAAAATAAAACCCGAAGAAGTATTTCTATGAAAACTCATTTTATTGTAAAGTAAAAATAAAGATAACTCTTACTATCTAATTAATTGGCTACATCTTGCCAGCGTTCCTGCCTCACCTCTTGGCAGGAGAACAAAAGGAGTAAGAAAAAGGATAATGGAGGCTAGAAAGGAATGCACGCTTGCGCACTTAATACTGATAACAAAACTTGGCAAAACTACAGTAAGCCTATTAGACCAAAAAAGACAGCTCAGCTGGGAAATACAAGAACACAGTGACAATTCTATTATCACATTCCCCAACCAATATTCAACTTCATATTTAGATAAAATGTTCTACAACTCACTTTCTGATATGCATTCTCTAAATGAACAAATGCACAACAAACAATATTTGTCATTTCATAGATTTCTCAGTGACTGATGAAAACTATGTTCTACATGCATTCTGTTTAGCATAGAACTGCAGGACTTTGTGGTGGTAGTTACCTCCTCTGTCCTTTCAGTCAGAATTCTGGCAACCTGCTTCTTAACAAAATCACCCTCCCTCAAGTTTTTTTTCTCTTTTGGTATCACCTTTGTTGCTTTACCTTTTTTTAAAAGGATACGATACAGGTCCTTTCCTACAATCATACTTGAGATCAGAAAATCTGTCGAATGGTATGATCATTAAGCAAGGCATCACATGACCTGATTTTATGACCTTTTTAATCGATTGTTAAGCAAATCATCATTGTCATTAAATGAAACATCAGATCATGATCTTGATTGCCAACCTTCCTTGCCAGCTTTCCTATTGACTTAGCTTCCTAGAAGCCAGCTAGTGAGGTTGCAAATCACAATCACGCAATGTCTTGCTTAATGACATTGGTGATTTGCTTAATCACCACAGCAAAAAAAAGGAGATCTTAATTGGGTATGATCATGTGAAGCTTTGTTTAATGACCACACCATTTAACAACAAAGTTTCTGATCTTAATTGTGGTTGTAAGTTGTGGACTACCTGTAATCATTTATTTTATGTACCAGGCACAAATCCTGTTTTTGCACACGTTTTGAATAATGTGGTCACTTAATAAACAATTATATTATTAATATTGTATTTGTCAAGTTCTATGCTGTCTGTGTCTGCAGCTTTGCTAGTTTGCAACATTTTCCAGCTGTGCCCCTGCCCATTGATTCCAGACATTGTATTTTTCCCCTACCACCAAAAGAAGCACTGAAGAGAATGTATTGGCAAGGCTAGATAAGTTTCTTCCTCCCTCATCCTTAAGGTTTGGATTTAATACTCATTATGAACTCTCCTGTCTGTCTAGGCATCTAAGATACGTATGAGGGTGAATGTGGATTTGGCATAATTGCACCACAGGCCTGGATAAATGGCTGAATGAATCATGGAAGGGTTGAACAAGCCCTGCCTGGGTTTCCTCATTTGCTTTATTATTATTATTTTTTAAAAAAGGTAAGATGGGGCAGGTACCTTTTTGGGGTCATGAAAATGTCTAGAGATGCAGAGGGACCCATGTTGCTGACATCTGCTGTAGAGGCAAGAGATTTCTTTTGGTGAAACCTGGAAAATGCTTCCTATTGCTTTCTTCAATACTTTCAATAGTCATATACACCAAGACCAGTACTGGGTTTCAAATTCCGGCACTACCAGTGCGCTATCAATAGCGCACAGGCATGCATGCTCACTTTTGCAAGCATGAGGAGCTACTGCGCATGCATAGAGTGATTTGATGATGTCTGAAGGGGTGGGTGGAGCCTCCCGCCGCTGCTGCTACCTGTTTGCCCGAACCAGGGTGAACCGGGAGCAACCCACAACTGACCAAGAGGATAAAAAGGAAAAGAAAAGTATGGCCATGCATAAATGATGATACTAATAATGACTGAAATTAATGGAATTGATAGAGGGATTGATTTATTAATCTACAGTTGAGAGAGAGAGAACAATCAGTCATGCTCAACATGCTCAATTCAATGACTAACGGGAATAAAAAGCTTCCCAACTGAACCAGCCATACTGAAAACTTGCATACTAAAAATAACAGTTCAAACATAATTATAGATTCCTGGCTTTGCTAATCAGCCATCCCACTCAAGGCTTAACTAAAGAAAGGAAACATCAATAAAGCATTTTAATTGCCGAGCTATTTGTTTTTTTCCCCCCCTACATCCTCTACAACTTACCAAATATTTTTCAGCTATTTTATATGATTTGAAAAAAAACCAATAACTCCGAAAAGGGAACAAACTATTGCTGTACAACTGTAACCATAGAAACACCAAATTAAAAGAGTGTTTTGAACATCCGCCTAAATGATGGTAAGAAGGTTCATGTGGTTTTAAAACAGTTCTGCTTCAGCAAACCTTTCCCAGATACAAATATTTTTTGTAAGCTTTGTATTTCAAAGAGGAAAAAGTGAAAACTATGTAAAGTATTTTTAGTTTAGTACCCCAAGAATATAGTATCTTATCTATCTTTTTCAAATCTACATCAGAACGCAGGTAGGACAATAATAACTCCAGAGGAAGTGGACAAGATTCATTGCACTTCCAGCTCAGCCAGTTATTTATTACATCTAAGCTCCCTTCTGGATCTTAAAATCAGCCAAGGAGGGTTCTCACAGTTGAGTCCATGCCATAGTATCAGTATTTGTGAGGAAAGGGAAAGGGACAGTGCATGTCCTCCTCCTCAAGAGGCCATCCTTAGACCCAATATCAACTTCTTCTTTTGAACAAGAAGGTTGTTGAGAAGGTGATCTGTAGCTAATGATAACTTTGGAGAAAACAGCATGATTACCCTGAACCTTTTTCTCCTTCTTTCATATAGTTCAGAACAATCTTATTTTGGGCCTCTTTCTGAAACATGTTGTCCTTCCTGGAAAGCTGCAGTGCAATTGCAAAGATTCCCTCTTCCCCACTCTCCCCCCAGATGCTACATTCCTTGGAACCATGAATCAACATTTTTCTATAAATTTGATATCTGACTATCTACAGTCATGGGTGAATGCTGCTGATGAGGTTGTTTGCTTATTTTACTTTATATATATATATATATATATATAGAGGTGGTGTATTTAGTGGAAATGCTGTAAAGCTCAACAATTTTGAAAAATGATTTATGGCAGAAAAAAAATTCTAAAAGTTGAATATTTCGTCAGCCACCTGCTCTTTTGATCCATCACCTTTTGCCCTTGGTTTATTTTGGAATTCTTAATAATTGGTTTATTTTGGAATTCTTAATAAATCCAAGCAATTTCTTTTGTTTATTGAAGTGTGCGGTCAATGTATCAAAAAGTCTTCTGTTATTTCTTCACATATGTTTTATACAAAGCACTATGCATGAAGCACTGTGTATTTTAATGCCTTTCATTCCTTTTCAGCCGCAACAATGCCCATTCTCAGTATTTATATAAACAAGTTATTTTTCTGCCTATTACAAATATGCCAGAACAGATGAATATAAATTGTCATAACGTTTTAGGAAGAAGAGCCTAGATGGCAGTGAGGCAACAATTGCTGTAAAGAGTTCCCACAATGGTTTACTTTTCATCTTTTTTCTTCATCTTCTGTTTTAAATACTGGTCCTTTTATTTTACATTTAGCCCTACATTTTAATTTCCAATATGATAGCCCTTTGTTGTCCTATTGGAACCTTCAAGGTATAGAAAGAATAGAGAGAAGCTCCATAATATAATTAACCATTGTGGGAAAAAGAGAGAAGAGGCACTGTAGACATATATCCAAGCTCATGAAACAGCTAAAAGTCAACAGTTAACCCCTAACAAGCAAGCAACCATCTCCTGTTAGGAATAGCAATAGAACTTCGACTTATATACCATTTCATAGTGCTTTACAGCCTTCCCTAAGCATTTTACAGAGTCAACATATTGTTCCCAACAATCTGGGTCCTCATGTTACTGACCGGAAGGATAGAAGGCCGAGTCAACCTTGAGCCACTCTGAATATTATTCCTGGAGTGATTAGTGAGTTAGCCTGCAGTACTGCATTCTAACCATGGTTCTTGCATCCAATCCTTTCTTTATTTTTGGAGGATTTTTATACTAATTTATTTGCCAACTCCAAGTAGAATCATTCAGGAATCTCAACTATTGAATTCAAATACATTATTCAATCACTGAAACCCAGTAAGGTACATGGTGAAGACTTTCTACTTCCTACACCCACCCACCCCAGGTCACTCATTGACTGATGAGCTCCACTACTGGCAGGGCTATTTACATATTTAGAAAATCCTGGTTATATCCCAGCAGGATGGCAACTCTCCATCATAGTTCCCATATAAAAAAAAAAGAGGCAAGGAATATTGTAAAAATCACAGACCTGTAAAATAGATTATAAAGGTGGGATGTATGCAAAACACTTCTTCAGGAAAATAGAATAGGATTGGATGATTGAGAACATATTAGTGGAAGAACAGGTTGGGTTCAGACCTGGCCACCCACAACAGATAATTGCTTCATTCTATACCATCCTATTACTCAATTTCCACATGGTAAATATCTGTTTACATATTTCATACATCTTAACACAGCATTTAACTCAATAAACACAGACAACTTATTGAAGAAACTGGACAAACTAAATATTGAACCCAGACTTCTATACCTGATAAATGCTTTCTCTACAAATACGTGCCTGAATGTTTGTACTGGAATCAATGACTCTTTCACACAGAGCATGTCATTTACAGTGTTAGAGTGGGAAGCATTTTACCACATTACTAAATTACCATTACTTTACACTTGTTGCATTTAGTTGCATTAAGGCATTTTGAGATTCATTCAGTTCCTCAATAATATGCAGGAAGAGATAAAAATCAACTTGATTTACTTCAAATAAATAAGATTATTGACTGGAACCCTGAAACATGGATACAGCTTTCCAATTTCTGATTTCTTACAATAACAGTCAAGGAGGTATCAACTGACAAATGAAAACAGATTAACTAAATCTCTGATTAGCTTAGCAAACATTTACTTTAGAAAATGACAAAGAATTGCTAGATCAATATTCCTATTCAATCAAATAGAAGATCATAGTGGATCAAAATTCTAATGCAATGTTATATATCAGTACCTGGATCTGTAGCAGACATGAAAGAACCGAATAATAAGCAGTCAGTGAAGTGAAAATCACCAGAGTTCAGCTGATTGACATGCACCAGAGCCTTTACAAAGCCATACATTATCAACCTGCAGGATTGGGAAAAAAGAAGAAAAGGCTATTGAGAACAATTGAGACATATTTTAATGTTTATCTTTCCAAAAACTTTTTTTTAAACTATGAACTTCTACTCATTAATTTTTTTATCAGTACAGTTGCTGCTTTCATTGACTGCAATTATCATATCAGTCTTTTTCTATTTTAGCCCCGAAAAATTGGATCAATTTTTTTCTAGACATTTGGGAAACAAGGGGACCCCCAAACAAATCTTTTTTCACTGACTATTATCAATTTCATCACTTAGATGATAATATATTTAGCCATATTATTTTTGACAATAATATGAAGCAAACTGAAGAAGAAATTATCAGGAATACAAGTAGTTCTCGCCTTATGACCACAATTCAGCCCAAAATTTCTGTCAGACATTTGTTAAGTGAGTTTTGCCCCATTTTACAACATTTCTTGCGTCAGTTGTTAAGTGAATCATTGCAGTGGATAAATTAGTAACCTGATAATGAATCTGGCTTCCCCATTGAATTTGCTTGTTAAAAGGTCACAAAAGGTGATCACATGACCTTGGGACACTGAAACTATCATAAATATGAACCAGTTGCCAAGTATCTGAATTTTGATCACATGATCATGGGGATGCTGCAAAAGTCGTAACTGGGAAAAATGGCCATAAGTCACTTTTTAAAGTGCCATTGTAACTTTGAATAGTCACTAAATCGGGGGTGGGTTCCACTTACCTTTGCTACCGGCTCGCAATGGGAGTGTGTGTGCTTGCTTCGCTTGCATGCAGCGCTTCTCCACATGCGCAGCATGTTCATGATGACGTCCAGGTGGGTAGGCGGAGCCTCTTGTCACCGTTATTACCGGTTCGCAAGATCTGGACCGAACCGGTAGCAACCCACCACTGCACTAAATGAACTGTGAACACTCCAGGCAATGTTATAAGACTACCTGTAGACTGTCTAAACTTATAGACATTTCACAGAACTAGCAGAACATGAGGTGCTGTATTGCTGACTTCTGATGCTGCTACAGGGTTTGTTTAGCAGCTTTTCAGGTTTTATTGATTTATTTATACTAATAATACAAGTACAAGCTATATTAAAAGTTAAAGCTAGGCATTAAAAAGATAGACATTAATATTTCTGAGAACAGCCAACCAACAAGTCAGTGCTGACACATTATACATCAATCTTGACAATTTCAGAAAGGTGGAAAGGAAGGATGGAAGAGAAAGTGCATTTAACACTAATAGAAAGTTTCTGTAGTTATGTTATTTGATTGATGTAAGCAATATTAATGTTATTTTTCTCCTGTGTTATCACTTTCTGAGTATATTTAAACCTCATAAAAGTTACTCTCTTTCTGAAGTAAATATAAATGCCTTTCACTTCCAGAAATTCTTCCTGTTGTATCCTAAGCAATTTTACAGGACTTGGCTGTAACAAGTACTGTTACATTGCCAGATTTCGTGCTCCAAAATGGCCTTATCATGTGTTGCCACCAGTTTACATACCTAGTCCATACTTTCTTCAAGTCCTGAACGTGATCCCCTCTAGAAAATGGAGGTGCCTTATCCATTTCTGCTTTCTCAGTATTAGGCACAGAGAGTAGAGGGGGATGTTACAGCCAATCCTCAGACACCAGTATTTGATTATATATCAGCTACAATGAATTGAGTAATTATGTTGAATAAAATGAAAAATCTTTTATTGTTGTATAGTTAGAATAAGAGTGTAAAAGCACAGCAGCACAGCCATTCTGTGGCAATCAAAGCCCTCAGAGTAAGATAGAGTCTAAATTTTAGCCTCTACTTTCCACTGGGACATCTAAGAATTAATATGGTTGCCTTGAGCCTCGCATACACTTAAGGAACCTTGAGCCTGAGTGGCGTAGGAGGCTAATGCCTCCTACTAAGGCAGCATTTAATAACCAGCTGCCTGCAATTACTGCGAGTTCTAATCTCACCAGGCTCAAGGTTGACTCAGCCTTCCATCCTTTCTAAGGTGGGTAAAATGAGGACCCGGTTTGTGGGGGCAATAAGCTGACTTTGTATAAATATACAAAAGTATGAAGGCTATTCCTTAACGCTTTGTAAGCTGCCCTGAGTCTCCGGAGAAGGGCGGCATATAAATAAAAATAAAATTAAAAAAATATATCTCAAACTCTGCTCCTTTTTAATGGGAGTTGTGACACCCATTGAATAGGGAAGTGGATTTGATTATATGCTTGTAGCCATCATCACAATTTTAAAAAAAATCTTTAGGGATAATCCTGTCTCCAGCAAATAGAATTATTCATTTTTTCATTAATATCACTACAATTAACAGACATCAATCATATATATTCCTTCATCCCCTGTTTAATCTACATGGAAACAAATTACCAGCAAAGGTAATTGAGGTACTGCAGAGTATATTTAACAGATTATTTTCTCAATTATGAGCTCAATTAACTACCCAAACTGCCTGACTTCAGACAACACATGGATCTATACCAGTAGTGGGTGGCCCCCAGTTTGGACCAGTTCGCAAGAACCAGTAGTAAAATCAGTGGGAGGCCCCGCCCACTATCCCGGATGTCATCATCGGCCTTCTGTGCATGCGATCCCATTGCGAACCAGTAGTAAAGATAAGTAGAACCCACTCTTGATCTATACACTCTAGTCAGCAGTATGAATGCTCAGTATTGGCTAAGAGAAAGCTGAGTCATCTTCACTTACTTCCCTCTGTAAGGGAAGTAATGGAGCTTAGTGTGTGAGGGTACAGTACTAAATAAAACCAGTAGCTGAATTCATGCAGTTTGAAGATAGTAACTGCACACTACTGAAGTTGGCATTCATTTAAAATCACAGAGAAAAAAATTAAATTGAGTTGACATTTTTGTTTATATGTTGATCTGTTCTTTGTACTGTTCAGCTAAGCTGAATTCTCCTTGTCCAGACACCTGAATTCTATGTATCGATTGAATGTCAAGGAGAGGCATTGACCATTGTTAAATCATGTCTTCTTCTTGTAGTCTTGCTAAAACATTAATGGATTTAGTTGTACTAAAATTGTATTAAACACAGTTTTGTGCTCCGATCATTTTAATGCACATTTCAGTCGCCCAATGTATTTTCTAGCCCACTACAATTATCCTGCTCTTATTAGATGCCCTCAGGCTTTTCTGTTCCTAGACGTGATTACCTTATAGCCTAAAGCTTCTTTTCAGCTGATACTGTGTGAAAACATACACTCAAATATAATGAAATATTTGGTTGTTATCTCAGAACAGAGCAAATATAACACAATAAAACTGAGACAAAATAGAAATAGGATATTTGTTCATTCTGTATGTCTGTATGTCTGTATGTCATTGTTCTGCCCAGCTCCAGATTCCCAAGGATTGTGACACACACCAATGATCCTTATCAAAGTTATAACATACCAAGAATAAATAAAGTCTGGCAAAGGTTGGCAACCAGCCCAGAAAACAAGATACGATAAGACACTCACTCTCCAAAATGCTCTGTAATAATTACACATTGTTTCCAGCAAGAAATTACTAACTGCATGCAACTTCAATAGGCTAAGGGAGTGGCCCAATTATCCTCAAACCTTACTCTCAAGGAGACCTCCTCCTCCTGAATAGCCACTCCTGCCTTTTGGCAGCCCTGCGTGCTCGAGCATTGAGGAGAAGAGTTAACTTCTGAATGCAATTCAAAGTATTATCACCTCTGTACCTTATATGTCTCAGAGCCTACTGTAGATATCTTTAAGACACTTGTGGGCAATAAGAGGGATTTTGAGCACATTTTCCTTATGCATAAATACCCTGTTGCCGATCACTAACCTAGATTGATGGCTTTATTTGGAAAAATATAATTAAGCTTTTTAAAATTATACTTGCCAAAAGACAAGTTCTTTATTAATGAGCAGCTGAGCAAGCTCCCCCAAAGCTCTTAATTTGTTATGAGTAATTTATATGTTCAGATATTGTGAATGAGGGCCACCAGTGCTTTAAATATCCTTAAGCTGACCCACTGTACTCTGTTCTTAATATGATGGCTTCAAATTAGGTAGGTCCTTGCTCTCATCATCCCTATTGCATTGAGGGAAATACTCAGAGAAATCTAGATTGCAAAAATCTGGATGACCATTAGATGACAGGGAATTCTTTGCTATCATCTAATAGTTATCCAATAACCCACTGAATGGGAAGCATACCAAGCTTTCTAATAAAGGAAGTTCTAAGATCATTTGAAAAAAATTACTGAAAACCAACAGAATTGTATCTTGTTTTAGGCCTCCATTTGAATGAATAAGTGATAAGGAGAATGAGTGGAAAGAGACAGAAATGATATCAGGATGCTGTACTGAGTCCTCACACATTTCCAGGTAACAGGAATAGACTTTCCTACAGTTTGTATGAAATAGCCATATTTTGTACATTAAAAATTATTTGGCTTAATTTGTTCACTATTCCTTATAAACTTTTGCTGCATTTTAGATAAAAATATGAAAATCAATTCACACTAGGTGAAAGTAGATTTTGCATTAATGAAATGAACCTGTCAATGAAGAAAAGCCAAACTGAAAAACATGGTGGTTTGGGTTCAATTTACATTAGAGGCTTTATTACAGCATAACATAAAATCTGAAGAACTGCTATGAAGAATATGTACAGTACTTAGTCTCTAAATAATGACTGAAATCTCATAATTACCAAGACAAATGAAGCATGAAACACTATCAACTGTAGACAGTTCAAAATTTGATGTTGCTGAATTTTTCATCTTATTCCAAATCATTTGAATTTTAAATCAAGCTATCAAAGCTTACCTTAGTTCTTCATACTGCTTCCACACATTTTTCAAAGGAGCCAATTATATACATATTAACTAAATGAACTTTCAGAAAACATTTATACAGACCAATGAATAACCTTATGAAATTAATCAGAGCTAGTGAACCTAATTTGGACTACAACTATACTCAAGCAATTAATAATGCATTTGGAAAGGCTTCCATAGAGGAAAAATAAAGAAAAAGCAAAAGAAGCTATAAAATAAATTACCTAAAAGCTAGTGCCATTGTAACAAAGTACAATAATGACTGGTGTTCCCAGATGTGTACCAATATGAAAATGCTTTATCAACATAAACTGCTTAATTAAATATCTACTGTATAGACATTCATGCAACTTACATTTAAATCTTTATTTGCACTTGTCCATCAAATCATTTTTCTGATAAAACATTCTGATATATAATTAAGATAAACCGGGAATTATTTTCATGTACAAACTTCATGATCCCCCTGAGATGCCTACCCACTCTCCTGAATTTGACCTCAAGAATGGTAATAGCTTGGGTATTAAATTTCCATTCCCTGGAGTTGGGTCTGGGACAACCTGGGAGTTTATGGCAACTATGGTAGTGCCTAGCAAACCACCAGCAATATCTTAAATGATTGTTCCTGAGAAACATCTCACTGCATGACAAACATGGCTGTCTTCATGGTTTAGTAAATCAATGATTTATTAAAATGTTCCAGAAGATGAAGTGCCAGAAGAGATAATTAGAGCATTATAAAGAAAGACCAAAAGCAAACTTGACAAAGCCTAATTATGAGTCGTAATTAGGTCAGAATGAGTTGGAAAAAGCAAAATATACTTTATCATGAGGTACAAACCTAGAACCTAATAGATTCTGTATGCTTTATATAGCAGATATAAATTTTATCTCCTACTAATATGCCTATCAAGTCCAAATCTTACTCCACCACTGGCTTTAGTTGCCAATACTTGTAGAATTGAAAGAACCAATTGTATGCTAAAATTATACCGGAACTGTATTTCTTCAAACTGAGAAAAACTGAGGAAATCACATTTTGAAATAATACTTGATTTTCAAGAGCTTGTAATACAGAATATGCAAATAGAAAATTTGTAGAATGTTACAAAGTATACAGAAAGGAATTGGTTCCTCTTGCTGCACCCTGGTACCTATCAGTGTTAAGTATTAAGCTTGTGTGGTGACTTCCAGATGTATTAAAACTATCACCTCCTGATTAGTTTGAACAAGGGGATTATAGGAGTTGTAATCCTAACATATCTGAAGAGTATCAGACTTTTTCAACACTGATGGAGGAAATTAGGAAAGGGAATTCAGTAGTATGAACCTCAGTGTCCACTGTATTCAGTGTAAATATTTTGGTCAAAATGTCTTATTTAGCCTTCTGTTGAAATATCAATTTTTATAGCTTAGGTTCATGCAACTTACTAAATTGTAAGGAAGCTAGGTTGTGGTTTTTTAGCATTTTTTTTTCATGATTATGTATAATGTGTGCATCTACTCTGTGTTATATATTTCTCCTATGGACATTTTTCCCTACGCAAATATTCAGTTTCTAATCCTGAAGTGATATAGTATTGATATAAATTACTATAAAAGTATTGTTTATATTAAATAAATTTATTTCCCCATTTATAGTTCAATATTCAGCGGAGCTTACTTTAAGGAAACTGTTACTTTATATATCATAATATCCAATTATTAAAACCTGAGAATTTATTTTTACTCAAAATGTTCTGGAATGGACCTTTCTGATACTTTATAAAAAGATCTGGCTATCACTGCAACCACACTATTTCTGGAAAATGCAATTATACAACCATAAAGAGATAATTAAGATCACTTTGTGACATTGTGACATAGTTCATTGTAAAATCTGGAATGAATTTAACCATAAAAACATGTTTGACCGTATTTTCATTTTTTATTGGATTAACTAAATTGTGCAGGGAAATTAATATGAAAAAATAATGACTAGAAAATGGAATGACTTAAACCTATTTTTTTCCTTAGGCTACTGAGTCTTTTGTTTACTTCACATGTTTGGGAGGGCTTTAGTTGATTTGTGTGTATTGGTGATACTATGTGGATATAATAGTATGTTGGTTGCTGGTGAGGTATTTTTGATATATGATAGTGTTACCATTTTCCTAGCTTGTGTTGGTTGCACTGTAATCATTGGAATAAAACTTTTTTATAAGGTTCATGGATGTTCTGTGTTGCTGCAATGCTTGGCATTCAGACAAATCAGCCATTAAATTTAGGTAGGATGACTAAATTTCACTATCCAAATAATTGGAGAAACCATGAGATTTTTAAAAGCGAAAGAGAAATACAGGTTTTCTGTATTGATATTCTTCTCAGGGAGGAATGAGCTTGAGTGAGTTCAAGCCACTTTCTATTGTGCTCATCTAGATATCTGGGTCATCTAATTCCTTCCAGAATTTGCATTTTGTAAAAAGAAAGAAAAAAATATCCATATTTAAGTATACTTTCATCTCTCAATTTAAAAATGTTTCCCTCCCACAATATATTCATTTTTCAACTCTGAAGTGTGTTTGGTCATTTGGGAATTGCCAAAGTTGTTAGATAATTAAGTTTGTGAACTACACATTGGAATATCTTCCAGGCAAAGAAGTACCAGGTAAAAGCTGATGCCTCCCTCTGTAGCTTTCCACTTACTGAAAAATTGTAGCTTGTGAGCATTTCCCTTTTCCCCTGTGGCTGTTTGAAGCATTCCCCAATGGATGAGTTGATTATATAATAGAGAAATCTATAAACTCTGTTATAACAAATACAGCAATGAAATAAATTAAGAATGCTGTAATTACATAACGCTCATTAAGCCCTTGATATATTCCAGCAAAATAGTAGTTTTGAGTGGCCATCTCAATAATCAAAAGGTTTCTGGCAATTAAAGAATCTTTTAAGTAATGGGATACCTATGCCAGAACCTTTCTCTTTTGCGCCAGATGGTTTCTAATAACTATTCATTTTGTATACTGTGTTTCCCTGAAAATAAGACCCTGTCTTATATTTTTTTGAACCCTGAAATTAGCGCTTGGCCTTATTGCCATGTGCTCAAAAGCCTGATTGGAATTATTATCAGGAGATGTCTTATTTTGTGGGAAACAGGGTAGTTGTATAGGCTAGTTTCTTCTAGATAGTTTGTGTTTTTCTTGCCCTATGCAAATTCATTTGAGTCATTTCAAATTTTGTTTGTAGTAGCTCTCCTTCAGGTGCAAAGGGGATACTGATACTGTGAATAGGATAGCTTCACACATGCCTATTATTGCAGGAATGTTATCCCTATGGGTATCATTGTATCATTGCATAAGAAAGCAATATGGTGATATGTCTGATATATATCAGATGTCTCCAACTGCAAATCCTAGATTTTTCATCCAGATGGCTTTCGAGGTGCTTGAAACACTAATGCCCTGATAACTATATCATAAGATCACTTGGTGTAGATCCAGACTAGTCACAGTTGAGTAGCCCCCAGAAAATATCTTTCAGAGTTTTTTTTCCCCCTTTTAAACTGTTGCTGGCTTCTGTTTCTCTTCATAGAATATTGGATTCCAAAAATCTATTCAATGAGAAATTTTAAAAGAAAGCCAATCAATTCCCTTATGCAATGGTACAGAGACATGAAATGAAAAGGCCCTTTTTATAATGGGAATCAGGAAGGTTATAAAACTATAAAAGACGCAATGATATTCAAAACTTTCCAGTTCTGGAAATACAGTTGGCTGGCAAACTGGAACCGCAGTCTCAATAATATTTGAATTGGATAAGGGTGTCCTAATCAAAGAGGATTTGCCTCCAGGCATGATTAGAGAAGAAACCTCCATGCGACTGCCCCATATTTAAGGTTAAGGGATAATTTATGGTTCTGGAATAAACACACACACACACACACACACACTCTATGGCACTTTACTAAAGAAGAGTATTTTATTCCGCTCTCTTCTGACATTTGAATTTTCTACCAAAATTCTGAAGAAACAAATAGCTTTTAGAATATGTTACTGCTGAACTGAGATGCAGTCCACTTTTGCTGACAAGGACTGGGATATGGGATGATGATATGGGAAGAGGGAAGGTAGGACACTCAGAACGCCCTCCAATGTGAGACATTCACATAATCCTGATATGCACAAAGACTCCCTCAATACTCTGGTTAAAAAAATGCATAGAAGAGTTTGGTCACCTTTTCAGAGTACATTTTCTTTAAATGTTCCAAATCAGAATGATCCAGAACTGAAAATAGCTGTTGAGGTTCAGTTTTCATGCATGATCCATGGCTTAAAATTAAGCCCTATTAAATAACAATTGAAAAAGCCCAGTTTGAATCTGACTAATTTTGCTTGGAGATACAGACCTGAATGTCTTCTATCCTGTTTTCTTCCTGATGTTACTGCCAAAATAGAAGTATCTTAATTTGGCCCATTTCTGAGACGTATGTGAATTCAGAATGTATTTAATAAATTGATAGCCCCTCTATCTCACATTCATGAATATAATGCTAACCCCTTTCAGTTTATTTTATTAATTCATCATTGGATATATGTAATTTTATTTGTTTATTTAAAACAGTTATATAGCTGCCAATCTTATTATCAACTCTGGGTGGTTCCCAATCTAAAGTTAAAACAGCTTCAAAGCAATATTAAAACTAAAAGACTAAAAACTTTAGATGTTAAATGTTGAGAGCATGACATGAGGATTTCCAGAAAATGGCTACCATTGTGCTTCTAGTCAATTATAAAACATTTATTGAGAAGATACCTTGCTTTTAAGAAAGTGGGGCTCCGTCGTCTTAATGTGTTTTTTTTTAAAGTGCTTGTGGAACATGCAAGGGTCAGAAGCGTTCTTAAAAATAAAGAGTATGCTGGAAGTTGATGAGGACAGAGGATAAGACTCAAACAACAATGAAAGTTTGAAAGACAAAAAAGTCATTAAAGCATATCAGGGCATGGGAATGTTAATCAGGAATACATTAGCAGACAGCAAAAATTAAAGATGCAGTTATTTAATTTGTGGCAGATAGATTATTTTCCTCTTCAATTGACATCTTTAATTGGCCTTCTCTTGATAAGAAAATATTGTTTTCTTTGCAAAATGACACATTGATAATAAAACTGCTATAATATTTGATGAATTGTGTCCTATTTAAGAGAACTTTCACTTTATAGAAGTAAATCTAGCTTCAATGTTTTACTAAAGGTGAGTGATGGGTTCAATTTCCCCAACAATATCTGCTAGCTGTTCTTCCACCAAATCTGTAGCTTGAACTAATTCCACCTTCATGATAATTCTACCTTCATGATTCCATGTCCAGGGTACCATGTCTTGTTCTTGACCTTACAAGAAGGAAATCTGTTCACATTCACTTGAGTTTTGTGGGTTGCTTCTTACTTGGGGACTTCTCATATTCAGGTGAATACAAATATAATGATACTTTGATTTTGGTCCTCAACATGATGTAGCTGGGAGTTAAGGAGACAGGCCAAACTCTACAGAGTCATTTGAACCAGTTTGCCCTCCCCTTTTTCCCTAGTATTCTGGCTTTCAATTTAGACTGATATAAAACATATGGTGTGCATGTGGTGAAGCAGTTTAAAAGCGCAACCAAATGTAACAATTTATCCCACAAATCCAGATTTTTACATTCTGTATAGGAATCTTCCATGTGCCATATTTGATTGAAAAGCAGGTGACAATGAATTTAAGTCATCAATCTTGAAAAAGAAATAAGTTAGACAGATAGATAACTAGATATTTCCAGGTAAATGTCCTGTGCAGTGTCTGACTTCTGTACTAATAAATATTGGATTACTAATTCCAGTTGAAGCCAGTTCCTAGAGATTTCACTCTCACATGTATTATGTACCTATATGGAGATACTGGCGCATACATAGCCCTATTCTATTATACAGAAATAAAAACACATATCACTTTCTCCTTGTTTTCCAGCAGAAAATAGTAACAAAAAGAAGAAAATAGATTGAAGGTGTGACAAGGGAAATGGTAGCTTCAACCAGGACAAAGTCAGTAGAAAAGAGAAGAAAACTGAATGGAAAATTAAATAGCTATCTGGATTCATGAGCCTTCACTACATAATAAAAAGATACCTAAATGTACCTCTCATTATATCCACTTAAATTAAAGGGATTAATTTCAGAACTGAAGAACTGAAAAATTCACTTCTTGGATGAGAAGTGAAACATTTTCAAGGAAAGTAAGAAACAAGAAAGTCCAGTTGCCTTTTGGAAAGTATCTTTGGGATAATTTCAGTCCAGTTCACACTGTGGCTTTTCCCATAGCTTCAACACACAGATGATAGAAAAACAATTATCAGGAATGTTAACTTTCTTCAAATTCCATGACAATACGCTATAACAGTCAGTTTGCTCTGAAAAGGAATTGGCTGAATCATGCATGCCTGTGACTATGTATCATAAACTGTGACTGTTTATGAAACCTCACCATAAAACATTTTTCTTTGTTTATATATGGATATATTTGTGGAACTACAAATTACTTCCCCATTTTGTCATTTCTAATCATCTCTTTTCTAGAAAGCTTTATGGAATGAACCTCAATTCTATATGAGTAGGTTTCTTCTGTAAATGCATATACTCTCTAGATGTGTTCCTTTTTTTCTTCTAACCACTTCAAATTATATGCCATTTCTTTTTTAATATTTTCCCCACAGGCTGCCATCATGTATTATTCCTTTTATGTAAATGTCATTTTTCCAGCAGTGCATTTTTCTTAAAACAGCCACAATCAATTATACATGAGTAACTATCCCCAGAACTGTCTTCTGTAGTCACTGTGCTGCTGAATACTATGCCAGTCTTAAGTCTACCCACCTGTGGGTTCATCTAACTTGAGTCTAAAGAATTTGTAAGCCTGAGTATATATTTTGTTTAAACTGTAATTAAAATGCACGGTTCAGTGCTCTGATGTCTTAAGCATCTTTAAAATCCACATTAGTCCTGTACCTTTTTGGCTGAAATGATTAAGTGGAAAATTGCCATAAATGCTTCCTGGGTGAAGCAAATGAATGATAATTAAATCAGATGAAGCGGAGATGCAACTGAGAGACTTCAGCTGTATTTTACACCAAGCATTTACTCTACACAATATGCATCAATTTTTTTTAAGTGTAAAAGGATTTTACACTTAAAACTGATAAACATGGCTGTTTTTAGAGCAACAATTTTTGTGAACAATTGGCAACATGTGGCTTTAAAAGGAATGGAAATCTAGTTAAAACATCCAAATCTAAATATGGATTACCTAACAATGGCTCTGATTATGTTAACATGCTAGCCCCAATATTATTTTCCATGCATAGCCTTTTACGTGAAGTTTCTCTTTTACAAACTTCTCCAACCTGAAACTCTCCAGATATATTGAAATAGTAGCTTTCAGGATTGTCAGTCAGCATGCCCAATGGTTACTATACTTTAATGTGGGCTCATTCTGACTACAGTTGCTATAAACCAATTATGTGATTTTCTGCCATCTCCTTATTTTAAAACAGGAGACCTGCAAACTATGGCTAAACTATAATTTAACATGTACCATAAAAAAGCATGAATATTCTTCCCAAACCTTAACTTTAACTGCAACGCTAAACTTCTTGCTAACCATTTGATTTATTATGATGTGCTCTCAGTCTCTTCCCAAACATTAAGTGCCCAAAAGCTACTTGCTGTATCATAAAAGCAAAACACACGGGTAATATATTTAGCAAGTTATCATGTACTGAATGCACTATGCCATAATAATAAGAAAGTGTCTTCCAAACCCAAAGGGAGATAGTAACTTCATTGGCTGAATCAGATAAAGGTTTCCCAACATAATCTTTTCTTTGCACTCTTTCATATTCTCTCTCTTTTCTTTCCTTCCTTTCTTCCCTCCCCTGAAAAGAGTGCCCAGGATCTGAGAAGGGAAAGAAATAAGAAAAAAAACCCACCAATAAATAGTATTAGGATATTGGAGATTGTGTGCCTAGAAAATAGTCTGAACACATAACTAAAACCCCTGTAAAACATCAATAGCATTCATGGTAAAATAGAAATAGAACAGGAGTGAAATTCAGTAGGTTCTGACAGGTTCTGGAGAACCGGTAGTGGAAATTTTGAGTAGTTTGGAGAGCTGGCAACCGGGTGGGAATGGAGATTTTGAAATATTCTTCCCCCAGGAGTGGGAAGGGAATGGGGATTTTGCAGTATCTTTCCCCTGCCATGCCCACCAAGCCACACCACGCCCACCAAGCCACACCACGCCCACCAAGCCACACCACACCCACCAAGCCACACCCTCAGAACCGGTAGTAAAAAAAAAATTGAATTCCACCACTGAAACAGAGACTGCAGGAAGACTAAGAAATGCTCTCAAATGTACTAAGATTTGCTTCTGATTAATTCAATCTTATGTGGACTTTCTAAAGACATGGATATGAGAGAGTCACATGGTTTTCAGAGAAGCTTTGGGTGACATAGCATAAGAAGTGCCTAGAGTGCCATTAGAGTAAAACAAAGAGTGGATCTGGATGTATGCAGAGAAAAGACTTTCCTAAAGATTATCTTGTGGCAATAAAGGCACAAGCACAGAAAGTCAACTGGTGGTTCTCTTTAGGGTTATTCAGTTCCTTCTAGGTAATGAAAGGGGTTGCAGGATCACTTGCTGGGCTGCTCTAAGGACAATTCTAGACCCTTGTGGTTTGAATTTGGACAGAGTTGGAATTTGGCTGACCTATGCAATTTGCATGTGGCACAGTTTTGCCACAGTTCTGAAACGTGTAAGCCCTGGTAAAGTGGACTGGAGCTACTCTCTCCCCACTTCTATTTAACATCTACATAAAGCTGGTGTAATCATCTCTTAATACAGGGTATGGGCATTGTACATATATTCATGATATCTGTCTTGGGCCAACAAGCCCATGACCTGGAAGCTATTTGGTCTTGGATGGGGGAGAAAAGGTTTTGGCTCAATCCTAGCAAGACCCAGTGACTGCGTTTTACAACCCCAGCTCTGGAGATTTGTCACCTTTCAACTCTGCCCAGGGGTACACTTTGCCATTCAGAATTGGTGAAAAACGTGGAGGTCTTCTGGACTCACAGTTCTGCCAAAAAGTAGCACCTGGCTAAAGGAAATCTTGCTGTTCCTCCATACGTTTCTGCCAGGAGTTTAAAAGAACTCTGCTGGTACTGCTCTTTTTACAAGCTGGGCTTGTTGTTTTGACCTCAGGCTTCGTAGTTTTTATGGTTATATTTTAATCTTGTATGCTGCCCAAAGTCAATCTTGTGAGAAATCATTTAAATTAGTACATTTTAATATACTTTTTTCAAAATCTAAAATTAAGTTCATATTTTCCATATTGGACCAAACTCTCTCTAAAGTACTAACTTTAATTAGGAGAAAATATTTTTTGAGCTTAATACCGATATATCACACACATAGAAATTTACTAGCCAGTATAAATCCAATATTAAATCTATCTTACTAAAAGTGAGTCAATTCAGTGTTTCTGCTTACTTGCAAGCATGTGTCAGAGCTATATTTAGCTTTTTGCAAAATAATATAGGATGAATAATTTCCTGTTTATCCTTATTATAAAGACATTCCAAGTTAGAAGATTCAGACTGTCAAAAAAAGTCACTGTATCAAAGTTTGCATTTAAATCATATTGACTGTTTCACAAACTCATGATTTGAATAAACCACAATTGATTCATTTACACATTAAGTCCAAACCACTTTCCAAAACATTGAGGCTAGATTCAATACAGTCCATTAAGCTATAACATTCAGATACATGCAAATATTAGTATTCTTTTCAGTTACAAGACACATTTTTCAGTGGTGGGTTTCTCCTGGTTTGGCCCAGTTCTCCCGAGCCGGTAGCGGTGACGATATGATGTCACCAAACCGGTTCTGCCCCCGCCCCCCGCCCCCCACACCCCCCACCCACATTATTCTTACCTTTTATTTGGCCCCACCCCCAATCTATTGCTGCCTCCTGAGTCCCAGCTGATGACTGGAGGGGAAAAAACTGTTTAAACTCTTGCATAGGGTTCAAACATGGGGCTTCAAAGGGCCGCCCTACAGCTGATCAGTGTTAAAAGAAAACAAATGAGTAGACCAGTGCCTGAAAAAATAAATGGGTAGACAAGTGCCTGCAAAAAATAAATGGGTAGATCGGTACAGCTCTGCAAGCAGTTAAAAGCCTGGTAGACCAGTACCTCTGCTAAATCCTAAATAATTGTCACATGACCATCAAGCCACACCCACAAAATAAGCCACGCCCACAGAACCGATAGTAAAAAAACCCATCCCTGACATTTTTAAAAATAAAAATTGCCGTAATCGTATCTCCAAGATTTTTGGGGAGAGCATCAAAATCTCATAAAATTTAGGAATGGCACAGATTATTTCACATTTTTTTTACATGTTAAATTAAAAAAAAATGTTTTTAATTAAAATTGGGATTTTTGGGACTTCATTGGAAAGGTTGTGGACTACAGTACTGCCCCTTATTTAGCAAAAATCCATTCACTAAAACTTAAAATATTGCATAGTTCAGAGATACATAGCAATGTTATAGCTAATCTGGAAACAGTTTTTTCAGAAATAGGTGTTAAAACACTGCCATATTTTTTTCTGACAAAAGACCACATCGCTGTTAAAACCATAGGGCTGTGGAATTGCAAATCAGTCAATTCTATGAATAGCAGCAATTATTGCTTTTCTACAGTCTTATGGTAGGATTAAAAATAAGTCAGCGAGGAACTGACATTTTCTACTATTGTTTCCACATTCTATTATTTGTGTGGACTCTACCAAAAACACACTTGAATACGCTGCAGAGATAACCATTTATAAGAAGTAAATTGGGCGGCCTGACATCACCACACTTTGCTTTCATTACATACACACTTCTAAATGTTATTTTATCTCATGATATAAAGGTAAAGAATTGCAGATATTTTATACAGGAATGAAGAATAAAGCTAGAATACCATTGAAGAATAAATCATTGTTATCCACATCGCTATGTATTTTATTACTGTTTATTACATTCATTCCCAAAGGTTTAGGTCATTAATGAGATGCAGCAATAAGTGAAACCAACAATAGCAATGAAGAATGCTTTGAACAACCTTTCTACTAAGAGCAGGTTGCATTATAGGACTAAGACTCTATATGTTTTCTTAATTTTGCCTAATTTTACTCCATAAAATTATAAATTGAAAAATAAATAAATAAAATAAATAAAATAAAATTGTTAAACAGACTATGATAAAAAAGATACCTAGACTAGAATTATTTTTACTTTGACAATATTCTTTTAGTCTTTAGTTGCAAAAGCAGTCAGATGCATATTTATATTTTAAAGATAAGTAGAAAGAGATATAAACCTGAGAAACCTGTAACATAAAAGTCACTTGCTTCTCTGGCCTATAGCTTATACTGCTTATAGTTGAATAAGCCAGGAAGCCTTAGGCACTGTCAAGATCAAAGTTTAAAGTGACCGACTGATTGAACCTTAAGGTCTGCCTTCCAAAAATGTTGGTGCTCTTCTCAAAAAGTCTATTGGAAACATTTGATAGAGCATTAAGAACCTCCAATGTGGGAACCAGAGCAGTGGTGAGTTGCTACCGGTTCTCTCCGGTTCTTGCGAACCGGTAGTGGAAATTTTGAGTAGTTCGGAGAACCAGTAAATACCACCTCTGCCTCGCCCCGCCCCTAATCTATTCACTGCCTCCCGAGTCCCAGCTGATTGGCTAGAAGAAAAAAAAACTGTTTAAACTCTTGCCGCGGCACTTCAAAGGGCCATCCTACAGCTGATCAGTGGTAAAAGGCAGTGTGGTGGTAGATCAGTGCGCTCCAAAAACAAATGGGTAGATGGGTGTGCTCCAAAAACAAATAGGTAGACCAGAATGCTCCAAAATAAATGGGTAGACTGGTGCGCTCCAAAAACAAATAGGTAGACTGGAATGCTCCAAAAACAAATGGGTAGACCGGTATGGCTCTGCAAGCAGTTAAAAGCTTGGTAGACCAGTACCTCTGCTAAATCCTAAGGAATTGTCACATGACCATCAAACCACACCCACAAAATAAGCCACGCCCACAGAACCGGTAGTAAAAAACTTCAAAACCCACTCCTGGGCAAGAGCCATGATCTCTTCCTCATGCCTTTCTTGGTAGATCAACCTGTTCATCCACTGTTCTCAACTTAGCTCAAAACTTCATATTATATTGATTCTGGCTAGGAATATCCAGAATTATCACATTTTTGCAGGACAAAAATGTTTTGTATCAGTGAACTACCTATAAGAACATTTGTCTTTTAGGGATTCATGTTAACTATCAAGCCTTTTTAAAGAAAATTCTTTTCTTTAGTCTTTTAGTTTCTTTTATGTATCCAGTCCAGCGGTGGGATTCAAATTTTTTTACTACCGGTCCTGTGGGTGTGGCTTGGTGGGCATGGTAGGGAAGGATATTATAAAATCTCCATTCCCTCTCCATTCCAGGGGAAGGATACTGCAAAATCCCCATATCCTCCCGATCAGCTGGGACTCAGGAGGCAGAGAATAGATGTTCAAAAATATCCTTCAATATATGCATTGTTAAAATATTTTGCTCCATTTTGTATTTGCAAGCTGACATTAAGTGTTCTTTTCCTTCAAGTGTAATTTTAGGTTTATCTAGTTCTCTTTAGTGTCCAGTTTTAAAGCCTTTTTTTTAAAGAGTTCAAAACAAAAACATTTCCCATGTGTAGGATTATTATAATAAATTCCTAAATTCTTATTTAAAAATTTTCTGGACCCTTAGCCTGTTAGCAACTTTTTAAAATTAAAGGTTTTTTAATTAAAAAAACAAGTCCTTAAAATTTAAAATTTCTTTTGTAAGGATTGAAGGAAGTACATTTAGTGCTGCAAAATCTGTCAACCCAAAGTTCTTAATGACTGACTCTTCCTTTATCTTCCAGAGCTCTAAATATATTAGAGACCTCTGTCTTAGGCTCTCTTAGTGAGGTGCAACTATCTGGTGATATCAAGTCCTCTTTTTGTCCAGAAATAAATTACAAAGAACTGGTCTACTCACCAGTTCTTAATTTCGGACAGGGACAGTAGGCATGCTGGCGCACTTATGCACGTCCCTTAAAGACCTCTTAGGAATGGGGTGAGATCTATTTTCAATCTTTCATTTCTTCCCTAGTATACTTTTATATGTATTAATTAATTCTGTATTAATATGTAATTTAATATAACTTATTGCTTTGAAAAGATTTTACTTTAAAATATCAGGTACAAACACTATTGAATAAGTTAATGAAGCAAAAGCCTTTTCTTCTGGTTCATATGCCTTTTGGTAATGAAAGCTATTTCATAAAATCAAACTGCCAGAAGAACAATAATAGGGGGTAGTTGCTAATCATACTGACTGAGAAAAAAAATCCATGTTATGACAAATAATTGTCTATCATGAAAAATCTTTTGGTAAATTTAAATTAACTTTGTAAGACTTAAATCCAGCTGTTATTGGTCAAAAGAAAACAAAATACCACAAATATGTGATCAGTTATCATGTTATGTTTCTACCAGAGGTGGGTTTCAGCAGTTTCTGACCAGTTCTGGAGAAACTGTGGAAATTTTAAGTAGTTCGGAAAACTGGTAGTAAAAATTCTGGCTGGCCCTGCCCCTATCTATTCTCTGTCTCCCAAGTCGCAGCTGATTGGGAGGAAATGGGGATTTTGCAGTATCCTTCCTCTGGATTAGGAAGGGAGTGGAGATTTTACAGTATCCTTCCCCTGCCACGCCCACCAAGCCATGCCCATCAAGCCATGCCACGCCCATCAAGCCATGCACACAGAACGGGTAGTAAAAAAGATTGAAACCCACCACTGGTTTCTATGAAAGAAAGCTATAGGTTTGGTTTATATATCCCAGATTTTGACAAAGGTTTGGGCTGTGTAAGGCATGTAGCTGTTAACGGGGATGGGTAGTCTCAACACATCTGTGCAGCTAGCATTATTGCCTGTTTTTATGATTTATTGTTATGCTGTGAGTAGCCTAGGATTATTGCATAAAAAAACTTGTGGCCACACATGGCTTTTCTTAATAGGAGGATTGAGAAATCCTAATCTGGCTTTCAGTTTAGAACAAACTAATAAAACCCTTGTTCATAAAGATGCCTCATTGAGTAGTGGTGATAGTAGATCAGGCATAACAGATGAAAAGGCTTTGGGATTTGAATTGTGTTTTACAAATTCATTCCATGACAAACAACATGATGGCAACACTTTTCAAGGAAATACACTATATAGCTACTTCTTGTTTTAAGGACAGTAGCCACTCTGGAATACCTCCTTCTGTCCAGATCACAGAAAAACAATTCTAAAATTTAGAACAGTAATGTAAAAAAAAAAAAGTTTCTGAAACCTACATCTGATAGAAGTGATAATTGTGAGTCTTACAACTACCAGTGTGTTTTCACAGGGATGACACAGTAGAACTGTAACTCACTAACACAAATTACTGCAGATATTAATAGGAAAAATGTACAATTCCAGATATAGAATTCATAACAAGTGCATGTTTCAAAGCTATTCTCATCTTTCCAGAAGAATATTAAACAATTACCCCAGCAAGTCTGTGATCCTAGGTCTGTTGCAATTTTACTGAGTACTACAGTAGAGGTAAAAAGAAATGTATTTTGTTTCCAACCTGGAACAAAGCAGTCCAAATTAAAACATTCCAGCAAAATGTTTCACATTGATTGTGTTCTGATGGAACAAATATTGAGCGTTACTAGTGTTTCAGCCTGTCATGCTTCTTTCAAGTGGCTTGGCAAGGACAGGCTTCCAAGGACACAAAAGCACTGATGAGTAAATTTATTACAGAAGAGCTAATGAAGCCATTACAGAATTCCATTTACAGCTTTAAATCAGATGTAATTTATATATAAACTGAAAGGTCAGTCTTGTACCTCTTTTTCCTGCTCTTATTTAATGGGCTAAAAGTCACTCTCTTTTGGATAAGAGACACCATTTCCACCTGTCCTTTTGTTTTGGTAAGACTGATCTGATATCAAGCTGTTTGCTTGTTAACATGTAAGAACTGGCTCTCATGCAGCTATAGAAAGAATGGAAACTTGAGCCAAGTTTGCCCTTTCTTTATTTTCCACCAGAGGACCACAATTTGAAAATCTGTCTTAAACTAGCCAATTTTGAGCAGGTTGAAGCAACTGCTAATCAAATCTGCAAAAGGAGTCTGAAGGGAAAAACAGCTAGCTAGCTGTAGATGACCTCTTGAAAGTTCAACACAGATTTTACATGGGGTGAAATAATATGAACATTTCATATTGCAAAGGCATTATGCGATGTGATCCACAGGAAGCTAAGTGAGACCCCCGCCTAACAAGCAAACAAATCATAATGGGCTGGCTATGTCCAAATTCAAGAAAATCAATGGGTTTCTTAGAAATAGTTGTACTATACAGCTTCTAAATTTGGATGTTGAAACTTGGAAAGCTTGGAAACGGATATGCTGAATTCTAATAGCAGGACCTGTTCATACTGTCAGCATCCAGTTAGCTTTCTTAAGAGCCCATTTTATCTTCATTACTAGGTGAATAAAGTCTTTGTGTTACAAATGGTGTTTTTGAAAAGACTTTATCCAAAGGGTGGGCTAAAAAGCTGTTCTGTCCACGCAGGGCTTTGATCTTTCCTGCCCTTTCTCCCTTCTACAAAACAAAACTGTGAAAGTCTGGCTAAAATCTCAGTTAACAGGAACGAAATCAATAGCCAAGATATCATCTAAAGCCTGATCTGAAATACCTGCGGCAAATACCAGGAGAATGTCTGTCTAAAGTAAGGATTTGTAATATTGCAATTAATGTCTCTGCAAGATAATAAAACATCACTCAAATATTATTAATACAAAGGTATCTTCATACAGCATTTATATTTGATGGGAAGAAATACTGCCACAAGCCTCCAAAACAACATTTCAAAAAAGAATGTGTAGATGAAAGAAACTTCAGAGCATACAGAAATTTTTACATAGTGCTTTGGTGTTCTATTTTCTGTTGCCTTCTCTTTTTCTTCCCTGAAGCACAACGTAGCATGCCATTAAAAAAAAAAGAAAGAAGAAGAAGAACTCCTTGCTTCAAAGTAAGTTAACCTGCCTCTAGGCATTCTTCATAACTACCCCAGTTTGCCATATTTGAAACATCATCTGCTTTTCCAATATCTGTTCATAAAAATTAAGATCAACACTGACAAATAAAAAGATGGAATTTCTATGGCATTAGCTCCAAACAGATTAATGGAAACAATTTAGAACAATTTCATTTAGAAAGGGAAAACTAGATTCTGATGTGTGAGAAAGTCAGATTTTGAATAATCATCCACAGATGATATAAACATAAGGCGTATCATTTTATATATTAGGAACCTTTAAATTACCAAACTGTAATTTATGTGACTGTATTGTATTATAGCTGGATACAAATTACTGATAATCAGATAACACATTTAATATTAAATCTCTGTTTGGATGTTATGAAATGGACTAAAAGCACCACATAACTACAATGGGCAACTCTACTGCATTACAAAGGGATTAATATCACTGCCAGCTTTGGAAGCCATATTACAAAGAGATTTTTTTAAAAAACTGACACTGAAAACACTGGCAAAGGTGGGAATGGAGAGAAAATAAAATACTGCAGGAAGCAAGATTCAGTTTGAAATAAGTCAAAGAATGGAACTTCAACACCATCAGTGAAATAGAGTAACAATATCTCACAGATGGTGAGACAAGGCATGTTTCCTGCCTGCAGCCTTCTATATATATGATTGCTTTGTTCAAAAGCAACAGCAGTTAAAATCATCATTTTAGCCATTGTCCATCCGCTGCAGGATGAAAGCCTCTTCCTCTTCCTATATATATTGCACCACACACATGCGCACATACACACAACATTTCATCTCTTTTTATTTTTATAGCTCTCCTAAATCAAAACTCTAGCTTATCAGATTTCTATTTTCTGACTCTGAGCTAATTCAGCCAGTGGTGCAGCCATTCTTCCACCGCTTCACTGACTTAGTACTGTAAAAGAAAAATAATTTTTTGCTTGAAGCACTGCCTTTGGCATGAGCACCATCTAGTGGATCTGTCAAAGAAGACACATTTCTTCTAAGTAAAAAAGTTGACCTCTGTCCATATTATGAATCTGGGCTTGTGACTGTAAAACATATGATACCAACAACCTCACAAATATTCCAGCGGTCACAAATCAGGTCTGGCCTTAGGCAGCAGTCTTAGATGGAGTCGCTTGTAAGCACTGAAAGTCAAACCAGGAGACAGGATGCAAGAGGAAGCAGATATCAGGAACAAATTGGATGCTGAGATGATCTAAAAATAGAATAGGAAATCCTCTTATGTATCTTCAGCTGGGGCAGTAAGGTCAAATGAAGATGTATGCTGAAGCCGCACTTTTTTTTTTGGACATGTTGGGCCATGACGGCTCTACAGAATTAAGGATGAAATTATCAGATAAACAAACAAATTTAGATTATTCATACTTTGGTTTCCATGGTGAAGGGGTAAATATCATTTTGGCAGTGAAAAGCTCATGTGAGAACTATGGGATTAAAATACCTGTGCTAGTTACACCGTGTCCAATGTTTTAATATGTGTTTAATAATTTTTTTAAAAAAATAAAATACCTGTGCTAGTGGTAGTTAGATAAGATCTGAAAAACCAGGAAGCATTTTAAAGAAGAGTGGAGCTATCAGTGCTGAAATACCATGAAAGTATGTTAACTGAAGGAATGGTCCAAGTTGCTGAGAATTGAGGTTCAACAAGTATAGGTAACTGGCAGAGGGATGAGTGTAGGTTTTCTTGAAGCTACTTTTTCTTGATGATGATTGCGACGATATGATTATTAACATGAGAATGGTGTATGCACAGCAATGGATAAATGAAAACACTCCTTCAGAAAAGGAGATAATAAGGAAGATATTAACATGCACAGAAATGGATAGACTAACATTAGAATTAAAAAACAAAGGAGAGACAGAATATCATGAGACATGGAATAGATTTCATCAATGGCTGGAAATACAGAACACGGAAAAATTAGACTAAGTAGACCTGAAATGAGATATTATATATGTATTAGAATGAATACGTTGGTCAAAAATAATTGTATAAAACTGGAACTGTGTAAGTTGTGTATATGTTATTTGTCTTTCACTTTGGTTTCTATGGTGGATGAAATGCCAGGACAGTCACACTGTGTTCGATATACTTATATGTAAATTATTTATCAGCGAAATATAAATTTGTGTGTGTGTGTGTGTGTGTGTGTATGATTATTTGAATGCATACACTTCATATAAACATAACAAATGCAGGATAACAACAATTAAAACTGCATTTTCAAACAGCACTCAGCAGTAGAAGCACTTTGAGATTATCATCTCAAAGTAGTATTTCATTCCATTCAGTTTAATGGCAGGTGTTCACTCAAGTGTTGTTGAAATAAAATAAAAAGTCTCAGTAGTTCCAGATAATGTGGCCCCAGATGAAGGATGCTGGAAACTGTTGTTTAGCAGCATTTGGAGACCCACAATTTTCTGAATGCTGCTCTAAATTTATGCAAAATGGGAAATACATGGGAAATTCTGTTGAATTGTAACAATGATGAGTAAATTCCAAAGGATATGGGTGGAGGAAAAATGCTGAATTTTATATATTGAGGTTGGAACTAAAGTCACATCAATTCCTGATCAGGTTCCTTCCCCAGCATCCTTGTACAAATTTGTGTCTGGATGAAACTTTCTAATTTGAAATAGCTTTTTTTGTTTAATTTCCTATTAGATTTTATAAATGTACTTCAGCTTTGATCAATATTGCTATGGAATATTTTTTTACATTGTAAACACTGTGTATGGCACCTACTATGCCAGTCAAAGGTCAGGAATCAAAAAAGTCAAGTCAAACAGACTGAGTGCTATATATAAATGTTGTTATTGAATTGCAGTGGAGCAAGAAACTATTCAGATATCAATGAAAGTCAAAGGAGTAAGATTTATATCCATATTAGCAACTTTTAAAGAAGCTATAATTTTATAGTAAGTTGGGGAGTGAAAAATGGGATGACTAAAGGGAGTTAAAACAGCAACCTTTTTTTGAAGCAGAATTGGAACTATCCATGGTACTGGAAGAATTTACCTATTTTGTTGTTTAGTGGCTTATTGTTTGCATTAGGTAGGGATAATAGTGCAGGTAAGTGGTACTATTTGCATTAACTTTGGGTAAAGGACAGGAAAAAGGACAGTGTTATTGTAAAATGCTGTTTAACTTTGGAAATAGACTACAACAATAGACTATTGAAAATAGTCAGGTGCTAAGCACTGTTACTGAGACCAAGTATTCTTGTCAACCTCGTAGAAACTGGCCTAATGACAATTCTTAAACAATTGTAACAAAAATCCAACAGTAGCCTCGTTGAATTTGGAACCATCACAGAAGGGATGAAATAAAACGTTGTTTCCCCTTATTGTTTTGGAATCCCATTTCCCTTAGGCAGGTAACTTTAAAAAAGGTGTAGAAGATTTGGTGGCTGGGATCAGACCAGTCTGATCTTCTACATCTGAAAACTAGACAGATTAAACTTTATTAAACTACCTATATAATAAGTGAACCTAGATTAACTTTTTAGAAAAAAAACTGTTTTGTTTTGCTTTTAATCTTGGTTTGGACCACATGACGTGCTAGATTTATGGTTAGTTGAGCTCAACATGCATACAAATGCAGCTGTCATCTCAGTATTATCACTGAAGTAAATTTCTAGCCACATCTCCTGTGCAAACTAAGTTAACCTTTAGAGGAGAAAGGAAAAGCAGACTAATGGCAGATACTCAAGGGGGTAAGACAAGTGAATCTTCCTTGTGGCATTCACATAGCAGATAATAGCAGGCATTGCTTGTCCTACATTTCTTTATGAATAAACTAATGAGACATTATAGGCCTATTTAAAAGAAGCTATCTTGAAGAGGACCATTTCCTGAGATGAAATTTGTTGAAGGCTAAAATTGGGTCCCTTCCTTCATAAGCATAAGACTCTGAAATAAAATCAGAGGATTTTAATTTATTGTTTTTTCCCCTTGCAATAAATAAAGTCTATTAACTATTCACAGAAAGGGCATTCAGGGGCTATCATTAAAAAGTGCTAATTGAACGGTCAGCAGCAGATTCTTTGAAACAGATTGCAAACAGATAGTCTTGTAATCCAGCTGGGTTTACCATCAAGCATTCATCCAACAGAGAATTGCTGGCAAGTCACTCCCTTTTTGATACATATACAATATTTATATGATATATCTGTTTCCAAAACCTGTTTTCATGTCCATATTAAGCATTCTTAAACTTTAATTCTTTGCATTAAATCCTTAATTTTACATTGGCAGAGAATAGTTAGGAAAGGTGCAATT
Source organism: Ptyas mucosa (assembly GCA_012654045.1). Classification (NCBI taxonomy): domain Eukaryota; kingdom Metazoa; phylum Chordata; class Lepidosauria; order Squamata; family Colubridae; genus Ptyas; species Ptyas mucosa. Next base: position 20,644,015 of record WNWU01000019.1, on the reverse strand, counting down.
GTTCTTGACTGAGGGCTCCATCTGGCCTTTAATGGAATGAAATGAGCTAAGAACAAGAGCCAATGTGATGTGTTGAATATGATGTTAAAATAGAGCCAGACAGATCTACTTTCAATCCTGGAACTCACTGGGTGACAGAGAGCTTATTGTTCTTTCTCAGCCCAAACTACCACAATGTGGATATAAACAAAGTAAAGAAATGGTAGGTGTATCAATCTGAGCCACTGGGAAAAAATGTGTGTGTATTAAATTAAATCACAGATAGATAGATAGATAGATAGATAGATAGATAGATAGATAGATAGACAGATAGAAAGAAAGAAAGAAAAGTGATTTAATTTAATTCCACTTATGGTTAGTATAAACCACCCTTCTGTGTATTTAATAATTAGTTCCTATCATTACCTTAAAAATGTAAGCTTTTGAGAGATTCTGGGGACTGCATCTAAAATTGCTGGAAGCCACTTATGATTATGATTCAAATGTACCTTGATATAAGATATAAATAGACAGATGCCTATCTAGAAACAATGCTCTAAAGTCACCATTCTCTGTGCATGTATAATATTGTAATTGTTGGTTCTGTCTGTTACAAAAGCTTAGAGAAAACACAGAAGTTAAATTCTTTACCTCAAAAAGTAGAAGTCAAATAAAGAAACCTAAGTAAATGTTTAGCTACAGTTTTAAACTTTCCCCCCAATAAGCATTTTTTTAATTCTATCTTCAGCCCATTCTTTATAGAGACATCCCATTAACAAGCAGTTAATTTTATCCTAATTGTTTTGCAAGATACTAATTGTTCTCCTTGCTTATGTCAACTTTGTTTTCAATAAACATGGCTGGATGTGAATCCAAATTGTAGTAAATTAAAAGTGCATTGGTACATTGTACAACCTAGAATAATTCTCTATATTTGTATAGGTGATAAAGGATTATTGCAAATGTTTTATTTTAAATGACTTCTCTTTTCTTAGTAAAACCTGTTAGATGTCATAGAACCATAGAATTAGCAGGCTATCCAATATTCACACAATCAGTGCAGAAATCAGAATTAAAACATCCACATTGTTTAGTCTCCACTTAAACACCTCAATGAAATAAAGCCCATCACTCACCTCTTGATAAGTGAATACATTTTTGTGGGGGCACCTAGATACACCCACATTACACCAATTCTCTGTGAGCTGCACTGGCTTCCTATCGGTCTCCGGGCGCAATTCAAGGTGTTGGTTATCACCTTTAAAGCCCTACATGGCTCAGGCCCAGGCTATCTTCAAAATCGCCTTCTACCACATAGCTTCCAGCGACCGGTAAGATCCCACAGAGTCGGTCTCCTCCGGGTCCGTCAGCTAAACAATGTCGGTTGGTGGGCCCATGGGGGAAGGCCTTCTCTGTGGCTGCCCCGGCTCTCTGGAACCAATTACCTCCTGAAGTCCGGACTGCCCCCACCCTATTGGCCTTCTGGAAAGCGGTGAAGACCTAGCTCTTCTGGCAGGTCTGGGGCCATTGATCTCGTTATAGTGATATTGCGAGACCCGGCCACAAATTTGAGTGTATGTGTTTTAACATTTTAATGTTTTAATGTTTTAATGTCTTTTTAAAACTTTTGTATGGGATATTGTTGCATTGTTTTATTCTCTGTTGTAAGCCGCCCAGAGTCCCTTGGGAATTAGGCAGCATAAAAATGCGACAAAATAAATAAGTAAGTAAGTAAGTAACTAAGTAAGTAGATAAATAAATAAATAAATAAATATTATCTTTCATTAGAAAAGTATTCAAAACACGGATCTAAATCTTAACTTAGGAACTTCTGTTGGGCTTTATCCTCAGCCTTATAATATTCCCCAACACTCGTTACTATCTGTATCTTTAAATTCCATTTAGAATTTCCTATTGAGATGTGCCAAATAGGTGTACACATACCTATTTAAAGAGTAGTTAAATATTTAAAAAGTAAGAATAGAAAAAATGGAAGGTTTTTTTTTGAATGCTCAAACTGTGAACTGTGATGAGGCACAAGATACATGTAACATAAATTTTTTACAAAGATGAATGAGAAATAAGACTTTTCTACACACTCTCCAACCAACTGAACTGTAGAAATGGCTGAGTGTGTATTGTAACTCATCTGCATTATTTTCCTGTATTCATTTATTTCATGTTTTAATTTGGTTTACATCAGTGACCGGTGTTTTTTGACAAAGCAAATATTGTGCATAAAGGATGTATTTTGACAGACTCCATATTGTAATAAAAATCCCAAAAGAAATAGCTTTGAGGACATTGGTCTACTGAAGCTAAAGGCATTTTGATCTTCAACTTTAAGGCTTGTTTGTGTCATATGCAAGGATGCATGGATGTGTAGTTTCAAATTCTTTCTTTTAAATAAGGTTGGCTCATTAGACGTATCATATCATAACAGACTGCTCTTCCTATTGCTTCTATGCCTACTTTTTTGCTTGAGTAATCAATTTTGCAAAGTGATATAAAGAAAGATTTAGCAAGGATGGCTTAAAAGTTATTTCAAATCAGACCTGCATCCTGAAGAAACTATCTCAGTTTCTAGCTGGAAAATAGAACAGGTTGAAAATTTCTGAGAGCGTGACTTACAGCTCTGTCTTCTGAATCAGGTGGAGAATGGGAAATATTACTCATTGTCCTCATTCCTTTGTCAGCTGTCAACATCGTACTCTATTTCAGGGTACTCCAACCTTGGCAACTTTAAGGCTTGTGGACTTCAACTCCCAGAGTTCCTCACCAAGCAAAGCTGACTGAGGAGCTCTGGGAGTTGAAGTCCACAAGTCTTAAAGTTGCCAAGGTTATAGACCCCTGCTCTATTTGACCTCAAAGAATATTTAGAAATTGTAATAGTCCAGCAGCAGCTCAAATAGTTTTGAGAGCACTCTAAGGCATCCATATACCATCTCTTTTTGAGAGCTGCACTAGTTGTTGATTTACTTCAGAGTGTAATTCAAGGTGCTCATTGTCATCTTTAATGCCCTACATATTTCAGGTCCAGGGTATCTTTATAGCCATTTTCTCCTGGTGACATCTGCACACCTAATAAATTCTAGCAGGAAGTGACATCTTCAGGACCCAGATATTTGATTTCCCCCCTCCTTTCTCTGGATTTTTAGAAAAGTGAACACTTAGATATTTCTTGAGTCACATGGAGCTGAATTGTTATGACTATCCTTCCAAATAATCATTTAGCTTTTATTGTATTGGATTTGATTTCCACTTTTATTTATAGAATGACATAAATTGCATTGCTTTTAAATTTGATTATAACACTTGTTTTCTGAATCCAAAGTTATGTATTTGGGAAGTACCTTGTTTCCCTGAAAATAAGACATCCCCTGATAATAAGCCCAATCGGGCTTTTGAGCACATGCACTAAAATAAGCTGCCCCGAAAATAAGCACTTCCCGAAAATAGGTAACCACATATACAACCAGTCCCTGCCATTTCCTTTGGTTAGGGTTAGGGAGACAGAACTGGAAATCAGGTGAGATGGCAAGAGGAGCCCCATCTTGACCCAAAATAATAAGACCTCCTTGAAAATAAAGCCAAGCTCTTATTTCAGGGTTCAAAAAAATATAAGACAGGGTCTTATATTCAGGGAAACATGGTATACAATATTCAAAGTTACTCTTCAAAGTATTCAATAAACCAATATGCAAGTAAATAAATAAATGAGAAAACTATTTATATGTAATTGTGTTCTCATTGCTCAAACTTTTTTTCTGGAGACCTACTTAATCATGATATATTTAATAAACCAGAGTTTGCTGGATTCACCTTAATGGTTACCATAAATAATGGTTTAGCGATTATGGTGGGGAGTCTCACTGCATGGAAGCAGAACAAAAAATGTTGCATTAAATCACAAGCCAATAAGTCTTTCAGGCTTTGGCTATACAAATAGTTCAATTGTCATCAATACAAAGAATCAATAATTGAACAGGCATCTGTTGCCCATGCCCTAGCTTTGCATTTTCTGCAATAGTGAGTTGGACTATACAAGACTGTCCAATTGTGTAAGAGTGTACATGAAAGTGTTCCCTTAATTTGCATTTAGTATGAAAGTTGCATCTACACTGAATCAGAAATTTTGACAAATAAAAAAAAGCAAGGGAATTTCCAAAGGCAAAAGAAATAATAATTAAAAAAAGAAATCACAGAGGTTTTTATTTTTTAAAGCTTTAAGCTAAAATAAAACATTTGCACAAAGCAACAGAGGGGAGGTTTCCAGTTTATTACAAAATGGATAGGCTTTATATAATACACATTCCTGAAGACCACAGTTCTCAGATTTCACAATTTTATATTCTTGGGCCAAGGCAGAGAGAGAGAGAGAGAAGAGAACTTGGGCCAATATGCATGTCTATTTTACATGTCTGTACAGTTGCAAAACAACCATAGTACTTTAGAAACTTGTATCCTGGATGCTTAGCAGTGGTGCATACTAAGAAGTCTTACAGAATTCTGAATGTATTATACATGACCTGAATTTTCAAAGATGAATGAAGCAAGAATCCAACTGAAATTGCATTTTAACTTGAAAGGATTTTTTGAAGTAAAAAACTTCAAAGTAAAAGGGGAAAACTTTTTAAACACTTATTGAACAATGAACTGCTGGTTTCCCAGATTGACTTTTTCTCTTTCCAGAAATGCAGATAGTCCTCAATTTACAAAGTTCATTTAGTGACCATTCAAAGTTACAATGGCACTTAAAAAGTGACTTATGACCATTTTTCACAGTTACACCATTTGTAGCATGTGATCCAAATTCAGATACTTGGTAACTGGTTCATACCTATGACTATTGCTGTGTGCAAGGGTCACGTGATCACATTTTGCAGCTTTTTGACAAGCAAAGTCAATGGGGAGGCCGGATTCACTTAACAATTGGGTTACTAACTTATCAACTGTAGTGATTCATTTAACAACTGTGGCAAGAAAGGTTGTAAAATGTGGCAAAACTCACTTAAATGTTTCACTTAACAACAGAAATTTTGGGCTCAGTTGGGGTCAAAAGTCGAGAACTACTTGTACTGGATAATAATTATATAGGGTGGTTTTTTATCAATTTTTTTTGCCACTTCAAATATCTCATATTGTAGATCACAACCAACAACATAAAGTGCACAATAATATAATAAAAATTAGTAATATATAAAACAAATACAGTTGCTATATTACCCTAAAACCATACCAGATATCATGAAACAACAAACATTTCTCACATAGTTAGATATCTACCCTCTGCCACTGTCCAACATACATTGAAAAACACAAGAAGAACTATGGCATAGTGTAACAAACCAGATCTATGAATATTTTTGGAGAAAGAACAAGTTAAACTGGGAAAGCAGGTTTAACTTGACAAATGTATAGCAAATCAGGCATTGCACTTTGGGGGAATTTGGAGAATTTCCTTACTTATATGGAAACTTCTCCTTGCCTTTGTAATGAAATAGAGTTTATGACAGAGAAATATGAGAGAAACAATTTATTAGAAATGTGAATAGAAAAAAATAGTATAGAGATATACCTTGATCAGGGGTGAAATCTAAAATTTGTTACTACTGGTTCTGTGGGTGTGGCTTGGTGGGGGGGGGTGTAATGTGACTGGGTGGGCATGGCCAACTTTTCTTTTTTTCTTTTTACTTTTAAAAGCATTTTTTTCTACAACCTTAAGAGGTTGCACAAAAAAAAGCTTTTAAAAGCCTCTGATGATCAGGCAGCTCAGCTGGGATCGCCAGAGGCTTTTAAAGGCATTTTTTTTCCTACAACCTCTTTGGCCAAAGAAGTTGCAGAAAAAAATGCTTTTAGAAGCCTCTGACGATTCCAGCTGAGCTGCACGATCATCAGAACTTTTTTTTTTACTTTTAAAAGCATTTTTTCAGCTGAAGAGGTTGTAGAAAAAATGCTTTTAAAAGTAAAAAAAAAAGCCTCTGATGATCACGCGGCTCAGCTCGGCATGGGGGAGGTTGGGGCGCAGGGATTTTTGCTTCCGGTTCTCCAAACCACCCATCGCCATCGCTACCGGATCGGGTGATCCGGTCCAAACTGGGAGCATTTCACCCTGATGTTGATGCTGATTTATCTGGATTGAAAGTTGCATTACTTTTGGTGCTTATTAAAGGATTAACTATAAGATACAATTTCTTTTAATATTCTCTGCTTATATATTGCAAATAAAGCAGTTATTATAAAGTTCTGTCATTAGAAGGCAATTAAATCCAATGAGAAACCTTTAATACTGGCTTTGAAAGATTTATAAATCAGTTTAAACTGGCCATCATTCTGTTCTTCCAAAGGTTTTTTTTTTTAAAGAGCTGGAAAATCTGTATTCATTCACATCTGTCCTAGATTATATAGCTTTGTATGGAACTACCCCACATTTATATTTACATATTTCTTTCTTAGTCATTTCCAATTAAGTTAGCCTAATGCATTTCAGATTTTCATGTGTGCTAATAAAGTGTATACTTTATATACCAAACCAACAGACAAAGGCTGAAACACAGATATCATGAACAGCACACAATATATATAAAAAACCAAAATATTATTAAAGGACAAAGAAATCTATATCCTACTAACACCATCCCGATACAGAAACTAGATAACCTGATCAAGAGAAACCTCAGCTACCTAACCAAGAAATATCAAATCACAAAAGAAGAAAAGGTGAAAAGCGGTGGAGTCATCCTTCCATGCTTCTATGAATGCCCCAAAATAGACAAGCCTAACATACCTCTTTCTCCAAATGTATGACTATCAGGGGCCCAACATACAACATAACCAAATAACTTACAAAAAAGGTTTGAAGATTTTATAGAGGGCATGAATATTTTATTAACTCCGCACCACAGTGGCTCCAGAAAATCAGACCTAAAAATAGGATATGAAATTATGATTTAACTTAATGTCACAGCACTTTTTATATCCATCAACCCAGAACTAGTGAAAGAATCCATGGCAGCAGTACCACATGACACACCAGACTAAAACAAATTCATTAAGATCAAAACACCCACAATCATGAACGTTATCAATCTCTCCTTCATGCCTATTTTCAATGTCATGGAAAAATATACCAACAAATTAAAGGTACACCCAAGGTGTTCACCACTTCAGATTCCATAGCTGAGTCTGTAATTGTTCTGCCCCAGCTACGGACCCAAAGAACACAGCACACACAAAGTCCGTACAAACCTTAGTTTACTAATTAAGGACTACTAATGAGCTTTCTTAGTAGTTTTCAAACACAAGTACAGTTTAAATCAGTCTTTTCTGAACAAAGGCTGTTAATTTAATTTCATTAACAGCCGACAAGAATCCAAAGAATAATATCTCAATTCTAAGGCACAGTATTTCAGATAACCGTAATCTTACTGTGGTTGGCAGAATGCCCAGAAGCAATTTGCAGGAAAACTGACAAGAGAGAAACAAGAGCTGAATCAAACGTTTCTGGAATCAAGACGTGAAGGAATATGAACGAAGTTGTTTCCTGCAAATTGCATCAGTCGTCCTTCCTTAAATAGACTAGGGAGTGGCCAATTAGCCCCAAGCCTTACTCTCGAGGACACCTCCTCCTGAAGAGCCACTCCTGCTTTTTAAAAGCTCTGCACGCTCGTGCATCAAGAAGAGCCTCCTCCTCTTCTTCCTCTTCACTTATGGGAGCTTCTAGAGGTTCTGAAGGCCCTGGTTGAATCCCCGCCTCTGGCACCACATCTTCTCCAGCCTCCCCATTGTCTGACTCGAGTGCCAGCTGCACAGGCTGCTGGCGCACACCACACCAGCCTCCTCGCTGTCGAAATCAGCTACTAACTGCATAGGCCTCTAATGGGCCACAACAGTAATGCAGTGTCTAGAAACTATAGTACTCCAACCGAACTATAGTACATTCTATAGTACAACTATAGTACATTCAACCGAAAGCATGGATCCAGTATATAGATGATACCAGTGGTGGGTTGCCCCCAGTTCGGACCGGTTCTATAGAACTGGTAGTAAAACCAGCGGAAGGCTCTGCCCACTCATCCTGATGTCATCAGAAGCGATCTGCGCATGCGCAGAAGCTTCTGTGTATGCGCAGAAGCAAGGCACATGCATGTGTGAAGTGAGCGCGTGCGCACTATCCCGTTGTGAACCAGTAGTAAAGGTAAGTAGAAGCCTCCCCTGGATGACATCTTCATCATAACAGAAAAGAAAAACTAGAGAAGGCACATGAAACTATCAACAACTTCTTCAAAGAAATAAAATTCACAAGGGAAAGAGAAAACAGTATGTTTCCGTTCCTGAATAATCTCATCAGCCAAAGAAATTACAGCAAATTAGAAACTATATAAATCTATAGAAAAACAATCCATACTAACCAAATGCTTCATTACCAATTTAACATCCCACTATAGAGCAACTAACACAATCTTTGAAAAAGATAATGCTACCATATGTCAAAAGTATCTCAGAAACAACCAAGGCTATTAAACCTCATAGAGAACATAACCAAACTAAGTCCCTGAAAAAATATCTCAGATAAACCGAAAGACCCAATAGTCTAAGAAAAACAAAACAAAACAAAACAGGAATCATCTACAACATACAGTGTAAGGACTATAACAGCTACTATGTAGGAAGAGACAGGAAGAAGACCAGCAGAGTGCATCCATGAACACCAATTAGCCGTCTAAAGACAATGAAAACTCACAACACATGGAAAAACTTAATTATAGTTTCAATTGGGAAACCATAAACATCCTAGACCAAGCTGAATCCAAAACCATTAGAATATTCTTGGAAGCCTGGAATTCAGATAAATCAGCCATCAATAAATACAGAAACAACCCAAAGAGACAATAGAAAAAGCTAAGAAGGAAACACAATGACCAGAGCACATCCTCTCCAACAGCCAACATTCAGATAAGCAGGGATTATCACAAGTCAAACAATCAAGCAGTAAACAGTAATCTAATCAAGGAACTACCGATGAAAAAAACCAAACCCCCACCAACACTGGCAGGATACGCTACTACAGTGGTTCCCAAACTGTGCGCCGCAGCTCCCTGGGGAGCCGCGCTATCGTCATAAGGGCGCCACGAAATATTCCGCCCGCTGGGTCTAACGCTGATGCGCCATTTCTGAAACGTCTAGTGCGCATGCGCAGTTGCAAGTCGGATTGCTATGGGAGCCGCGAACCGAAAAAGATTGGGAACCTCTGCGCTACTGTATATAAACAGGGAACAAATTCCAGACTATACTTTATGATTATGGTAACCAGTCAGGTAATAAAACTGTGCAAGCAAACAAACTCAAAAAGCACCAAGGACTCCACAATTCAATTCTGAACTATTTATATACTTTTCTGGTTATCAGCTACAAATGCTCATTTAGAATTTCAATAATACAATTTAGTTCGGACTTACTTAGGGCCAAAGTTAAACACATAATGAATATGAAGTTTTCAAACAGCACTACTGAGCCCATTAATTGGGATCAAGGTTTGGGAGAAGAGGATAAAACGTTTTCCATCTTCATATTTTGTTTTTTCTTTTTAATCTCCCTAGGTGGCTCAGTGGCTAAGATGCTGAGCTTGTTGATCAGAAAGGTCGGTGGTTCAAATCCCTAGTATAGGTTTCCTGAGTGAGGAGAAGGTCCCTTCCAACTTCCTTATTGTTAATCTCTCTCACTTGCGATTTTGCCCAAATTATGCAATTTTTCAAGATCTCCAGACACCAGCCAATTGAAACCTGGAGCTGAGAATCACAAGGATCTGGCTAATCAGAGGTAACTAGCAACTGCAAAAATGAAAATTAAAGGGACAGTTCCAAGAATTTGAAAAATTTTAAGAATCTTAAGTATAATTAAGTAGCTGAAAACTGCAGTCATTTGTTGTTAAATGAACAACTATACATTTTCTCAGAATTTACTGACATATGAAAGGGCTGGAAGCAGCTGGAAAAAAAATAGATAGGTTCATATATAAGATTATATTGATTTTTTTCACTTTCACTTTCTGGGGCAAAATATCAGTGAGTGAAGGGAATTTTTCCTTCCTTACATTATTTTACAGTATTTATCCAAAACAGAGATGTCTCCCTTTGCTGTTATAGTAATTCTTTTCAAACAGATGGCATCCTATCACGTAATATCACATACAAAAGGTACTGTGGGTGATAAACATATGGTTGTTATTAGCTATGAAAACAAGTTCTTCATTTTTCTTTTTAAAAAAGCTGAGAATTTCTTCAACTTCTACAATGCCAAAATACATCGTCTCTCATTTTACCATTTGAAAATATTATAGGAATATGTCACTCCAGATAGCTATTCTTCAAAGCTTCTGTAAGTGTTCTGTGCTTTTCCATCTAATACAAACATATCACACAGTACTTTCCCTGGATATATCCTCTCATTCTTTGCTAATACTGTAGACTATATAAAATAAAGAGTTATAATCAGTTCATTTAATATAATTTAAATTATGAAATAATTAAAAATGCATGTGACCGTTAAACCTCCTTTTAAAGTGTGTAGCAAATTTCAGTGACATTATTGTCAATATAGTAATTAGTAGTATAATTTCCTATCGTTCTGAAGTTTGAGATGCATCAAGAAATGTTCCACCTTTATTACTATATAAGTAAGTCAAGGTGGCAAAAACATTATATTCCTTCCTTCTCATAATGAGATCCCCAGGCACATTAACAGAGCCATATCTTTAGAGCTGTTCAGAAACGATAAAAAGGCCTCACCACTGAAAAAAGCTAAAACAGCAGCAGCAGCACCATTACTAATTGTTTTCAAAAGACCAACTATCCTAGACATTTTGAAAAACATATTCTCCTATTCATTGTGGTCCCACTAAAATCTTAGAAACAATCTTGCTTATGCTGGAACCCAATAGGAAAGAGCCCATGCATACATTCCTCTGAATGAGGAAAAATATTTTGGGACCAAAAGATTCTGTCCACATTTTGGGAGTAGGTTCCTCTGAGCTCCCATTTTATTAAAATGAAACAGATACATAAAAACTAATTTATTACTGTCTCCTGTGGCATATATTTTTGGTCTCTAATGTATGAGAACAGTTTTTCTCATTTTAAATACATTATATGGAGGTGGCAAATGGCATTAATGAGGTAAACAGTTGAACAACTTGTCTCCAGAAGTTGTAAATGCACCAACAGGAGAAGTTTTTAAGAAAAGATTGGATAACCATTTGTCTGAAATGGTGTAGGGTTTCGTGCCTAAGCAAGGGATTGGACTAGAAGACCTCCAAAGTCCCTTCCAACTCTGTTATTATATTCCATGTTAAAAAGGTATCTATCAATTCTTAAAAATCCAGGTAGATTGCTTTGTCTTTGTTAAGATCTTTTGAGATTGCCTCATACCTTATGTGTTTGCCTGGAGACCTCTCAAATAATCTCAACAAATACAGTGAGTTTTTAATATATTGCAATTTTAATGGTAAGGTACTTAGAATCTATTTTACACATAATCTTATCCATATAACCAACCTGTCTTCCTCTGGTCTTTTTTCATTCCACCTCACTTCACTTTAATTCCTACATCAACCTAGTTACTCTATGCATCTGATGAACTGAGCTTCATCCTCCAAAATGCCTTTTAATAAAATGTGTTCACTGGAAAAGGTGCTACCAGATACCCATTTTTTTGTTGCCATAGACTAACCTAGATCTCTTAGTACAATGTCCATAGAACATTGAGGTATCAGTTAACAACAGTTGGAGGAAATTAGAGTTAACTACAATGGAGGAAACTAGAGAAGGGAGGATTGGATTGAATAAGAACTGACCTGAATTAAAAAAACCACTAATTTTTGAACTTCTTTTTAAAAGAAAAAGAAAAAGGGCATTCTAATGGGTTTCAAATTCTGAAGGATAATCTAGCTAAAAACTGTTGCTTGTGTATAAAAATAATTGTTTTACGCAATATTCAAACTGCAATGCTTATAAATAAGTATGCCTCGATTAAACATGTATACATAAAACTATTCAAGTAAACCAGAGGATTTTAGTAACAATACCACTGCAGGGAGAGTATATATATGTAGTTCTTGCTTACTAGCAGTTTCACGTAATGACTTTTTAAAGTTACAATGGTGTAAAAACTCAGATTTACTGCAATTTATGTAATGAAATAAATGATGAATATTTTATTTATTTATTAGATTTGTGTGCCTTCGATCTTATCTAGAGATGATTCGGGTTGATTCACAAACATAAATCCTCACATTTATTTCCATTGTGGTGTCCCACAATCATACGATGGCTACTTGTGTTACAGTAGAGTAGAGTAGAGTAGAGTAGAGTAGAGTAGAGTAGAGTAGAATAATAGAGTTGGAAGGGACCTTGGAGGTCTTCTAGTCCAATCCCCTGCTAAGGCAGGAAACCCTACACCATGTTTATGTTTATCTAATATCTTCTTAAAAACTTCTGGTGTTGGAGCATTTACAACTTCTGGAGGCAAGTTGTTTCAGTGATTAATTGTTCTAACTGTCAGGAAATTTCTCCTTAGTCTAAGTTGCTTCTCTCCTTGATTAGTTTCCACCCATTGCTTCTTGTTCTACTCTCAAGTGCTTTGGAGAATATTTTGTCTCCGTCTTTTTTGTAGTAACCCCTGAGATATCGGAACACTGTTATCATGTCACCCCTAGTCCTTCTTTTCATAAGATTAGACATATCCAGTGGTTTTTGTGCGTTTACAACTGGCTTCCAACAAGCAGAGTTAATAGAGAACGCACAAGTGAAATTGCAAGTTATAGTCATGTGTCTTGCTTAATGCAGTATTTCATTTAATAAATGAATAGGAAGTGATGTAAGTTCCTTGTGATCATATGATTTCCTGCTTAGTGATCACAGCATTTAGTAATGGAATTGTTGGTCCCAATTGTAGTACATAAACGAGGACTACTTGCAATTTTTAAAAAGTATAACTGAAATATAGAATTCCACAAACATATTTTCTCCAGTTTGACATTATGGCACACAATGGAAAATGGATTTACTTACCCTATTACAATACAAGAGATGGCTGTTCCCAAAAAAGCATACGCTAAAATGGATCCTAAATTGCGAAAAAAGTGTCTCTAGGAAACAAAAGAAAAAGAACGGATAAAGATAATCCCGTGACTGCTATATATTTTAGTAGGTTATTTTTTTATTTATATTCCACCTCTATTATTTTTACAAATAACTCAAGGCAGCAGCCATATCCGACACACATTCCTCCTCCTATTTTCCCCACAACAACAACCCTGTGAGGTGAGTCGAGCTGAAAAAGAAGGATTGGCCTAAGGACACCTAACTGGCTTTCATGGCTAAGGTAGGACTTGAAGTCACCTCCTGCTTTCTAACCTCGTGCCTTAACTACAAGACCAAACTGTAATTGCATGCTTTCATCAAATTCTACACCAAACTTACTGGTTTCAACCATTTTTTATATTTAATTACAGTTGTGAATGCTTACATTCCAGCAAGTAAGAAATATCTTCTCCAATACATATTTAATAGTCTGGGCAATTTCTTCCAGTCAATTTTTTTTAAAATTTTTGATTTATATGCCGCCCTTCTCTGGAGACTCAGGGCGGCTTACAATGCGCTAAGCAATAGCCTTCATACTTTTGTATATTTATACAAAGTCAGCTTATTGCCCCCACAAACTGGGTCCTCAATTTACCTACCTTAGAAAGGATGGAAGGCTGAGTCAACCTTGAGCCTTGGTGAGATTCGAACCTGCAATAATTGCAGGCAGCTGATGTTAATAACAGGGCTTTAGACCACTGTACTATCCACTGTACTAATTTTTGTGTTAAGCCACTTAAATATAACCTTCTTTAGAAGCAATATTGCTGAAAAGACTTTATCTGGACTATTACCTTAATTTGAAGACTGACTTATTCTCAAAGTGATAGCAAGCAAAGTTGATATCAGAATGTTTATTAAACAATGGTCAGATTATATAGTCTCAATATATCAAGAAGGATGTAGAATTTGATGTTGCATCAAAACTTAAATACCTTTCATTCTGTTTCATAAGATTAACTGTTTGTTGCATTATTTGAAAGATCAGCACTTTTCTAAGTAATGAAGACTGATTTTTATTTGAGTTTAGAAATTCGGAGTGAGACAGAGAATGACTTGAAGTGTTTTGTATACTGTATTGCTGCAGTGAATGGACGCAGCCAGGCTTGAGCTCGTAAACAGAACCAAATTATTTTTTTTATGATTAGGTCTACAGATTTGCCACTTTTTTATATTGCAGATTTAACGTAAGCATCTGCAGGGAAAGTCTATATGATTTAACTGTATTATAAAAAGAATCAAAATAGTAATTCGCAGTTGGTAATTTGCAGTTGGTCAAATTAAAACATTTTGGTCCCAGTCATAAAGAGCAGACTGCCTGCTACTATTAAAAGAAATCACTTACCTTTTTTAAACTGTATCCTGCATGAAAAATAATGGGAGGTAATAGAACATTGAAAAAGATGGAAGGATCAAAGGTCATCTGCCAGAAAAAACAAGAAACAGATAAAGAAACACAAAATATTCATTAAGTATTAGATCTTTGAATAGAATCACACTTTACATTAACATTTTACATCAATAACACTGATCAATATTTAAGAAAACATTTCTTTCTGGTATCTCACCTGTACTAAAATATATATAAAGAATGTATAACACATTCCTTATACATTTTTAGTACAGATGAAAAATGTATAAGGAAAAAATGTATAAGACATGAAATGATAAAATAGCAAATTGTGAATGAAGGCAAATACACATGTCTCAGGATAATGTTGCAGGATCCAATCTGAAGTGGTCACCAACTCAGATTGGATCCTGCAATTAGCAATTGGCAAATAGCAAATCATTCAAATGAATTTCAAAAGTAAAAATAAAAATATTGCCAAATTTTATTTTCTGCAAAGGCTCATTTGAAGGTGATTAAGACAAATTTGTTTAGTGTCAATATATTGGGACTTCTGTTTAAGCATTGAAACTTAAGCACCTAAGTCTATATTTTTATGCAATGGTTATGTGAAATTTCTGAAAGTTTGTTTATTAAATTTATTTGCCATCCATTTTGTGGTTTCTGGAAACTCTGAGCAGTTTAAATCAAGACACACAAAACAACACACAATAGCAGTAATAAATATAAAATGAATTAACATTACAAAAAAGTAGAACAATGTAAAAACAAGGGTTAGGAGAGAAAAGGTAGTGTACCTTCTCTGTTAGTGTACCAACCATTTCTACCCAGCAACTCCATCAGAAACACATATTTCAGGTTGCCATTAACTGGCAGTTGGAACCAGCCTGAGATATTTTGCTGCTTAAGGCAAAGGGTATAATGTTGTTACTTCATCTATTCAGATACAGAACCCAGCTAGAGTAACCGCTGAATCTTATTTCAGTGTAGGTGAAAGAATAGATTAGAATAACAGAGTTGGAAGGGACCTTGGAGGTCTTCTAGTCCAATCCCCTGCTAAGGCAGGAAACCCTACACCATGTTTATGTTTATCTAATCTCTTCTTAAAAACTTCCAGTGTTGGAGCATTTACAACTTCTGGAGGCAAATTGTTCCAGTGATTAATTGTTCTAACTGTCAGGAAATTTCTCCTTAGTTCAAAGTTGCTTCTTTCCTTGATTAGTTTCCACCCATTGCTTCTTGTTCTGCTCTCAAGTGCTTTGGAGAATAGTTTGACTTCCTCTTCTTTGTGGCAACCCCTGAGATATTGGAATACTGCTATCATGTCTTCTCTAGTCCTTCTTTCCATTAAACTAGACATACCCAGTTCCTGCAACCATTCTTCGTATGTTTTAGTCTTCAGTCCCCTAATCTTTGCACTCTTTTGTTAGGGCAGTTTCTTTTCCTGCACTCTGGGCAGCAAGCTGCTTGGGTGGCTTCTGGTTTTGGGGAGCAGATGTTGCCTGTATCTCAGGACTTGCAGCTTAAATAACTGTTCCATTGTTTGGAATATTAGGACCATCTCTTGTTTTTATTCCACCAGTTCTTATTCAATGTGATGAAAGAAAAAATTCTTTTGAAATTTACTTCAAAGCAGTAGCAATTAAATCCCAAGGGAAGACATTTGAAGAGAAAATTTCCAGCTGGTTGGGTGTGCGTGTGTATTTCAGATGGAAGAGCATGGAGAGTCATGGCAACATCAAAATGGTGGAAAGAAAACATCTTAACCTCTTTACTTATTTGAGAAGTATTTATTGCTGCAGTCCAAAATAAATTCTCGTCGATGTACAAAATACAAATTAACAATAAAAACAATACCACAATGCAATAATGTACATGATAATTAAAAAAAATGAACCAATGATTTCATACTGAATCAAACTTTCTGAAATGCTCAGGAAGTTTTTTTTATGAGCTTCCAGAAGGGTGGAAGTGGGAGTCAATCTTGCTTTGGGAACCAAACTGCTGCAGATGAGGGAGACTTTACAAAAGGAGTTATTTAATTTTTGTGTGACATGAACCCTTTTGAGAGTCTGTTATAAATTGTGAATTCCTTTTCAGAAAAATGTGTGTAAACACCTAAACAAAGTAGTGAAATCTGTAACTTTTCTGCTATCCATGTTCATGGACTCCCTGAAACCTATCCACAGATTTCTAAGTTTAAAAAGACAGGCCAGTAAGCAGTGGTGGTCTCCAACCGGTGTTACTACTGGTTCTCTTTGCGCACGTGCTTTGCGCGTGATTGCCGTGATTGCCATGCGCATTCTCTCTTCGGTCGCACGCGCACCGAACTTGCACTCTGTGCAAGTGCGTTAAGTTTCTGGCCAGCTGAGGTGCGGCAATCCACTCTGCCAGGCCTATCAGCTGGGCTAAAAACCAAGAAATAAAGGTAGGAATAAAGCAGGGGCGGGTGTGAGGGCCCAGCTCCCAGTCACAGAGAACCGGTTCGGTGACGTCACATCATCAACGCTAGTGGCTCGGCCGAACCGGGCTGAACTGGGAGCAACTCACCACTTCCAGTAAGTTCAGAAGCTGCTGAAATTTCCAGCCAGTCCACATGCATCAAAAAGTATCAGTCGAATCTTTGAGAACCACAGACTCAAAAAACTCCTCAGCAACATGCAAAGGGATTAGCTCTAATCATCTCGTTAGACTCAATCCATCCAATTTTCAACTCAGAAAAAATACAAGCAATTACCTAACATTACAAATGTTCAGTAATAACCATAATTTATAGCAACTAATCTTTTGGCTGGCCCTTCCCTAATATGATGTAGGACAAATTAATAACTGCCTTTCAAAGGTTTGTTATTATTGTAAATCAATTTTATTTAACAGAAAGATTAGTTGAAATTTCAGTAAGAGTGTTTCTACTCATTAGCACCATCATAAAATATTTTGTTATGCTTTCTATTCCCACCTGGACCCACAGGAAATGCTTGGTACTATGGCAATGGTACCTCTTTGCCTCTAAGGACCTTTCACTTACTTTCACTTCCCTTCATGCTTACTATTGAAAGAATGAGAAGTGTTTTAAGGCTTTTTTTGTTTTCTCAATCCCAGAAACACAAAATGTAACAAAATCTTATAAAATTTTAAAGAACACAAGGGATTGTAGAGCAACTGTGAAGTTTTCTACATGAAATGTTCATATACTTCATTTTTAAAATAAGCAGCACAATGTCCAGATGGACATACACAAAATTTATTTGGGGAAAAAGGGAGGAAAATATGAATAATTAAAAAAAAGTAACACATAGATTTTCAAATAAAAGTGATAAAATCAGTTCTTAATTTTAGAAAGAATGCTGAGATGTTGTAAATCTTTGCTTCCTTGTTCCTTGTGATTTTAATATTTTTAATCTCATGCTTTTTACATTTGCTTGAGTGATTTCTCAAAAACTGGATTGAGCAGTAGTTGGGGAAGGAGACGTGCTATGCTGTTTGCTGTATTTTAAAGAGCCATGAAATAAGATCCTCTATGGCCCTGTTTCTCAACCTTGGCAAATTTAATATGCTGGCTGAGGAATTCTGGGATTTGAAGTCCACATGTCTTAAACATAACAAGGCTGAGAAAAACGACTTTATCGGGAGGAGAGAAAAGCTGGGTGGGGCCCAGAGACAGAGGGGGAATGCTGCAAGAATTCCCACAGCTGGGAAGTTCTTGAATTTCAGTGTAACAAAAGGACAATTGCATTAGTTTTCAGTCATACATGTTGCAATTCAGCTGGGTATAAATTGTCTCTACTTTCAACTGCTTCCAGCTTTGCAGGACATGAAGCTGGCTTTAAAATGAATCATCTTTTAGAGGTCCCCTGAATCCACCTTTTCAGCAGCTTTGCTCTTGCATGATAAAGAAAATTAACAGTTTTAATCTAATAAAATTTGGCAAGAGAGCCAAATCCAAAAAACATATGGGGGATGTAATAATCAGATAATCAGTTAATTTTTAGACCACAGAAACAAGACGTCAGATTGCACAGGAAGTTTTATGGATTTTATCGAAATATATAGATTCCTTCTTCTGAATAGATCTAATAAAACCATTGGATTTAAATTAATTAATTGCAATTAATTAGACCACACTTCTATTAGACCACACTTCTTTTAAAAGACGTCTTGTTTCAGGAGCATAAATTACCAGACATTACTAAAATTTCATTGGGAAAATTTTAAATCTATAGATTGAGTCTGTTTTACTTTTAATGATGGTGACAACGGGAAACCTTTAATGAATTCATTAATTATTTTGATACCATCTTTGCCAGTGCAATCCATAAATTCATACCAGTATTCAGCATTTTTATGCCTTGCAGACTACATTTTTTACACTTTGTTTTAATAACTATTTTACTATTTAAAACAGAAGACTACTATATAAAATATCATTTTATAAGGATTTGAATTCAACTGTATCTTCAATTTGTTTCTGCCAGTTTAATAACCTTAAAAGCAAGAACATGTCATTAGCCAAATGTTCTGCAGTTTTTTTGTTCCCATAAAGTGCCTTCCTTTTATGGGGTTATGATCCTAGATAAATTATTTAGTTCTGTAACAATACAGCTGGACTAGAAAATGACTTCCTCTTCTTTTGTCCAGCAGATAGCTTGAATGATAAACAGGAAGTGGAAACTCAGCATTTTTTAAAAAAAGTTCTGCATTCTGCTTGCTTTTGATTATTAAACCAATGTCAACTAGCTGGCCATTAACAGCAAAAGTACATTTTGCTGCATTGACATTTTTATCAGAGGAAATTAGGAAAAAGAACTTTTATAATTTAAGGATTTTTGTACTAACAAATTCAAATGATAAATTAACCTGAAAATTAAACCAAGAAAAGTATTTTATCCACCTTTCTTCTCTAACATGGGGGAGAATAATAACATGTCTTTTATTCAAAAATCGTAAGGAGCTCATAGCTTCAAACACAGCTTGCTGAAGAAGCCCTAGCAGAAAGAAAAGTGGCATACTTTTAAGAAGCCAAATGTTCAAATTCTCTAAATCAGAAAATTATTATTGTAATCTACTTTCTGTAGTTGGTTTGCTATTTTATTTACTTATTGGTATTTCCTTTATTAAAAAGACAGAAAGAAAAAAATATATTATTTAGAAAGAGAACAATGAAATTTCAGAGATTGTTTCCTAAATATTTTAACCTTCTATAAAATGAGTTTAGAGGAGTAGGTCACTCAGGACATAACAGGGAAAATAACTGACCAATTCAAAAGAAAGAGAAGCCTCTTTCTTTTGTGGTTTAGCCTTAGGAAGTGGTTTAGACTTAGGAACCAACATGGTTTTATGTTTGTTAGTTTTTGTCTTGGTGTGTCCCAGATTCCTGAACAGAGTGAATGGTGGAACTTAAACTAGGAAGACTGATCAACAGCAACTTACAGAGATTGATAGCGTCTTTCTCATTTTTTGCCTGACATCGCTTCCATGTACAATCTTCTTATACTCACCACAGCCTTCGAAGTGTGAAAGCAGAAAGGGTGAAATAGGTATGCTTATTTTCTTATTACAGACAGACAAATAATATGGGAAATAGACTTCTTGGGCTGCACATTTAAATCACTCCGATTCGCTTCTTAGGAGCATTATAATCAATCAGAAATAACAATAATGTAAGATCACCTACACCGAGAAGACATTATCTTACCTTTTGCAGCATTACATTCCCTTGGTGTGCATTGACATTAAGCTGGCTAATTTCCCTTCTGTACTGATATTCATACACTTGATTTGTGATGTTGACAAGCAGGGTTGGTAAGCCAGCCTTGAGTTTATCACAGTCATAGACATTTCCAGTTTCAAAATCAGATGGAGCTGTGGCATACCGTAAAATTAATCCCATGATGAGACCTAGAGAGGAAAAGAGACAGTCCATGAAAATGAAAGGTTTTTCCCCAAAGCAAAATGCACATGCATGAGGAGGAAGCAGCTTCAGAAGCAGCTTCTCAGGGACTACTCTACAAAGCACTTACCTTTGCAGCAGTTAATTTGTCCCATCTAGTTTGAAAAACTTCTTTCAAGTTATTTGCACAGCATCATTGCATTATCAACGCAAAATATCAATGCCTGTGGATTGAGATCTCTGCAAACAAGACTAGATTTTGATAGCAAGGAGGAGACAGCTCACAGTCCAGTTGGCAGTGATATCCAAGTGTACTTATATATTCTGACTTTGATCAAGTACAAGGAGTTCATTTTTAAATGAAAAGGTTATTTTCTTTTTCATACTTTCTTTCTGGTTGATCAGTAACAGACTAGGACTTTTAAAATAATACATCTCTTCCTTTATGGTTCAAAGTTCAAATTATTATCATATGTAATAAAACTATTATAGGTCTGCAACAATGGTGGGCTGCTGCCGGTTTGGACCAATTTGGGAGAACCGGTAGTTCTGACTATCAGCTGGCCCCGCCCACCCATCCCTGCCCTATCCTGTCCTATATTTCCTTCTTTCTGGCTCAGCTGATTCAGGCGGCACAGCTGATTTCCGAGCATTTGCTGTTCTACTTACTGGGGCTGCCTTAGAAGGTAAGCAGCTGAGCTTCAAATTGCTGTATTTTGAATGCTGCATGCAAGCGTGTTAGGCGCACATGCACACGCTCCACAGAACCGGTTGTTAAATAGGCTGCAACCCACCACTGTCTGCAGTGGTGCAATATGCTGACTATGTAAACTGCTTAGAGAGTACTGTAAAGCACTATGAAGCAATATATAAGTCTAAGTACTATTGCTACTGCTAAGATATTTTCATGCAGACCAGAATATAAAATTCTAGTTCCACTTATCTGCATAACACTTTCTCCCATTTTTTAAAAATAATTATTCACCTGATACGATGTTTATCCTCATCAAAAATATTAAAGACAGCATCCAGTCTCTATTCCTGAGTCCAAATCACTCATGAAGCAGCAAAATTGGGATGGCAAAATGATTTTCTAGAGTTTATCAAAGTACAATTCTTCTCAGTAAGAAAGCCATTTATGAGAATACTCAGAATTGTACTTTGGCATTATCTGAAAGGTTATATGTTAAACAGATTATAAGCTATCTATGTGGTTGCTACAAGTCAATACCAACCATAGCCTGGTGGTACCCATTCTAGCAATCATTCAAGCCATTCCACAAATTAGCAATAACTACAGCTTATCCTTCCATCTGATGATCTCTTGGATAATGCCATTGGCCACTGCTATAGTTTCCCACATTCTTCAGCTCCAGTGTAAAGTTCTGTTTATAAAAAGAAACACACTGACATTTGAAGTTTTACGGAAGACGAGCAATTCCTGCACTACCAGTTTATCCCCATGGATACTATAGGATTAGATTAAATATGCCATTTTATATTTTCCTATTAATCTTATAAATTCTTCAGAAACAGGGATAAAGAGTGATATTTTGTTTCATGATATATGCTGTGTGATATTTATAAATTCCTGGGCTCCATTCCAGAAGAGACTTGTAAAGAAAGCATACTAAAAGATGGCTCTTCCTTGTAAAATTGAAAATAAGAACGTTAATGGTTTCTTACCATACCTTGCATTATTGTAGAAAAAAACCCAATCCGTTCATGAATATTTCAGAGAGACAGGAATGGGGATGTAACAGTCTGTAACTTGATATTTGGAAAGAAATAGGAAAATGTTCAGGCCTAAATATAGTTTTTCTATATTTCTTCTTAAAATATTTATTTTTAAAAAGCAAGGTACAAGAAATAAAAAAGGTTGTACTTCATAAAAAATAACCCTTTGTTAAAAGATGATTCAAGAAGGACAATTGTGAAATAACTAATGTGAATGGCAAACAATTATTTAATATAAACTCTTAATGAATTTATTTGCACTAAATTCATAAAGTACTCCAATATGAATATATTCTTAAGTGTCTTACATCATGGTTACATTTCAATTTCATGGTGGTAATCTATTATCCAGGGGTAGAGGACTCTTGAAATTAAGTGACAAAATTTTCAGTTTTTTGTCTTTAAAGTCAGGATGCAGATGGAAGTGGAAGGCTTCTCTGAGGCAACTGCTTCAATTTCTATCCTTAATATCCCCTTAATTCCATGGGAAATATTCAAACATTTTGCCACTTGAATTTCAGTGCATCATTTCCAGATTTTGAATGATTTTGAAATGCACGAAGGAAAGCATCCTCAACTTTTAAACTTAAGAAAAAATTATGATGTACATAAATTAGGTATCAATTCTGGCACTTCCTGTTATATCAGCACCCTCTTGGTAATATCAAACACATTCCTCCAACTTGTGGAAATGTTGCCATCTTGAACTAATATATAAAGGTAGTCCCTAGCTAGCAACTGCCTTGAATAGTGACAGTTCATAATTATGATGGTGATAAAAAAGTAACTTTGCAATCATCATCCACATTTATGACTTTTGTAGCATCATGTACAAGTTTGCTATTACAGACAGTCAGGCTTATTATATGCCCATTAAGATTTAAATAAACAATGATTTAGCAAGGTGCCTGAACTTAGTCACATACTGTGGTACGTAGAGGCAACATTATTTCTTTAACCACTTTTGTATTCCCTGACGCCTTTGATACTCTCAGGCTTTCTGCTAAACTGTGTATGAATTAAAAACATACCTTTGTTTGCATGAATGCCTCTGAGTTCTGAGCACCAGTGACGCTAATTTGATTTTGATACATGACTGGCTTGTGACTGATTGACAGCCATTTTGTGGGTGTACCCATTGAGAACTTTCAAAGTGCCAGATGTGACCCTGTCCCCAAAGGTTTCAGCCCTTGGTATAGCATGAATGCTTGGAAACTCTGACCTAACTTTTCCCTTCACGTGCCACCTTTTTGACTTTTTGGTATACTGCAATCATGGTTTCTGGATCTAGTCAATTAATCTGGTTCTTATGTCATACTTAATTAGTTTATTGACCAAAATACCTGAATGCATATAATGCATTTTGTCAAAATATAGATAGTCTTTGACTTATGACCACAACTGAGTTCAACATTTCTGTTACTAAGTCAGACATTTGTTAAATAAGTTTTGCTTCATTTTATGACATTTCTTGCCATATTTGGTAAGTGAATCATTGTAGTTGTTAAGTTAGTAACAGATGGCTAAGTGAATCTGGTTTCAAAGACTACCTATATATAACATTATATGTAGTACTCATTTAGTGTTCTCAGTTGGGACTGGCTATTTTGTCTTTATATGAAGCAGTTACTAAGTGAAAAATCACATGACTATGATTGTGCTTACATTTTTATATCCAACAACCTTTTCTGTAGCTGCCTAACAGACAATAATAACAAACGTGCATAGTGCTTACAAAGGTGATAAATGTGGGTGTTGAGTGCAAAGTTACTTTTTTATTACTATCATAATTGTGAATGGTCACTGTCCAGAGCAGTTGCTAATTGAAGATTACCTATATATACTAGCTTCAAGCAACAAATTTGAGAGCCTAGAGGAATGATGAATGTTGAAATCTATTTTATATATCACCAAACTGAACTGACTTATACAAAAGGAAGAAGGAAAAATATTCAAACTGTAATACAGTATAATTCTTCAACCTGATTGGAAAACCTAAAAAGGTAAAGGTAAAGGTTCCTCTTGTACATATGTGCTAGTCGTTCCCGACTCTAGGGGGTGGTGCTCATCTCAGTTTCAAAGCCGAAGAGCCAGCACTGTCCGAAGACGTCTCTGTGGTCATGTGGCCGGCATGACTAAAAAACAAAGGTGCACGGAACGCTGTTACCTTCCCACCAAAGGTGGTCCCTCTTTTTCTACTTGCATTTTTTACGTGCTTTCAAACTGCTAGGTTGGCAGAAGCTGGTGCAAGTAACGTGAGCTCAACTCTTTATGCGGCACTAGGGATTCAAACTGCTGAACTGCCGAACTTTCGATTGACAAGCTCAGAGTCTTAGCCACTGAGCTACCACGTCCCTCTTTGGAAAACCTAAGATGTGGTAAATGCTGACTTGGAGAAGAAGGAGTTAGGGATTGTGGAGCTTCACATTTTATCGTTATGAAATCAGCCCTCACTATTGATAGACTATTGAGTTTGAAGGGAGTCTGTTCAGCTGAACATATTTCAATTCTTTGCTTGACCTATTCTACAGAATTTCTTTAAAATGTAGAAGAAGACACAGTGCCAAAAAGAGCAGCATAGGATCTATATTTGCTGTCCTGGTTCTTCTCAAATTTGTGCTCTTGGGCTCACTTTTGCTTAGTTGCTTATTTAAATACCAAAGTCCTCTTCTAGGCCCGTTCCTTGAAACCATAAAGTGGCTGTAGACATTTTTGCACACAAGAAAACATTACATTTCAGCTTCTCAGTGGATGAGCTTTGGGGTATTTAAATACATAGTTAAAAGATTTTAGGAATACTTCAAAGCAGCCTTGCAAATCTTTAACAGGCTGTGGTGTTTCATATCTTTAAATGGAACCACTTCACCTTAGTGAATAATTTACGTGCATCTACTAAATGAATGGAGCACATGTTTGTAACTTCTAATAGCCTAGCCAAATGATGCAACATACTAGGAGCTGTATTTAGCTATAGTTGAAGGTTCAAAGTTTGCAGGCGTGGCTTATATCTATCTATTCACATACTCATAGACACATATACAATACATGCATTTTATTGTCTTTTTTCATGAATTCGTCAGAATTAAAATATGCATAGATGATTCTTCTTTCTCTGCTTTTGAGAAGCAAATCTCACCAGTGATGTAACAGTCAAACAATTGTTTTTAAAAACCAGCACATTCAACAGATCCTGATAGGGTTCTGAATTTATAGTATAGAAATGCAGTTATAATTTACGCACTGAAGACAATCAGATGCTATCTGTCCTTATAGGTATAGCAAGGCTGATTAACTGTGTGAGTAAGATCTTGCTGGTTGCAAAAGATTTCATTTTCTCACTACGAGGGAAATGAACATAAGCACACATTTTTTAAAAGGAACTATAACACATAACACCTTATAATTACTTAACATGTGTTTCTTAGCTGTGGTGCTTGAAGAAGATCCTTATGCACAGTTCCCATATGAAACACAGGAAACCCACAGCATTTTTTTAAAAAAATTATAAGCTACAGAAAGGCAGAAGGAGTAAAAATTATCTGGACAGCCTCATTTTTCACTACCTTTTTTTTAAAGCTAGCAAGAACAATACAGATGTTCAGGTTTCTGAAACTACATCAGAAACTGAACCCCGGAAAATCCACCCTGTTTTTAATAAAGACTTGTTTTGCCACTTTGCCATTTAACCATTGTTAAAATGATAGACAAATGTCACCCAATACTGTTAAAACGTATCTCTTCAAACCAGACTACTGCTCTCAGTAAGTAATTTGTTCGGAAAGTTAATATGTTCAGCAAAAAGAATTTTGTTGGCAGTGTGCGCATGACATTTGATTCCTTGACAAGATTTCTTCTAACTTTTCATACGAGAGAAGAAAGAGAGAAAGTAACAGAAAAAGACAGAAACAGAATGGATAAATTGCATTTTTTCTTTATTCTACTGTTCAAGAATCTTGTAATTTTTAAATTAATGCTTTTCTTTTGTTTGAGATTTTATTCACCACTGAGGTGAAATGTTCCATTAAGCACTCAGTGCAAAAAGTTTAAATACTAAGCTTTTTCAGTGAAAACACTCACCGTAAACCATGGCCCCTCCTGTTTCGTGCAAAAAGCGGAATCTGTGATTTTTAAACAGCCAAATTGTAAGGATCGTGAGGATGAGCAAAAAATTAAAGACCAATAGCTCCACAGCACCCTGATGATATAAATGGTCCTCATCTTTTATTGACTGCAATTTCTTCATCTTGCTTTATTAACACTATTCTATATACTTTCTTAACAAAGAAACTAAAAAATGCCAAACTAAAGAAAATACCACAGATTAAATCCTGAATGCCTGCTTTTATAAAAGAAAGCCTAGACAGTATAAAAAAGCACAACAAACACATCTGCCTTATTTGCAGCCTCTCGGCACACTGCCACAGCTGAGAATTCAACTGGATTCTGGTTACAACTTCCTGTTTTCTTCTTAAAGCTGTCCTGTCTCATTTTCTCTCTTGAAGCTTCATCAATATTTTCATTTTCCTTAGGAGAGGGAGGGATTAAAAAACATAAATATATTAGTACCAACACAGCAACTCCAGGATAAATTAATTAAATCAAAGGCCTGGATTTGCAGGATATATTGGTAACTTGCTGGATTATCTGTTGGAGATAACTTTTACTGTGATTCTCACTCTGTCCTATCTGAGCAAGACACTCTATTCAGTAATGATGGTGTCCCAGTTCTTAAATCTTCATTATCTGGTTGGCAGCTGAAGGATGAAGAGCTTCATCTCACACTAAATGCAAATATCAGATCAGGCAAAATTTCAGTGTCTTCTTTATGCCTCAAACACATGTTTTAAAAAGTAAATTGTTTACATACAGAGAAAACTAAATCAGTTCACATTAGCATGTGATCTCTTTGTACAGCTATGAAGTTCCAACTCCCTAGTAGGTCTCACTATAGACAGCTATCCTGAGTCTTCCTTGGAATCCTTTTTCTAGTTCTCAGCTACCATTTTAATTTCCCAATGGTTCTAATATAGTACTGTTACAGGGCTCTCTAGGAAATTTGTCTAAGAAACACCCATCTCTTCACTTCAGTAGTTGTGGGTGAATCATTACTGGAGACTTTTAAGAAGAGACTGGACAGCTACTTGTCTGGAATAATATAGGATCTGCTTGTGCAGGGGGTTGAACTAGAAGACCTCCAAGATCCCTTCCAACTCTGTTATTCTGATTAATTCAGCGTGAGGTCCTGCAGGACACTATCTTTTCTTCTGGTACTTAACATTTCCATGAAATCTCTCACTACTGGGAAAAAAGTAATATGATGATGATACCACTAGAATTCTGGACCAAACTGAAAAAGCTGTGGAAAGCCTGAATCAATCAGGATAGGGCAAAAGATCAGATGAAATAAAGCCAAAATAGAGTTGCTATTTGTAAATGAACATCTGGGCATTTGAAAATCTCTGATTTGATAATTACTATAAAGATCCTATCTGGACCAGGACAGCTGGATGATTGGCCTAAGGCAGTGATGGCTAACATTTTTGGCACCAAGTGCCGAAAAGAGAGCACTTTGCATGTGCACATGCACATCAGGGCCGTGACCAGGAAGAGGAGCTGCCCAGGGGACATACGCACGCTGGATAAGGTACTTCTGGTTTCCAGCATGCACATGCGTGCTGGCCAGCAAGTCTTCTGGTTACTGCCATACATGCACATGTGCCGATCAGCTGGTGGCTCACATGCTAACCGCGCACATACTCATGCACACGTGTGTCTAGCCAGATGCTTCCAGCACCAGATGAGGAATCTGCAGTTCTGCATTGGGGGGAGGAAGGACTTTTGAGATGGGAGGGGCCATAATGAGGGGCAGCACCAATGAGAAGGGCAGCATCATCAGTCTCCAGGCAGAGTCCTTTGGGACTTTACCTGAAGGAGGAGAGACAGTTCTGTAGAGAAAGAGAAGCGGAGAAAGTGGGAGGGGGGATCTTGGCCCGAATAATCAACTTGGGCTTCTTCTCTGCATGGAACTCTCTCCTCCAGTGGGTGAAGTCAAGGGAGATTGCCTGGAGACCAATGACGCTGCAGAAGGGAGAATTCCCATTGGTCCTCCTTCTTTCTAGATACTCCGAATTCCAAAGTTCGAGGAAGCCTTATTCCTGGCTCACAGACCAGCTCTTCTGGTTTCCGGCACTGCCGCACACACAAAGGCCAACTGATCATCGCATGCGCATGCACACCAGAAATCTGAAAAAGGGACTGGTGATGCTGCACGTGCCAGGCGACATGGCTCTGTGTGCCACTTCAGGCACGTGTGACATAGATTTGCCCTCACGGGCCTAAGGCATATGGTTGAACAATTGTATCAGACTCAATGCTTTGGAGTGGACTCAACATCTATAGTTAGTCCAGAATGCAGCAGCCATACCTTTGGTAAGGCAACTCTACCAGTATAGGATAACTGATTCTAAGGCCACAGCACTGCTTCTAATTAAGCTTCTGGACCCAATGCAGAAAACTAGTTATCATTATAAAACTGTATAAAGTCTAGTAGCAAAATAAATGAAGACCACTGAATATCCACCTGATCTGAGTAACTTAAGAGTGCCTGCTAGGGTCAGTTTCCACCCATCTGTTCCTTTAGGAAGTCTTTCACAGCTAATTCTTTGGAGGATGAATACTGTAAATGCAATACAATGTATGAGAAAGGAATGATTCAGCAGTCTAGTTACCACTGCTCTGCTTTTCAGGGCATAGCACTTTCCAAAAAACTAATCTATATCTTGGAAACGATATATAGTACTATTATCTGATAAAATAGCACATTATCTATATTATTTCTTTGCCTTGCCTACAGAAGCATACAAAAAATTAGGAAGTTGAGGAAAAACTCCCTTCCCTCCAAATTCCATTGGGTCAATGAAGTGAATATAGGGGATGAAGATAGACTGTTTTGATGAAGATAATCAACTGCACAGGATTGTTAGATGATTATTCGAGAACTTAGAGTGGATAAAATCTTTGTCTCTTCTAATCATACCATTGGAATGGGTTCATTTTGGATTTTTTTCTTTCCATGCATCAATTATCATCAGTGCATCAAACATAAAATTAAATGTACTAGGGTAGAGCTTGGAGGACACATGCAGTTAGGCATATAACTTGCTCAATTTGGGGAGATTGAAAAGGATCTAGAGTTCATCATGCTTTCTGTGATATCATAGGGACTGCATCAAAGTTTAGCACTGGATTTGAACCAAGGAAACCATGTTCAGTTTTTCTGAAAGAGTTTGAACATATTTCCAAGCTTCCATGTGGGGAGTTAACGGACAGTAGCTAAATACACATTACTACATTCCACAACATTTTTTTCTTAAGCAGTGAATATAAGTTCAGCCATTGCTGATTAGCTCGCCATTGGAAGTAAGTCCATCTCTTCTTTGAGAAATTTATGAATATATGATACCAGAATGCTAAAATTGCCATATTTTTCGGAGTATAAAATGCTCTTGGCTATAAGATGCTCCTATCTTTTTTGGGAAGGAAAACAAGAAAAAAAAATCTGCCTCTGCCTCCCACCAATTTGCCTCCTTGCAGCAAACAGCAAACAGCCTGCTTTAGTTTCATTTTCATTTTTAGCACAGCCTGATTAGCACAAGGAAAAATAATCTGTCTCCCAGCAATTTGCCTCCTGGCAGCAAACAGCAGAGGCCCACGCAGCAATAGGCAATGGCAATCCCTGCAGCCTGAAACAGCTGACAGTCGGAAGGCCGATCCAACCAACAATCAGCTGCTTGTGCTAATCAGGCTGTGCTGAAGCTGAAACAGGCTGTTTGCTGCAAGGAGGTAAATTGCTGTGATGCAGAGGCTAAAGGCTGGGGGCTGGTGGGTGGGTGGGTCTACATTTGGTATATAAGACGCATCCAAATTTTCACCCTCTTTTGGGGGGGAGGAAGTGCTTCTTATACTTTGAAAAATACGGTAGATTATAAAATTCAGAAATAAATAGGTCTTCCCTCATTATACAAAGCCCTTCTCCTGGCACTCCCTACCTCACCTCCATGGCCAAGTCTAGCAAAGAAAGCAATATTGACCAAGAAATTGTACTGTTGTTGTTCACTTTTTCCAGAACTTCTATAAATGATTTCAGATTTTGCTGGAAATAGCCTACATTCATAATGTTTGGATGTTTATTTTTTAAGGAGGAATATTGAAGAGAGGCAGGATACTGATAACATAGTCCCACAAGAAAAAAATCTTGACTATTTCTTGACTGGTTCTACAGCACAGAAGAGAAATAACAAATGAAAATCCTTAAGCTTTTATCTGAGAAAAAAAAATCTGTGAAGAAAACTTTAAAGAAAAATAAGACCTAATTCAAAAAGATATCAAATTGGTCCTAGACCAGTGATGGCTAACCTTTTTATTGTCACATGCCAAAAGCGCATGTGCTGGCACCCATAATGCAATGTGTGCGCAACCCACACACATGCCATGACCCCGGCACATGCATGCATGACACCCCATGCTCTCCAGTGCCCCTGTGCCTCGTTTTGGGCCTAGCAGGCCTCTCTGCAGCCTCCTGGGACAAAAAATGGGCCATGGAGGGTGACATGCCATACCCCCCATGTTCCCCCCGCCCCCTGTGCATGTGCGTGCGTCTCCGGGATGCACTCCACCCCCTGCGCATGTGTGGCAAAGACCTGAAAGTCAGATGGCCAGCGGGAGGTGTGTGTGCATGTGTGGTGGAGCTGAGCTGGGGTGACGGCTCATGTGCCCGCAGAGAGGTCTCTGCATGCCACCTGTGGCACGTGTGCCATAGGTTCATTATCATGATCCTAGACCGATTTGTCAGTTATTTTATACAACTGGGAATTGTTGACTATATTATTTTTTTTTCTTTAAAAATATAAATATTTTATATACAGTTTGGATGTAACATTTAAACCACACATATTATTATTTTATGAATAATAATTATTTCCATTCTATTAATATGGGTTTCATTCAGAAATTGCATTAAAGTTTTTCTGTTGTATTATTATTTTAATTTTAAATATGTAAAATATGTACTATTGAAGAGTAAATTCCATCAAAAGAGGGCTTGTTCCATATTTATGGAATAATAGAATGCTTTAAGAACTTTAAGAACTTTAAGAGATTGGAATTCATGAAAACAAAATATGAAGCGAACAAAAATATATTGAAAAGGAAAAAAGCTAAACAAGATGAAATGACTGCTGACATACTGGAAATGAGAAAAGTGGAAGGTGAAAGAATTCGTCCAACTATCAGTGAATTCAAGAGAAAAATAAAGAAGAGACTATGAATTAAATCTCATTCCTTCAATTTTTCTTTATAAACTGTTAACTACTGCAGTTGTCTCTCTTGGTGCAACAACAACACAAAGAGTTATAATCATGCCTTAACTCTTTATAGCTGTGCAAATCTTATCTTTTCCCATCTCTCTGGAATCAAAGACAATTGCCTGTTTTCTTTTCTTCTATACTAACATTTATTTCATATTTCCCTGGAGAGAACTCAGACATATCTTATATTTCAATACTCAAAACAAGTTGGTGTTAAATATTTTAGGAAAGTCACCTTACACAGACCAGGACATATGGAAAGCAATATTACACTTGTGATTTTTGTTCATTTGGGTTTAACACATTGTCATCCATTGGGACACTAAAATAACTATTGCAACATTATCTTCAAATTGGGCATCCCTGAGATCTTCTGAAATATGGTGAACGATTACATGCAGGCAAGTATTCAATATATTGGACATGTGATGCGATACCCAGAAAAATATGGCATACTTCACTTAATCCTCCAAGGAAAGATTGAAGGCAAACAAGGTCCAGACAGAAGAAGAACATCATAGGTTCAAAATCTAAGGGACTGGTTTGGACAAAACTCAACAGCACTTTTTCATGCCGCTGTTGATAAAAATAGGATCACCAATATGATCGCCAACGTCTAATGATGGATATGGCACAAGAAGAAAAAGAAGTATTCAATGTATACATTACATTCCACTAAAGAATAGTAATAACAAGTAAACAATTTCTAAACAACAATATTTTCTATTTCTATCCTTTAAATATGCTGACCTCAGCAATCTCTAAGGGTTTTTTAGATCTGTGATATACTTTGACAGCAATCCTATAATAAACCTGGAGCAAGTCTCACTATTGAATTCTGATAATGTATGGATTTGCATTGTTGAAATGCAAGTCTATCATTGCAGCACTATTCACTTATATTGTTTCACTCTTTACTTGCACTTAGTTTTTATGCATTGTTCTGCTGTATCAGAGCCAAGTAAACATGCTAGTGTATAATGTACAATATATAACGTAACAAATCTCAAGGAGAAATATTCCACTAGGGAATATAAAATAAAAATCCAAATTGCTTGCAATCTTTCAAGTCCTTTTTTTCCTTTCAGTATTTCAGAAGGCAAAAGTATTTTGTTCAAACAGATTTTTAAAACAAGAACACAAACTATATACATTGTTGTGAAGTTTATACATTTATTTTCAGTCTCGAATATACAGTCAGAAAGTATTAAAGAGGCACAATTATTTTTCTGGTAACAGGAATGTCAAAACATATTGTCTGATTCCTCTTCTGTTTATTATGAATAATACATCGATTTAAATTTCCATTTCAGTGATATACATATTCATTAATTACATTCTATTTTAAATATAATTATAGAACCATGACATGAACCTTTTCTCCCAAGAGAGTTGGGTTTCCTAGTCGGCCTCTTATCCAATGTAAAACTGAAAGAATAGCTACTCTGTTTTCTGGATTCAACATACTTAACTCCACAAGGGAACTTACTAAAAACAGAATAAATCCCTCTGGCTCCATTTACAGTGGATGGCTCTTCCTTCCATATCAATGTAAATTTTTTAATGAAGATTTCATTCTCCTCACTTTCACATTTTGTATAATTTGCAAAAGAATTTGGTTGCTTTTGTGACCAAGCACATTGTTTCATTGTGATATTTTACTAAGGATAAATAAAGAAGTAAAACATGCAACAAATACATGCTCTACAGGAAACTACACATATACTTAATTCTGGGATGGATTTTTAAAAAAGAATATTGTCCTCTTCTTCCTTTTCTTGCAGTTCATCTTCAGATTAACTCAGCTCTTCTATTAAATTGAAGTCTTCAGTAATGAAGCCATATTGTTAAAAAACAGACACTAATTCTGTTTACTATGAAAATGACCTTTAGATGACTGAGAAGTATAAAAAACTATGCTGAGAAGTATAAAAAAGCTTGGGTAACATGAAGCACATACAACACATTTTCTTTATTGTTTTATTCAGTAGACATATTACAAATAAAGACCTATTAAAAGAAAATTTGATTACTCTAAACCATAATCGAAGATAAGACTGTATCTTATCTTCAGCAATGAAAGACTAATATGGATGGAAGATCACTTTGAGCATGATCAATGGAAAAATGAGCAAAAACAGATCAAATTTAGACTAATTTCTGTTACTGTTTGTGACAAACAGCATGTTTCTCAGAATAACTGAATAATTTACATATTTTTTTAGGGCTGATAATAACAATAGAAGAATTGCATTGGCTTCTGATGGATTCAGCTTTCAAGGTGCTACCTATTCCCCAAAGTTTATTCGTTTTATTCTCCTTTGATTTCAACTCATTTTCTTTGTTTTAACTTGGAAGCCATTGCTTGCACTTTGTTTTTCACCCTTTCTTTTAACTATTGTTTGTGCACATTTCAACATCCACTTTTCATTGCTTTAACCTCATGCTTTATCTGCACAACCTTTTTTTAGACCAATCTTTTTTCTGCACGAAACTCTTTTCATCCAAGGGACACTTTTAGAATTCTTTTCCTTTTCTTCCTGGAAGCTGCTGTTGCTATAGAGACACTTGATGATTATACATGAAGTGACTTTTGTTAGCGTGCAGTGGTTGCTATAGCAATGTCTGTTGGCCATGGGTTCAATGAAAATTTGCTTTGGAAAAAAGCCAGTATAGCTCTTTGAGACACACAACCACTATATTGATAGTGACAATAGCATGAGAAGCAAGCTGGGTGTCCTTGAAGTCCATGTGAGTCTTGTATCATCTTCATTGTAGTCACAGGCTGGTCCAGAAGTCCTGAATAATCAAAGCACAGACTGGTACTATATATCTCAAGATTCATTTGTACTATAAAAGATTTTATACCATAATTTAATGAATATTGTTTCATTAACATATCCCTAAAGTGAATAACTACTGTAATCTTCAAGAACTTAAGAGGCTTAAAATTGAATAAAGTGGGAAACAGAGAGAAGCGATAAACCAGAATCGTATAAAAATAAGATACCATGGTATAGAATTGAAACTATTGAACCAGGAATGGGACAGTACAAATTCATGTTCATGTTGACATATGGTAACATTATCCAGGCAGTAGCCAATATGCTGTCAACAATAATAAAATGCTAATAATATCCAGGCAGTGGCTGTGAAAGGGTTAATTATTATGATCTTATCATTAATCTTAACTAGTCAAAATAGTTGGGAAGAAAGAAAGTGGTATAAAAAATAAAAGGCAGCTAGGCAGAATTATACCACACCCCACAATGAAAGCATCAACTTCCAAGTGCAGAACGTAAATGGTCATCTTATCTGTGAATCTCACTTATGGAGGAAGATGTTACTTTGCCCCTTTAAAGTTTTTACCTTTGGTACAATATTCAGTTTATATCTTTGATGCTGAAAAGTAAAAATTACTCCCTCCATCTTGTACCAGCAACATGGAATCCTGTTCTGCTTCAAAATATATGTTAAAAAGAAGTAATATTTCGTCTTTCACAGGATCCTAACAGGAATCTCTTTTAAAATAATTACATCAACATTATCAATTTTAATTTTGCCTCAGAATAAAATTTCAAAACTTGATCCCTTGTTCTTTTCCTCAGAAATTCTACCAAACCTTTCTAGGTGTTTGTATTAATAGAGAAAAATGTGAATTTACATGAAAAATGTTGTCCCTCTTTCCATTCCTCTTCCACGCTCAATAAATCAGCAAATAACTGAACAAGCTTTCCCCTCCTTCCATGTGTTCTTAAAAGGGTTCGCTGAGTCCTAAACCTCAGACAAAATTCCTTCTCTCTGTCTTCCAGTATATACAAATTGTCTAGTCCTTTTTCTAAGTCCAAATCCCTAGTTACTGACTTTTTCTATAAAAATTCCACCCTGTCACTAACTTGTTTAATTTCTCCCAAATCTTGTCCAGTCCTTTATCCAATTTTACCCCAAAAGTCTCAAACTTAACCTCTAAAAATTATACTAATGTTTCACCCATCTTTAAATGACACCTTTATAAGGGACATCAAAATATGCATTTAATCTCCTGACCCTCATCTGGTATCTCTATATATAGCCCTGGTCTACATCAGACTCTACTGGTAAATATATATATATTTACATATATATATATATATCTATACAGCCTTTAATTCAAAGAAGTCCTTGTTTATAAGTCTTACTAATTGGTGGGAGGTACATAAAAAAACCAAGCAGAGCCAGAAGTGTTAAACTGTAATCTCAGATCATAAATGTGTTAAAGAGCAACATTTCAATATACAGTTTCTCAAAAACAAAAATAAAATTTCTAGTTTTTATTTTTTAATTTGATTTATATGCTGCCCTTCTCCGGAGACTCAGGGCGGCTTACAATGCGCTAAACAATAGCCTTCATACTTTTGTATATTTATACAAAGTCAGCTTATTGCCCCCACAAACTGGGTCATCAATTTACCTACCGTAGAAAGGATGGAACCTTGAGCCTTGGTGAGATTTGAACCTGCAATAATTGCAGGCAGCTGGTGTTAATAACAGGGTGCTTTAGACCACTGTACTATTTAACTGCTTTTAATCTCTGTTGTTTCCAAGTGTTTGCAAGGCAATTTTTTTGGGGGAAATTCTCAACTAAATTTATAGTTTTTAATAAAAAATATAGCTTCAGAAATAAAGAGAAGTACTTATGTGTCCCAAAGAGAATCTCTCTTCAGGTACAAATATGAATAACTCTAGAAAGTGATTTAGAAATGAAGTTCTAATGCCCATAAAAATTCAGTCCAATTCTTGTGTCCATAAAATTGGCTCCATTGCAGCTGTGAACTTGATCAAAATTCCTGTTCTTTTATTGCTCAACTAAGAAGGTGATGAAGGAAGTCTCCATTTCCATGATTTACTTTCAAGGAACAACAGTTTGGGGATCA
The DNA here is from genome assembly GCA_012654045.1 of Ptyas mucosa. NCBI lineage: Eukaryota > Metazoa > Chordata > Lepidosauria > Squamata > Colubridae > Ptyas > Ptyas mucosa. The sequence continues at coordinate 20,607,641 of WNWU01000019.1, read as the reverse complement.
AGTAGGCCAAAGTTTGGTTTCTTTCTCCTTGAGGGAAAAAGGAAGTGCCTCCCCCTCCCCCGGCTGTGCAGGGAACAAAACAATATGCACCTTGTCTCTCAAACTGTCAGAGTAGTGTAAATCACCAGTTTCCTCACAGGAAATCTTTACTTGCTTAATATATCTGCATCGTCATATTCCACACAAATTTTATTTGCATGCTGTACAGCACAGGACTCCTGTTTTGCATTTGCTATGTCAAAAGCAATATCCTTGTATTACAGCCAGGATATTGTCAGAATAAAGTGTAAAAGCATATAATTTAAGTGACCTATCATTTGAAGCAAAGCTAAAGGAAGACCCTAGTGAGGTTTTGAACTAGGGGAGTTGTATGTTTCCCCTTTTTTTTTTGCTGTGATATGTGAATGATTTATAGTAGGAAGAGTGGGGAAGAAAACCATTATTGAATTTTCTCTAAATGTAGTTGATTTAATAAATTCACCACATTAATCTTGCCAATAACCTCAAAAGAAAACTTAAATGAAAACTGTTCTTATGTTAATTGATGAGTTTGTATAGAGTGGTACCTTGGTACTCATTGTTAATTGGTTCTGGGAAGTGCGATGAGTACCCAAAACAATGAGTACCAAAGACATTTTTCACATAAGGAATAATGTAGAGAGTAACAAGGCAGTTGACACCAGCAAGTTCTAGCTTGTGTGTCGAGTACCAAACAAACAATGAGTATTGGGACAAAACTTTTGCATCAAAATGTGCTGAGTATCAAATTCAATAAGTTTCAAAGCAGTTGAGTACCACCGTACCACTATATTTCTTAATGTTCTACAACTAATTTTAGTTTGAGTATGAAACAAAATAGGGATTTGTCTTAGTTTCTCTTCTCCATGAGAACAAAGATTTTATTGCTCTCTAGAGGTGGCCTGGATTTTTTTTCAGTTTACATCTGTTAGCCCTAGTTTATTTAACATTTAGGAATGAACTGAATAAACTTCATTGTTTAATGTTTCTTCACTTCATAAAATTACAACTAGGATTTCTCTTGAAATTAATGCAAGCTCAAAGCTTAAACTGTATTTTAAACCAATGTATTAATTGCATTTAATTATTTAAATTAATGAACAATTTTTATACATGACATATGGGAAATATAATTGTCTTATCCAGACAATGTAATGCCATCAAATCATATATTTCTTCTGTCTTGTGTACTAACACAAACAGCATGGCTTATTGTTAAAAGTGAAAAAGATGACTAAGGGTCATTCAACATATGATGACTTAAAGAATATGGCAGTGTGTGTGAATACAGCAGTGACTTCTGCCATTTTTATAATGTGCTCATAATATACTAAATGTCAAGATTGTAAAACTGAGAGCCTAGGTTCTTGCTACTTGAATAGCCTAACTAGGTTAGTAAACTATTCCTATTTGGACTTGATTGGAAGCTCTTGGTTTGCTTTTCAAGAGCCTCTACAAAAAATTCTAATTCAGCATGAAACCTCAAGTAGTTTTCTTCCAACTTTGGGAACTTGGCAACTGTGCCACTGTGAAAACATTCTTGACTAGCCCGAGACAAAACATAATTTCTCACTTGAATGAAAAAAAATGAACAAACTTTTTTTTTAAAAAAATCCCCTTCTCAACAACCATTTCCTTAAATAAGCAAAAAATATCTGCATTTCTTTGCTGCCTTCTAATGCTCATGTGGTTTTTAGTACTAGATTGCAGCCTAAATTAAAATTATACAGAAAATGGGAAATAGATCTGTTTGTTTCTGCCCCAGAGCCAACCATCATAATCCAAAAGTTCTGCAGTTGTATTTTGAAATTATTTTGAATCTTGCTCAACAAGAAAAAACCCAGAACACTGAGTTATTTCAGGTTTTGGACAAAACAAAACCCACAAAGATCCCCAAGGAATCCAGGAGTGATTTTATGAGATGAACAGAGCACGGCTAATATATATTCCCTAGCATCTTTCTTTCCCTCCATTGTCTAAGTCACCTCCATTGCTTTAATGGGTGATAAGTTTGCTCTTTACTATAATGGTTTTGCTAGTAAGGATCATAGTCCCAGTGCAGAATATCCCACCAACTGGTCTACCCATCCCTTTTCTTCCCAGCAATTTCCTTCCTTCTCTTTTTCCTTCAGTTGCCACTACCAATATCCTTGACTTTTTCCTACATATATCTTGCTATTTCTGCCAATAAGAGCTGGATTTGGGTTCCAATTAACAAAACTGCCTGATTTCATTCTGTAGTGTGACCAAAATATCTAAAAGAAATGTTTGTTTTGGACACAGTTGACTACAGGTACATGGAATGGTTTATGCACGTATTTTTCTCTTCCTTACCTCACAGGGATATTCAGTTCAGGACTTCATGCATCCCAAGTTTGTAAGAAAGTATTCTTGAGAGTGGTGTTAGTATGCATAAAATAACGGACTGTTTAAAGAAGGAATGAATCGAAAATACAATTTACCTAATAAGCACTCTGTCAGTCTTCAATCTGAAGAATTATACAATTCAAAAGTAATGGATAAGAGGAAGGAGGAAAGGTCTGTATACCTGACTGAGAAATTAAAAGAAAACTTCTATTCTGGTGAGATTTAATTTACCTAAATGAAGAAACAATTTTGAACTTTGCATTTATGTACACTAAAATATATGGAAAACTATGTACTATTTTCTCAATTTCTTGTTCATGCTTTCCCCCTATTTGGCACTACGTTAGTGGTTTTTCTATTCATGTCCCCATGGACTTTTGCAATCTTTACCTGCATTGGCTTAATGTGTAGCTTGCTATTTTTTTTCAGCTTCAGTTGTGTACCTTTCAATAATTTTAAAAAAATACTTTAATTAGATTTCTGTTCTCAATACATTTTATTAGTTTTTTTGACTAAGATTTCTTAGGAAGTTTGACTGTTAAATACATCCTATTTTTAGTTTTACTTTTTAAGTACCGTATTTCAAATACTGAAACTTATCTTTCTCAACAATTGTTTCTATAAGTGAAATTTATTAAGGTTTTTTTAGGCTAAGGAAGATAAAATGAACAAGGAAGGGACCTAAATTTTCTAAAGAAGAAACAGAATATAGTTTTAAGCTTTACATTAAAATTTTTATTGTAATCTTCCAAGTCATATTCTGCTCTTTAACTTAATATTGAAGTTTCCCTTCAACATTTCATCATTTAGTTTTGTTTCATGTACTTGCAAAATTAGCACGAGAAGAGGAAAAATATGTAACTAATAAATTCAACCCAGCTGCTTATGCATTACTTAGGTCCAATACATAATAATATGTATCAGTGATTTGGGGGAAGTGCTATGTTTGATGGTAGAGCAATGCTTAACAGGAAGATACAAGTTTCACGCACCCTGACATTTCCACTTAGGAAAGGTTAAGATCTTTCCCCCCTCAAAACCTGGAGTGTTGTTTTGTTTTTTTTGTAAAAAAGTTTCCTCCTCCTCTTCCTCTTCCTCTTCTTCATGATCATCATCATCTAGCAGATGATAGTAATAGTCCTTTGCTTTTCTCAAATAGCTAATCATTTACTGACAAATACGTATCCGAACAACTTTTTTAGAACATAAACTGGGCATCACAAACTGTTGTACATCTCAACTGTAAACTTACATGTTTTCCAAGCAAGTTTCTCATATGTCTCATAATAGCAAGAGATGTAATATGTATGATATTGCCTTTATCACAATATATGGGATTGTAGCAAAAAAGTAACAAATGACATTTGTAACACTAACATTGACAGAATGGAAAAGTGATATACATTTCAAACTAATAAAGTTTAATAAGACAGTGATTACTTTTTAAATATCTTTAATATCTTTTAATACATAGGTTGTCATAAACAATATCCACCAATAAACTGCTTTGAAAGGAAATATATTAAATACTTAGGAAATTTTATACAATAGTTTTGAGCAGGTAATCCAACAAGGCTGAATTTGTTCAAATACAATTCCTTCTCTTATAGTCATTTGCCACCTGCTTCTTTATTTAGGGACTGTATTAAGCTATTGTGATAGTTTTCATTATAAAAATTAAAAATTCTTTCCTTTCCCCAGACATTGTACCTCTGGGTACCATCACTCTTCCTTATCCCTGTTTTAAATGCAAACAAATTGTTGTATTAAAAACCCTGGAACAGTTCACATTTAAACGGCCAAGCATATGAATGAAAATTAAAGTGTGTCAAAATAATCCTATTATCCTACTAATTAGGGCAACCAATAATCAAGGTTAGTTCATCCATAACACATCACAATTCTCTGTTCATCAAGCAGCAGAGGCAGAAGCATTATAGCAGCTTTAGTAGCAAAACAACAATAACAATGAATACATAATCCTTCACCAATCTCAGAATTGTTTACTGGTTATACTTCTCTCTGGATTATGCATCCAGAAAAGAAACTGTTGTATGCATACTGGATTATGCATGCAGAAGCATTCTGCTTGACAATAAAAAGTGGTAATTTATTGGAGAAAAATAAGACTGTTAAAAACAGAGTGAAATAGGCAAAGCTTTCATGATACATATGGATTTGTTTTCTTGGTAAAGACACAGGAGGTTCATATGCTAGGAGGAGGAAACATTAAAGGCTGACCATTTTTTTTTACCTCAATGCTGGATGGTCCCGTGATCTTCTAAGAAGAGGATATATCGTAAATATAATTGTAATGGCAAACAAGCTTAAATAAAGCTTCAATATTTACTTACTTAAACAGATAAGGATCACAGACAAAAGCAGTGGGAAAAGGAGCAACTTCCAACTTCCTGCTGGTTTTTCCCATTGTCTTTGCTTGTGGAAAGCTGGCAGGAAGTATTGCATGTCATGATCATGACTGTGCATGGAAGGGTGGCTCAGTGGCTAAGTTGCTGAGCTTGTCAATCAAAAGATTAGCAGTTCAGTGGTTCAAATCCCCAGTGCCACGTAACAGGGTGAGCTCCTGTTACTTGTCCCAGCGTCTGCCAACCTAGCAGTTCGAAAGCATGTAAAAAATGCAAGTGGAAAAATAGGAACCACCTTTGGTGGGAAGGTACAGCATTCCGTGCGCCTTTGGCATTTAGTCATGCCGGCCACATGACTATGGAGACATATTCAGACAGCGCTGACTCTTTGGCTTTGAAACAGAGATTAGCACCACCATCTAGAGTCAGGAATGATTAGCACATATGTGCACATATGTGCGAGGGGAACTTTTACTTATCATGACTGTGGGAATGCTGCAATGGGGACAACATTGCAAATAAAAGTGGTGTGAACATTACAGGAAATTTCAATTCCACAGGAATAATAATAATGGGTCACAGATGTTTTATACATCCTTTAAGTTAGTGGATTTTAGGTACCTTGATTCAAAAAGTTGTTGTAGCATAATGCAGTCTTTGGCCTAACTTCAGGGAACAAATAGACAAACACATAAAGATAAGAACTTTAGTAGTATGTAGATAGTAATATAACTCTAGTCTCTTAATTGTTCATTCATAACTCTTGACAGCTTTATCCAATGTAGACATGACCTTTTAAAAATGGGTTTATTACATTGAAAGAAAATAAGGAATCCTTGTTCCAGAACATATTTTTAATTGGAGAAATAGAGTGGGCTTCTTTTCATGTAGATGAACTGTTATTTGCTTATACGTTTTCGCAGAAACTTAATTCTTGCAAAATATAAATGTAGACTAGAAAGTACAAGTTTTGAGACTGAATAAAAATCCCAGGGAGCAGGATGGTGGTAGTGCAAAGGCCAAGGCAAGGTACCGTAGCCAAAGACAAGTGGGGGGAGATAAGCAGGTGAGGGAAATTGAAGCATAGCCTATGTTGTAAACGTGGTCAGGCAGCCAGTAACCAAATTCTGATCACATGAAAATGGATGTTCTTCAACGACAGTAACTTTTGAGAACCAGTATAATTACCATTCATTCAGTGCAGTCATAACTTGGAACAGTAGCTGAGCAAATGGTTGTTGAGCAATGAGTATCTGTAAGTTTGTAAGTATTGTAGTCACATGGTTTCATTACTGACTGTTTCACTTAAGCACCAAGCTGTTGGTCCCAATTGTGCTTACTAAACGAGAACTGTATATAGAAAACTGCGGTAAGTGCTGTAATTTCTGGGGTAGTTCATACCTGACTTATAAAATAAGGTGGATGTAGCACTTTTTTCCTGCTAACAATAGCTTATTCATATTTTTACTAAGCCTGGAATGTTCACCATGGCCAATGCTATTCAAATGAACAAAAATGGTTTTGTTTCATAATATATTTATCTTAACCTTCACAAGATTCAAAGTAGTATCAGTGTATGGACAAGATTTATTCAAATCTTATGTAGGGGAAGTTTGGATTTAATCGGGTATAAAGCTGTATTTTTAATATATTGTTATTTATACTACTAAGTCTTTAAAATATTGTAAGCTATATACACAGCATGGTAGCACTATTAGATCAAGGCTGCTAACTTGTGAGGGAATGCCAGATAGCAGCATAGGGTTGCTCCTTATGCTGCCATCTAGTGGTCATCTTTTTGTTTTGTTTTTTGCAGTTGAGATCTTTGCAGTTGAGATGACTAGAAAGGTGATTTCTCTCAGCCGCCGCCCCCCCCCGCCAAATTTTTTAATGCCATATACTGAGAGAAAAATAAGAGAAATGAAATAAATGTCTTTGAATTATGTATTTGTAAATGACTAAGATTACAAGAGACTTGATTACAATCATCAATGTATTAGTCTCGAACTAGAAAGGTTTAAACAGCAAATAAAGTGGATATCTGGGATTGAATAATTTACAGGAACACTCTTAAAAAAGCTGTAAATAAACTATGGCAGACATTTATCCAACCACCTGAAATTGACAGTGTCACCTTACCAGTGAATACTGAAAAGAAATAAAAAGCTATTCAATCTTAAATTAGGTTGATATAAGTAAGTATATCACCCAGTGTCCTATCGTGTTTCCCCCAAAATAAGACCCTATCTTATATTTTTTTGAACCCTGAAATAAGCGCTTGGCCTTATTGCCATGCGCTCAAAAGCCCGATTGGGCATATTATCAGGGGATGTCTTATTTTGGGGGAAACGGGTATCTACCATATTCGGTGACAAAGAGAACATTAGATTCTTCTGTTACAGTACGAATATAAAGTTTCAAAGAATCTTAAAATCTTGATTTTAGCTTGTTTGTTATCTGTAAGATGATAGAGGAAACAGTTACTTCCCGACTTACTAGTGGCTTTCAATCAGATGTCAGAATTGTAATGTACTTATTTATTCAATTTATATTGCCACCCATCTCAAACAAGTGACTCTGGACAACAAAAAAATATAACATCAAATTACAAAAATACAGAGAAAAAAATAAATATATACAGCAGCTGAAAAAATTATATCCCATAGATGTTTACATATTGTAATGTAACATAACATTGGAGGAAGTAACAATTTACCTTGTTACTTCCTCCAATATCCAGTAGATGGTTCTAGTGTACTACAGATATATCTTTTTAATTGGTACAGAAAGCACAGAAATATACTTTAAAAAACAGTCCTTCCTCTCCCTCATTATTTTAAAACTACTTGAAAATTCTACATGTATTATTTTTAAACTTTCTTATATCTGTGTATTAAATTTTTGCAAGTTTGTGAAAAATATACTTCCCTACCTGTACATGGTTTTTTTCTGATAGGATATTAAACATTTAGGAGTTTTATTTTTGGGAATGAGAAATGAAGAGAAAAATGAAATTATGAAAGCCTTTGATCATGATAATTCTTAAATTAAAAGTCAAGCACCATATAAATTAAAAAAAAAGACATTTTAAAAGTCTAATGTTGACAAGATTGTTTGACAGAGTATAAAAATGTAAAAACAAGTAAAAAAATCAGAGATATGTAACAGTTAAAACTCAAACAGAAAGTACTAGAAAAAAATACAATATGTGAGGAATTATGTTGGTTGTATTATTACAATGGAAAGGAACAGACTAATTAAATTCCGAACATAAGTTCATAAAGGCAGTGTATATGTATTTAATCTTCAATTTTAATTCTCATAGAACATATGGTGCTATTTGAACTTGTTTAAATATGCTTCAAATATGCACTCTCAATTGAAATTAGCACTGGAAAAACATTTCACATATTCAGTGCTCAAGAATATTATTTAAAATGTTAATGACTTCAAGTTCAAGCTTCACATTACAATTCCCTTATCAGATTCAAAATGTTGATTCTAAAATTTGTTTCAAGGGACAATTCTAAGCAGTTTATCATGGATAGGTTAAAGCTCTGTAAAATATCTAAAAACCATTGCAACTATTGCCAGAATAATCAAAACTATTATTTCCTATTTGAAAATATCACATTCTATTACATAAAACTATTCTGAGGAACTGAAATAAATTTAAGGGATAAGTAAACAGAATCATAGCTATATTTAGTAATTACAAAGGGAGCAATATAGCTATGCTTTATGACTGTGCAAAATGGAATTATTTTCACAGGCATCTATCAAATACTAAGAAGGTAATTGCTAGAACTTAATATGTGTTTGTATTTCTTTAGTTTGGTCACAATCAGTTGCCCCCCCCCCACTTCAAGGAAAAACAAATAATCATAAAAAATGGAAAACAGGAATTTGCCATATTATTTTTATATGTACCAATATTTCTTAAGGTCAGCTAATACTATTCTGTTATTTATGAACCTCCATATTCTGCATATATTCAATTATTTCATGCAAATTGAAAACCCCACCTTCTTAATATAGTTGGTTTGAAGTACGTAACTATTGAAATCCAAAATATAAGACCTCTTTCTCTATCCCGTGCACTCACTTTACTTGCAGCAATGAAAATATGAGATCTTTGCTACCTTAGGCCAGGTTACTTCTTAATCTTGTTCACTGATACTGAAACATATGCCTAACTAAAAAGTTACATGGAGGATCGATAGTATCAGCTTTCTTTATTCTGAAGCATCCCATAGGCAATACAGACTGCATAACAATGTTCTTGCCCTCAATGTTATTGTGTAAGTGTAGTTTGTTCAAAGTTCAGCTGTAGGTACATAACCGAAGCATATGCATTTTGAAATCTTTTAGGGAAAAAAATGTCATTTAACAGAATACAGGTTCTATACCTCTCTCATTTAGTAGAGTGTGAGTGACAACCTAATAGTCAAGTTTTCACATACACTATAAAGTAATTTCCTAAAATTACCATTGCTATTATTACAGGTGTCACTTAAGATGGTGTATACTTGTTTGGAACATACAAATTGCAATCTGAGCACTGCATGTGAAAATGATTACCAAACAACCCAGATCGGAAGCATTTTAACCATCTCACTGTCTGGTGAGATAGTTAAAATGATGATGTGCTAAGTCTCAGCCGTGGAAATTTACTAGATTAGTTGAACACATTCACCCTACCTCACAGGATTGTTGTGCAAATAAAATTATGAACTTCACCTTGAAAACCTGGCATCTGGCGGACTATAAGCGTAACCAATAGTAGACCAACTGCATTTACAATCTAGCTAATCATATTTGGACAACTCCCGTGTATACAAGGGAGTGGTTTAAATAATTTTGTGTAGTGGTGGAATAATATATATACCTATGTATATTGTATATACATACACACATAAAACTGATTTAAATCCACCATCGCACAAATGCATTAGTCTGCTCTTAAAACGTAGCTTTTTTTCCTCGTTTTTTTTTTTTTTTTGCCACCAGGGAGTTAAAAGGAACTCCCATCACTTGGACAGCCTATACGTGTGACTCAGTATAAATATGGGGCATATATTTAAGTTTCCCGAATGCTATTCTCTCACACACAATCCTTTCTCTTTGTAAAAGCAACCCCCGCTTCAGTGCAGCGCGGCTGATCTCTGGGAAAGCCAGAGCTGCTTTGGTCAGCCGCGAGTTTTAGCAATCTCCGAGAGTAAGAACAGCAGGCTTCGAGGGGCAAAGGTGAGCTGGAAAAGTACGAGGACGGTTGCGGCCCACTCCCTCATTCGCACGGTTTTAATGGGGGAGATCTTCAAATTAATTGGTCCCGGCCAATTAACCGAAGGTCAAGACAGCGGGGAGCACCGGCCCTAGTGTCCCTGACCCTCTCCTCTTCCAATAAAGGCAACATGGCGGATGCGGCTTATTTCCTTCATTCCGGCTCATTTCCCCCTTCTTCTTAAACAGACCGAGAGTTTAAACAAAACAAAACAAAAAAAAAGACAAAAGCGCTCAGGAGACAACACATTATCACGTAGCGGGATCTAGGAAGGGAGACATAATGAGGGGCGCCACAATCCATCCGCCTCCCCCTCCCGGGTCCCGCTTGGACGCGCTCGCGCAAAGCCACACCCTCTTACGCCCCTCCCCCACCCTCCACTATTCAGAGCCTCTCCGGCTCCGCCTCCCTTCCATCCTCCCCTTTGTCAACCTGATACGGCGAAGAATACCCGAGTTGTTTCCCCTCCCTCCGTGCACAGAGTTATAGGAAGGTGCATCCCCATGAAAGAACCGCCGCTCTCCCCGCCGCCAGCCAGCCAGCCCGCCCGCAACCTCGCCCGAGCCTAATCCCTCACGCGCCTCCATTCGGATCGGAGGCGCGCGCCGTTAGCGCCAGTGTGGCAGCGGTGATTGCTGGAGCTCCTCCCCTCGAAGGGGGCGGGGCGACCCCGTCCGGCGGGCTCTCGGCGGCGGCCTCGGCACCGCCCCTTCACCTCCCCTCCCCCTCCCCTCCGTAACTTGGCTGCTTTTTATCAGGCGAGCCTCGCGGTGGAGAGTTTATCGGCGCTGGCGCTGCAGCGTGGGAAGTGCGGGGCGCCAAAGGACGGGAGGCAGTGCCAGCGAGCGGGGTGCCCCGCCGGCTGCTCCGGCCGGCCGGCCAGTTGGTCGGTCGGTGGCGGCGGCGGCGGACGATGCTCCGGCTGGTGTCGCTGAAGTTGGGGCGGCTGTACCGCTACGTGAAGCTGGCGGTGCTGGGTATCCTGGCGGCGGCGCTGGCCCTCAACTCGCCTTCGCTGCTGGCCTCTCTGCAACGCAACGAGCTGGCCGAGCGGCGCTTCTTGCAGCTGAACAAGTGCCCGGCCTGCTGGGGCACCAGCTGGTGCCGCAAGTTCCTGAACGGACAGCTGCGCCTGGAGAGCTGGGGCCGCCTGCGCCTCCTCGACTTCCTCAACGTCAAGAACGTCTACTTCGCGCGCTATGGGGAGCCCCGCGAAGGCAGCCGCCGGGTCGTGCTCAAGCGCTTGGGCTCCGCGCGGGAGCTCGCCGACATCGACGCCAAGATCTGCCGGCGCGCCACCGGCAGGGGACGCTGCGACTTGCTCCAGGCCCTTCACGCCACCGAGTTCGCCAGCATCAACGGCGACGTCCGACTCCTAACTCCCGACGTCGTGGAAGGTTGGTCGGACCTGGTGCACTGCCCCTCGCAGCGTCTCCTCGACCGCCTCGTCCGTCGCTACGCCGAGACCAAGGACTCGGGCAGTTTTCTGCTCCGCAACCTGAAGGAGTCGGAGCGCATGCAGCTGCTCATTACGCTCGCCTTCAACCCGGAGCCCCTCGTGCTTCAGGTAAGGGGCTGCCGCCGCCGCCGGGTCTTCCCGTCTCCCACTTGGCCCTGGCCGGGGATCTTGCTTACCCCCGCCTCCTTGTTTCCTTCCCAGGTTAGCTGAATTGCACGTCAGCTAATGGTTGTGTGAAAATGACCGCAAACGGGTGGCCGAAGAGGGATTTAAAGGTTCACCTCCATCTGTAGGTGAAGCCCTAGTTAAGCTTTCCTGCCTCATAATTTCGAAGATCAGAAACTATTTTAGCTGCAGTAGGAGCGGTATCAATATATGGTGTATCTTCAGTATCTTCTACATCTTGAAGGCTTTTATCCATCCAATGCCTTGTATAAGGCTTCTCAGATTTCATAAGGTGCCTCAAGGCTCTGGCTTTAAAAGTACAGCGTGGGTTTTCTCTTCCCCATCCTCCCTCTTGGACAGAGTAGCAAATTTGACATTCATAGCTGTGCAGAAACTGATTTTAGGGCTTCTTAAATGTGTATGTTTAGAATTGGTACAATCCTACATTTTAATGGCTTCTCAAATGCCAGGTGTTTAATGAAAAGTATATGGTGTACCTCTTTACCATCTTTCAAAATTGAGCTCATTATCTTTTTATTTCTTACTGACTAGCTAGTTTTGCATACTTTGAGTGCCCCCTGAATTCAGGTATTGAATGGCATTTCTTTTGGTTGTAGAAATGCCCCCAAAAGCCTTAAATCACAACAGAAACTATTTTGCATTCATTAGAGTTACTTGTGCATTGAGATGTTGAGTGTCTGCCTTTTAATATTTTCTTCAGAACATAAAATGGAAAAGACAACAGGAGATGGTGAATATGCTAAGCAACTTGTTTCGAGACAATGTAGCCAAAGTATTTAAATATCTGAATATGTCCCAAGTAGTGTATTTGAATGCTAATGTAATCAGTTGAAATTTAGTTAAATCAATATTATTTCAATTTCAGTAAGAAAACATGTATTATAGAGTGGAAAATATAATTCCTTCTCTGATTATGTTATAGTATAAGCAGTGGATATAATTGTATTTTGATTATTTACCATGTATTGAAATGTATCTTAATCTTCTGGGGTATGTGTTCGTTCATAACTTCCTTTTTTCTAAACTTCCATTTCTTTCCAGCAATTATTATTGCTTGAAACTTGTTTCTCAGATAACAGGCTTATGGGGACAGCCAAAAAGGAAAGGTGTCCTCCTGTCTGAGGCTTCAGTTAACATAGCATTCATTCAGTTAATCAGAATTGCTAGACATTAAGTGTGATATTTTTGACAGGCATCAAATTCAGTAATTCCAGTTACATTTTAAAACAATGGTTTTAACAGAACAGAAAAAATTACGGAAGTTTAGATCTAATTTATTACTGGGTGTTTTATGTTGAGAAATATGACTTATTTGACACAGTGTATTCATTATTTTAGGTATTCACCTGTTAAGAATATGTTCTATGTCATCAGAAATAGTTAACAAATGGAGGGACAAAATTGAGACTAGAATTACATAGGTGGTCATGAACAATATACATTTTATTTTGCACATATAAGCTATATAATACAATAATTAGGTTTCTCTAATTGTACAATTTTATACATCTTTCACATCTTATAAAAGGTGGTAAGTTTGTGAAATAAATGGTTAAGTCACTTTAAGTTACTGGAATGGTTGACAAAAAAGGGATGGTTGACAACATAATGGTTTGCTGAAACAGTTTGTGCTCTGCTGAGCACTAGTGACTTGATATGTAACACTGTATATTTCTAACTATTTTTAAAGGATGTCATTAACTTAGTCTTCTCCCACAAACATAGCTGATAAAAACTTTTATTGTGATTTTTCTTGCAGATTCCCTTTCAAATTAACTTTTTATGCTTTTATATGTGTAAAAGTTCTGCATAGTTAAAATTCTTGAATTAAAAACTTGATAACTATTGCTTCAGTTATTATGATCTAATCTTTAAAATACAATCATATATAATATGATTGTAAATAAATAATTTGTAAAAATCATTAAAGATGTTGGTTCTGCATGAAAACAGTACTTTTAGATGCTGAAAGAATTAACATATATACTTCACAATACATGTTTATTGTTGGATTAATTGAGGTAGTAAGGCAGAGAAAGTGTACATTATTTTATTTTGGTGGATATTGAACATAAAGCTTGGTTAGGTCAGACAGAATGTTTTTTCTTGTTTCTCATTATGAAACAATTTGTTAAGGGCTTTAAATATTCAGGATACCTCTATATAACATAGGTACATTAACTATCTCTCAAGAAATAAATAACTATACCATTTATGCCTTTGCATTGCTTAAGAACTTCCACCAGAATTTATTTAAATATGCTTCTTTTTAAAAAGTCTAAGAATTTCACATTAACAAAAAAAAAAGGGAAAAGGTAAGTATTTTATGTATCCTTATGTATACATGAGGACTTGTTATTTTTCAGTGTTACAAGTATTTGTATTATTACAGTTGCCAATATTTCTGGTATCAGGACTACTATGTCATTTTCATGTTAGCAATGTGTCTTGGTCAGAATATTCCTGGCCAGTGATGGATAATATCACATGTATCCAAAATGTACATTTTTGTGTCTTCATACAGTTACCTTGTGTAATGTATGATACATTATCATTGTGAATATTGACTAAAGGGATAAAGAAACCTTATAATCAAGTAGTTGGACATTAGCCAGATTCATCTTAAAAAATACTTAGAAAGTAAATATTATAATACAGTTACAGGAAGATTTAATAGTTGATTAGTGCTTAAGAAGAAATGGCAGTGCACTAGCAATAATAGTTTGTAGACTGCATTTGTTGCCAGAGTTAAAGCTAAGCAATAATTTAGAATTGTATAAATGGCTAAGCAATTTGGGATTCTGTTACTTGATAAAGCATTCTAAGTTAATTTTGCTGGCTATAATTGGAAATAGGATACTAATCTCAATGGATCTTTGGGTGATTCTTCATTATATACTTAGGTTTCAGTAACCCAATTAGGTTGTACAATGCACAATTACACATTTGTGCACAATTTTACAATAGTTGGCTTTTGTTTTTTTTAAAGTAGCATTGTTGCTTTATATTTAGTGATAAAAAATAATTTTTAGAATGCTTTGCAAATCAGTGGGACAGATTTGCTTGATAGTTCTGTGAAAGTGATTTGTGATTCATAAGAATTCATAAGAGTGCATTTTTTGGAACATATAACAGCTAAAAATGAAAGAATATATGGAATAAATAAATTGCAAAAAACATACATGTGCTCATTTTATTATTAATTTTTCATCATCTGCATCTTTTGTTAAAATTATTCTGATATTTAACTGTACAACTAAGAAAAATAGGAAAAATAGAGCAACACAAAAATATTTCAATGAAGAATTTTTTCAGAATTATAAATTAATACTACATAAAATTGTAACTTTTGTTAGCATGAAAGTATAATACTGCAAACAAAAATAATGAATACAACAGAAATCAGTTAGAATAATTGAAATTTCTATCAGATTTAAGGTGAATCCTTATAATTAAATAAGCATGATCTAATTTTTATATTAGCTTGTTTTTAAATTGCAAGTGATTTTTTAATTATAATTTTATTAAAACACAAAAGATAAACTAATGGAAACTAATGGAGTAAGAAAAAAAGAAAAAAGATCAGTGCTAAAAGTGCGAAAGCAAAAAAAACTACAAAGAAGTAGTTAATGGTTTTCTGTTACCAGTTATATAGTGCATTCAGAAAGTATTCAGATGCCCTCCATTTTTGTCAATTTTCTTATGGTGCAGCTTGATTCTACAGTTGTTGAAATTATTTTTTCCCCATTAATCTACACTCAGTACCCCATAATGACAAAGTGTAAACAGAAGTTTAGAAATCTTTTTAGTCAAACATGATAAAATGTCTTTTGTTAGTCACATGTCTACTTTATCAATTTTTTATTTCTTCTGTTTCAAATTTTGATAAAAGTTCATATATTTTAATAACATGTCCATCATTTGTATACAGTTTTATTTCAATTCAGTCTTATAGTATTCAGCCCTTAAATTATTTTATCTACTTTAAATCTTAATGTACATAAGAAAACCATATCAGTCTGCTATCCGGGTTTCTGTTATTTTATCTTATATTGATAAAATTCTAGTTTCTCAGGATATGTTAGCCATTTACATTTGCTTATTATTTCTTGTCAGTAAAATACTTGTTCTGAGACTCAGAAAGGTGATTGGGTATTACCTGGCTTTGTATCTTTTTATATTAACAATATTGCATGTCAGACATATTGATTTTTAAAATCTAGTTTAAACTCAACTGTATTGTATCATAGGCATCCATGCCATCCAAACTCAGGGTTCTGAGTTTGGGTCCTTGTAACTTCAAAGGTCTTCTATTTCTCACAGTACCTACGCCTTCATTCAAATAAAACAACATGCTGCAAAATATAATTCCAAATCAGGTTAAACCCAATACTTTGCTTCCCTTGTCATATTATAGCACCTTGTATTTAACTCTTGTTTTTTTCCACTATTTAAATGATGTATCAATTGTAAAAACAGGTATTGTGTGGAACAAACACATTCTAGGCAATACACTAATCTTAACCACAGAAATTCTTCCCAGCAAAGGCAACTGTAGTTTCTCTATCTTGAATTTTAACTTCATTCCATGCCTTTACATAATTATTTTGTTTTTTAAATATTTTATTAAGAATTATAAATGAAAAGAAAAAAACCAATTACAAACTAGAAAAATTACCAACAGAAAATAATAAAGGAAAAGGGGGAGTGTGAAAAAGAAAAAGAAAAAAGAAGTAACCTCCTTTCATACCAGTAGGTAAAAACAATTTTAGTAGCTTATCACTATGATATCTCTAAAGAAATGTGATTGAGAGGTATTTAAATTTTGCACTAAGGATCTCTGTTCCTTTTTAATTATCTTCTGGCTCCAAAATCCAGTCTTCAAAGTTTTCTTAACATTAAAAAAAAACCCAAAGCAATCTCAATTTTCCTATGAAAAAATATCTTCTAAATAATTGACAAGTATAATCCCAAATCCTCTGGACTTTTAATATGTTAACTTCCCAATATCTATATGCTAAGCATCTGTTTGCTGCATACTTAAAAAAAATGTTTTAAAAACTTATTTTAAAAAATTAACAACCTTATCTTTTAAGGACACAGAAAGTGACCCAATATATACAGTAAGACCTTGTTGGTCTGAAGGGTCTTAATCTCTCATTCTCTCTCTCTCATTCTCTCTCTCTCTCTCTCTCTCTCTCTCACACACACACACACACACACACACACACAAAAGATAAGGGTCTGTTGAGTCCTTGTGAGTGGAAGCTTGATGTAATCCTGACTCCTAGAACTTCAATCACAAATTGGCCAGTTTATTTACAAGGAGTATCTATCCAGAGTCATAAGAATAATCTCAACTATCACTCCTTGTTCTGGAGAGATTACACTATCTTGGATCCAATGGCGATTCCCTCACAAAATCTGTCTTGCTATCTAGTGAAAGTCAGCAAAAATGTCGGCTCACCATGGTGCTTAAGGGAAGTAATTACTGATGTCTTGCTAGCTTTCACTGGATTTACACAACTAATTTAAAACCATACAATTCGTATTTGTTATAGTGATACCCAAGTATTTTACCTCAATCTTAAAATCCATTTTATTCATCAATTCTGTTTGATCTTGTATTTTCATCTTTGACATCTGCTTTATTGATCTTCCCTACTAACACACCAAATTCTTTTAATTCATTTATTAACTTATTTTTTTTAATTTACCTATTCAAGTTCCTTTAAAGAATATTCTAAAAGCAACACCAAGTTACTGCAAAAGCTCTTATGAGTCTCTGTTTTAATCTTTATTCCCATAAGCCTCTTATCTTATGCCTCTATTCAGTATTTCAAAAACCAAAATAAACAAAAGAGAGAATTGCTGGCAGCATTGTTTTATTCCTTTTTGTATCTAACATAGTTTTGTTAGACATTACATTTAGATTTGTGTTTTGTATGAAGTATAAATTGATCTTACCTATTTTATAAAATTCTCTTCAAAATTTGTATCTTCAGTGCCTTGAACAAAAAAGCTTAGTTCAAAGACCTGTCCAAAATCTTTCTAACACTGTCCTTTAACTTTCTTTTAGATAAAAACCCACGTTGATCTTCATGAATAATTCTTGCAAAATTATTTTCAATTTATCAGCTAGAATTGTTTCAAACTATTTGTAATCATTAGTCAATAATGTTATTGGTCTATATTTCCTTATTAAGGTCAAATCTTGTCATTCTTTAGGTATTAGTGCTATATTAGCCTCCTTCAATGCTCTAAAATCTTTTGCCCCTGTAAGCATCCATAGTGTTTTGTAGACGTTGCAAAAGTTCATCCTCAAAGCATGTAGAATAAGCACCTGATAATCCATATGGCCCAGACACCTTTCCTGATTTAATCTTTTTATAGCTAAATGTAACATAATCGATGACATTGATGCATATTCCACAGGTTAGTCTTTCTACTAAGACAAAATTATAATTCTTTCCAGAAAGAATTATAAAGTACCTGCCAGTTTTGATCAAGTGCAAAATTGACTCTATATATTTTATAGAAACATCAAGGTTTACTAATATTTAACTGAAATACAACTGGCAAGATAGAAAACTTAACAGTTTAAGATTTGTTTCATTCTATAGTGAATTATCTTACAGTATTTTTGTGCTTTGTAACATTTCTTTCATTATGACCCAAAAAATCAAACTGATTTATTTCATTTCCAAATTTGAATATGAATCACCTATTTTTGGAATCCGCATTGAAGTACTGTATTACCAGTTTCGTTTGGTAATATTTACAGTAAATGTAATACTTGTTTTCCCATTATTGCCTCTCGGTTCTGTTTAAATTCTTCATTAGTTTAATTGTACAATTTTGATTTGCTCAGTTCTATAACTTATGAATAAGGCCCAGTAGTTTTGCGTTTTATGTTGCAAGATTTTCAAATTTGGTCAAGTCTCTTGAGCATCCTGCTTTGTTTTTGTAATTTATTTTGAATATAATGTTCATCTGAAGATTCTGAAATTAATGAGGCCGTATATCAGCATTTCAAGTACAGAACTCAAATCTTTATTTTAGTAATGATTAAATTTTGCAGTCTATGAAGATGATCTCCCCAGAAATCACACATTTTGTTCGTTCATTTTTATGAAGAAAAATAGTATTGAATAAAGGTAGAGATGTATTATTTTGTCAAACTAGAAGACTATGAATTCTAGGCCTACTTTAGGCTGAACAGTCAATCGGCCCACACTAGAGAGAAGTTCCCTGAGGATGGGCTCCAGCATGAGTCTGAAACTCAGAAGAGTAAACCTTTGATCTTGGTGACCAGGCCAGATTGGATCCTGAAACATTATTCTGGGACATATATATTCGCCTTAATTCATGAACAGTCAGTCTCTCTCAGTCCAACTCATGTCACTGGGTTGTTGTCATGGGGAAAATAGACATGATTATTAAGTTTTCTTGAATTAATATATATATACATCTGTGGTGGGTTCCTCCCGGTTCAGCCCGGTTCTCCCTAGCCGGTAGCGGTGATGATATGATGTCACTGAACCGGTTCTGCCCCCCCCCCCAAATTTCTGTTGCTAAGCAAGACAGTTTATAATGAGTTTTGCTCCATTTTATTACTTTTCTTATCATAGTTGTTAAGTGAATCACTGCAATTGTTAAATTAGTAACGTGGGTGTTAAGTGAACCTAGCTTCCCCATTGACTTTGCCTGTTTGGAGGTCGCAAAACATGATTACTTGACACCCCCCCCCCCCCAGGACGCTGCAATTGTTATAAATACATGCCAGTTGCCAAGCATCCAAAATTTTGATCACGTGACCATGCGGCTGTGGCAATGGTTGTGTGAAAATCATAAATCACTTTTTTCAGTGCCATTGTCGATCACTAGGATCACCTAGCTGACTTCATGCCTAAGGCAAGACTAGAAGAGTCTTCCAGTTTCGAATCCGAGGGCCTTGATCACTTCACAAAACTGGCTCAAGTGGTACTTATGCACATTTATACCATTTTTATGACTGCCACCTATTAAGTGCCTCTGTAGATGCATTTATCCACAGTCCAACATAGATCTGGAAGATGTGAACTGTGAGTGCATGCATTATAAGTTATGAAACCAGTGTAATCTACAAGAACAAAAGTCTTCACAGCTTTCATGGATTTATTTTGCCTTGATTTTGAACTGCAAACAGAAAATTGGAATTTTTTTTTTTCATTTTAAACTGAAGAGCATTTACAGGTATTCTTTGCTTAATGACAGTAACTAGGATTGGAATTTGTGTTGCTAAGCAATGTGTATGCATAGTGTGCCATCATCTGACCACATCAATTACTAATGGCAATCTTGGGCAGTCCCTGTAGCCATTCTTAAGCAAAGATCCTGGGTTGTTAAATGAGAACCTGCTTGCAACTTCCTGCCAGTTTCTAGCAAGCACAGTTATTGGAGAAGCTGGCAGGAAGTTGTAAGTCTTGGATGGCTCACAGACCACCAGTGGTAGCTGCTGTGGAGTGTGGGAGGCATGTAGGTGTTTGCTGCAGCCTGTGTGAGTGTGGCCGAGTATTGAGTGGATGTGGGAAAGTGGTGGGAGCAATTTACAGGTACAACTTGCATTTTCCCAATTTACTTTTCTTGTGGGACGCCACTATTGAAGGATGCAAATGGCAGTCATATGGCTGTGGAACATTGTAATCATTGTAAGTGCCAACCAAGCACCAGGATTGTGATCATGTCACTACAGGAGTGCTTGGATGGTAAGTACCTCCCTGTTCAGCCCCACTGTAATTTCGAACAGGTGTGGAACGAGTGAGTGATCATTTACAGAAGTTTACCTGTAATTGATGTGTGGCCCATCATGATATACAATCATGTACTTTGAGCATTACACTCAAATATTGCATAGCCCTTTCTTATTTCTTGATATTAAAGTAGTAATTCACAAATAATCTTTCTGTTACATGCACATGCACAATTTTATTACTGACAGAACAATCCTCCATGGTATAAATATTTTTCTTTTTATCTGCATCTCCTATGTCATTTTCAAATCCAAATTTAGACCATATATAAAAAGATATCACTTATAACATTAACTCAGAAATACTAGGGCATAATGTTTTTTTGGTGATTCTGCCATATACCAATTAAAATTTGGTAATTCCTTTCTTCATTTGTGATATATTGTTGCACTAGAAATACTAGTATTATTATTCTTTTCTCACCAGTTCTGTGAGTCTCTGTGTCTGCTTGCCACATATTATATTTGCTGTTGGTGGCAAATAGATTAGAATTTACTAGTGAAAAGGAAACTGAGCTTCTCAAAAGTTTAAATGCATATACTGTATGTTATTATTTGCTGGAAAGGATACTACTTTAACACTATATAGTAGGACAATAGAAGCAGCCTATCATCAGTAGAAACTATTTCAACAACACTTATTTCTATCACTCTTGTGCTGAATAGAACATTTAAGTTAAAATAGGTATGAGATACGCAATTCTTGCATAAGAACTGAACTATTAAATACCTGTTCTTTGTGGCTATTTGTTCATTAATGTATGATTTCCCTTTAGTACAGCTTGACATGATTGTACTGATCTATTGTACTGATGACTTAACGTTAGCGATTCCAGTACACTGGAAGAATTCTGGCATGTCCTGTTTCTCCAGTAGATTGCTATTCCAGGTGTGGTTTCTTTAATGGAATAGAATCTTTCTTTTTGGAAGATTACTTCTGGAAGACTGCCAGCCCACCCTTGGAACAGTCAGATCGTCATGCTCTAATAGACAAACTAACTCTCCAGATTTCCTGGAGTGTCCCAATTTTGGGATGTGGTATGGTTTTCATTTATTTAATATATTAATGTAATTTCTTCAATCAATGTAATAATTGTTTGGCACTGCTTAAATCTGGAATACACTTTTAACTTTCCATACCTTATATTCTTGGTGGTCTCCCATAAAGGCATTAATTGATCTGATCCTGCTGAATATTTTGAGATCAGGCAAGACAGACTGACTGTTGCCACCTAGCCAGGCCACTTATCAGAACAATGTTTCTCAATCTTGACAACTTGAAGATGTGTGGATTTCAGTTCCCAGATTCTGCAGCCAGCATTGGGAATTCTGAAAGCTGAAGTTCACCCATCTTCAAGTTGCCAAGGTTGAGAAACACTGAAACAACATTTTCTATTTCAGCCTCACGTTTTATGATTGTCTGAAGTCCTTTAGTATCCTTTTAATTATAGTTATTTTATTTGCTTCTTGGAATTCTTGTTATTCATGTTCAGAAGTAAAATCGAATCTCCATGTCTCTCTGTGGTCATGCATGATTGTTTATATTGCTATTTACAAAACTTTGGAATATGTAGTATGTAATTACTGAAGACCCTGAACATTCTTGAATAGTTGATCTTAATTTTAATTATGGAAGTCCCTAGTTCTATTCTGGCAAACTGCTCTTTGGATTTGTTTATGCTGTGATTTGCTGTATTGAATACAAAGTGTATTCAGTGCCAGGTATATGTATTACTTGCTGGTACTTGCATCTATCTGATAGTTTAATTTACAAGTAATTGTTCTTTATACTCCTTGACAGTTAACCCTAAAGCAGTTGCAGCTATTTCATAATGGTAGGTCCTTTGATGGCTTTGGGCCTCCTGTCACATATGAAACACCTTACCTTTCAGAATAATTCAGGAAAGTGCTGAATATTTGTTTTCTGTGTGCTTTTATAAATTATCCTTATTGGGCTGTGAAACCTTAACTTTGTTTGTATGAATTGGCTTTAGCTGTAATTGGATTTTAGTATTTTGCTTGCCTTAATATTTTTATTGTCAGTTCTTAATGATTCAAAATTGTTTCAAATTGCCTTCATTCTTAAAAGCAGCCCATAAACATCTAAATTATATTGAATTATGGAGAGATTAGTTATATTCTTAAATTGACAGGTTGATCATTATACAATACTATATTGCAATACTCAGTCACATAAATGAAATCACCAACCCTGGGATAAAGATTCACCTAGGTAACTGTAATTTGAAAGTCACAATATCTGAAAAAGGAAACCAATAATTTGGGGACTTTCTGACTGTATGAGAGAACCTATCTAGTTGGGGAATTGGGCTTAAAAGAATATAATATAATTATGGGAGAAATGGAGAGTTTAAATAAGTACTCATATTGAATTGTTCCTCAAGGGGATTTTTATTTTATTTCTCTGTATGGTTTAAGAAAAAAAATGAAATACCGTATTTTCTGGCAGTTTTCATTTTTCAAGGGGCACTGTAGTATTGAGATTGGATATGGTAAGTGTAGCTTTTTCACGTGCTTACTTATTTTAGTAAATCTGTTCATCCAGCTTTTTCTGGACAAGTCTGGGTCAAATGCAAATTAATTTTTCTGTTAGGTTTAATGAGAAAGCAATACTATAAATGTTGATTGACAGTTTTGTCAAAGCTCAATTTTCTCCTATTGGAAATAAATAATTTATTTAGGATATTATAGACATCCTAGTGTGTTATGAGAACTTGTGTTTCACTGAAGTGGAATAAAGTTAAGAAAATCTGGTATTGTGATCAAGACATGAATTTCATAGTTTTGCTGTGCTAAATTGCTAGAACTTAAAATATGATAGTAAATTTTGAGATTTTGAAGTATTGGAGTAGAAGAGGTGATTTTGAATTGAGTTTACAAACATGGACAGATGAAAAATTATGATATGATGTGAATACATTTCATAATTCTTCCCATTTTGGAAGCTCATAACACTAGAATAAGTTTCAATTATAAACATAAAACATATGGAGATTTTATACAAAATGCTGTGTGAAAATGCTTTTAGTATTCAGCCTTAATAATTGGTTCTTCCCATTGCAGAGTTTTCCCTCTGATGAAGGATGGCCATTTGCAAAATACCTTGGCGCATGCGGAAGAATGGTAGCTGTAAACTATGTTGGAGAAGAACTATGGAGTTACTACAGTGCCCCTTGGGAAAAACGAGTGGACCTGGCATGGCAGTTAATGGAAATAGCAGAACAACTAACAAACAATGGCTTTGAATTTGCACTCTACCTCCTTGATGTCAGCTTTGACAACTTTGCAGTAGGTCCTAAAGATGGAAAAGTCATAATTGTGGATGCTGAAAATGTTTTGGTGGCAGATAAAAAGTTAATCAAACAAAGTAAGTTGGCTTCTATTTTATTCAGTGGCTTTTTAACAATTCAAGCTATGGTTTAATTTTTCTTCCATCAGCTAAAAATGATTGGTGTTAATACAGCAACAAATTTTAAAATCATTTTTATTTTTGCATATATTTTGCATGAAGAACTTTAATTTCTCAGTGTACTGGTAAATTGAAGAAACATAAAATAGGGGATTTTTGCTGCTATGAAATAAAAGGGGTTCAGTCCTTGGAGGACATACTATAAGTAGCCAGAGCAAAGAATTTTATGAGGATATATTATGGACATCCCAACAAATGTGTTTAGTTCTTCTACTTTGCTTCTTAGCTATCACTTCTTGGGCAATAAGATACAAATATATATATATGTCTAGGCGGTGTCACAAATTAGGACAAGCTTTAGATTGGTAGATCCCAAACCATTATATTTTGGGTGGCATACCCATGTATGTTCTGACCTGCCTGTGTGACAGAATGGCCTAGGAAGTGATGATTAGGCAGTGATAATTACTCTGCCATAGAGGGTTTTTTTTCTTAATGTCATAGAAATTATAGTACTCAGTTTAGGAAAGTTAGTTTTTTAACAGTTGATCTCCTTGTAGACTGTATATTTATTTTCCTTTTCTTTAACCTGATATGAATGTCCCAAACATTCTTAAAATCGTGTTTGTGCTTTTTTTTCAAACTGATAGTAAACATGCTAAAACAGCTTTAAATGTTGTTTATAATTATGTACTTTAAACATGATAAAAAGTGAATTTTGATTCTGTGACTTGTTCTGTTACAATACTGTTTACTTACTGTTGTGTTTTCTATGCATTTCACAGATAAACCTGAAAACTGGGATGTATGGTATGAAAGCAAATTTGATGACTGTGATAAAGAAGCTTGTCTTTCTTTCTCAAAGGAGATTTTGTGCACTCGGGTCACTGTGGATCATAATTACTATGCTATTTGTCAGAACCTTTTATCAAGACATGCCACCTGGCATGGCACTTCTGGAGGACTTCTTCATGATCCTCCAGCTGATATTGCCAAAGATGGTCAACTTGAGGCCTTGCTGGATGAGTGTGCCAATCCAAAGAAGCGATATGGTAGATTCCAGGCTGCAAAAGAATTACGTGAATATCTTGGACGATTAAGTAATAATGTGAGGTAGTTCATAGTGGGCGGACAGTCAGAAACTGTATCGCGCTAGGGCAAGGACACAAGGACAAGTGAATTCTGAACCTGAAGCAAGAGAGCAACCAGAATGAGAAAATAAATTGCATAACACTGTTGCTACATGAAGGTTGACAAAAGTTACATATCCTACTACAACTTGAGCTACTTTTAACTGAAATAAGAAGACTGAAAATATATTTGAGTTCACTTTCTCAATAAGATTTCACTGTATTGTGAGAATGCTACACTTCCTTGGAAAGTCAAGTTATATGGGCCTGTTTTAAAGGCTTTTATTTCTGATGTCATTATCCTGCTCTTATACAATTTACAAAAGAGGCATTTGCATAGATGCTGATAATCCAAGGTGTCCTTGATTGTTTTTGTAACTACTAGATTTTCATTTAATGTTGTGTGCTTTCTGAGTACAGGATTCCTCTTCTTATTCTGTTGTTGAGTTCCTTTTGTTCATATGTTTGTATGCCTTATTAAAGATATGCTTGTAAAAGCTGTCTTAAATGTTGTGTGAACCTAACCTAGTTACGTTGGAATTGTTTATATTTCTACTGCAGGTAATACTTCACATCTTAGTTAAATAGAAAATTCCATCCTTTCAGTGTATAAAAGTATATGCTCATCAGGGAATTGAAATATACAAACTATTTCAATGAAGACAAACAGTTTGAACCTGTCATGCTTACATTGATCCAGCAGAAATAGTGGGCTATTAGACAGCCGTGACTACAGAAAGACTGATTGATTTCCATGGATCAACTTTAAACATGACTAAAAGTAAACATTTTTTTCTGTTGAAGAAGCACTAGATAAATGAAATTTTTAAAAAATTGCTACCATAGTAAACATAAGCCAAAGAAAATGGTTATGTGTAGTCTCTAATTGCTTAAAACAATGTACTGTAGTGGCACTAGCCTACTGACAAACATTTTAGTCAGTTATTATCATTCTACTACTAGTTAAAAACAACATACAAATGAGAAAATGCTTAGCAGGTTAGCATTTATTCTGTATTATTCACAATTCTGCTAATTATTGGAACTAATGTTTACAGGACTTAAATTTTGAGGTTTACTATCTAATAGCACTCTTCATGTATACGGTAGAGGGCTTCATTGCATTTTGTGTAGTTGCGGTTATTATTTTTTCTCTGATGGTTACTATTTGCCTGAAATTGTTCCCGCAGATCAGGAGTTGAAGAAGAAATTGGATCACTTCTAAAATTAACTTTTAAAAGGTATGGTTTTTTTTATTTACAGTAACTACTATAAAGGTTCTCTTCACTGGAGCGATAAAGTTCTGATCATGACAAAGACTAATTACAGCAACAATTAATTGACTACCAATATTTTAAAGTGGAATATGGATAAATTGTATACTAAGGATGGTAAATATATTGCTGAAAAATGTATTTGGAGAAGTTGGATATAGCAGTATGAATGAGCTGAAAACTGCCCAATCCATTTCCAAATTCTGAAAACATGCAGAATATGTCATAGGTATATAAAATAAATGGCAAGGCCTATTGTTTTCCTCTTTGGCTTGCTTAGTCATATACTATTACTTCTTTGCAAATTGTGTCTTTACAGTGTTACTTTCATTTAATTGTTGAGCTTTCTCCTGGAAAAAATTCTTGCTGTGGCAGTTTCTTTTATCTCTAATATGGTTGAATCCGAGCACATTAGGCACATTAGCATCCTACGGACATAATCTATAGAATTTAGAGGGCAATATCCTGTTTATTTATATAAAAATGTAGTTTTGCCTAATTTTCTCTGAATTCTGTTACAATGTATTCCAAGAACATTTAGGTTGCTATAGTTCACACTCGAGCAAAACTGAAATGTGAATTTAAACACTAGCCTGCTACAAAAGCCTTGCTTTATCGCAATTTTAATTTAATACCCACACTTTCTAATGGATAAGAAGCATTGTTGCTATAGGCTTTAAACAACAACACTACCAGCTACTGAGTTGGTTCAACTGCCAATGTTTCCTGGGAGTTTAAGGTTGGAATTCATGGTTCATCTTGAAATACTGGGCTGATAAGTAGGATTCTGATGATAAGTCCATGATTTTCAGTCTACAGGGAAAACACCTATGTGGAAAGCAATAAGTTTTATTCAATTTGCACCTATCAAGTATTTATTGTACAGGGACAATTTATATTTTTAATCATTGCCCATGAATAATGGTAAAATATTTTTGAATGAGATGTTTGGGGTTTGTATGTGCATAAAAATTGTCTTTTGTACTGTAACTGTTTAATTTGGTTATCAAAACTGTTTCCTGTGCCTTTATATTAAGGTTGTTTCTACAACTTCTCTTGAATAATAAAAAAATACTTAATTTTTTTTCTTGGCCTTGCTTAAATGTAATGCACTGGTGGTCCATTTTAATACCAAAGAGGGTTTTTACTCCACCATGAATAGCAACAAATATAAGTGCTTTTTGAAAAGGATAGAACTAATTTGTAGAGAGTAGTATCAGTACTAAAATCTCCAAATTTGGGCAAAATATTTCTTTTAAAAGTAATTAAAACGGTTACTAAGGTACTTTTACATGTTTTGTATAGTAGGGAGTGCTATTAAGAAATAGAGTTTTACTTTAATATTGCCAGGAAAAGTTCAGGATTTAGGGATTGAATTTTGACCTTATTACATTCATAAAGAAGTTAGGATTAGAATTGGGTTTTTCCCCCTTACAGCTGTTGCTTTTGTATGACACTATGAATGAGTGAAACATGGAATGCATATTCTGTTATCTTCTTTTTGGCTAGCCAGAAAAAGATACACTTCATAGATTTGGAAAGTTTTTGGATATGAACTTAACTGAGTAGAAAACAAATTGGCTCAACAAACTAGCTGTACAGTTGATGGTTTTAAGGTCACTTGCATGTTAAATTATGCAAGTTTTGGAATATGCATAACAAAAAAGTGAGATTTATTGGGAAGTAAAAGTAACTGTTGAAATGGATTTCCTCATGCAGAGAGATGACAGAGCAATTTATAATTTATTTCAGCTTATGCAATTGCTGAGAAGCAATTGCTGCTAAACTAACATTGCTGCTGCTTCCAGAAAAAAAAGTTACCTAGTATTTTAGCTGTGGTATGTTTCGGATCTATACTGATTTTCTATAATTTCAGGTGTATACATTTAGTTGTGATTTTGGAGTTTCTGATTATTATTTCAGATCTGTTTATAGAAAGATAATTTTTGTGAAACTACCATGGTACTCTCAAAAAGTAGATCAATTCCATGTTTTTAAAAATATTTTTGATATATTAAATCTAATTAAAAACAAAAATCTTGGCTTCTCCAGATCTGGTTTGTTTTTTTTTTTACACTGAACCACTTTTCTGGAAGTCAAGTCAATAAATTGCTATGCCTTGCTTACTGGTTAAGAGTTACTTTCACCTTTCTAAAAGAGAAAAACTTGTCCATAATGTCTAGGCAGCCAACGGGTGCTGTGTAACATGGCCTAACTTTTTACTTATGTCTCATTCTCTACACACCCACAAAAATGCATCAAAGCCAAAACCATAATTGGATGTGGGCTGAGCACTGGCACAACAGAAGGAACATTTTAGCATACTACTGTACAAAGATACTGAAAACAAACATTTTTGAAAAGTTACAAGGCTCCAGAACAATGCTTGTTCTTGCAAACCAATAATATATACTAAAAAAAAGGGGGATTCCTTGATTAATACTGTCTGAAAAAATTATTGGGGTGGGAGAAACTGTAATCCTTATAAATTACTGAACAAAAGTCCCAGTAACCTCAAGTTACTTAAGCATTGAGGAATACTAGGACTGAAATCCAGCACTATCTGGAAAGTTTTATAACCAGGAACTATAACAGTAACTTCTGATTTTCCAAGGTTGAGGAAAATCATTTCTAGAAAATACGTAGTCCTTGACCTACGACAGATCACTTAGCGACTGTTCAAAATTACACAAGATACTCCAAAAGCTACTTGTGATCCGGTTTCAAAAGTTATGATTGCTGTAGTACTCCTGCAGTCATTCATTCTTAGGATGGACTGCAGGGATGCTGCAGCGCCTACCCACCCATTCCGCTGGGTCCCTGCAGCGACTCATCCACCCAATTAGATCAGGCGTATATAGCAGTGCAAATCAACTGGAGCTTGAACCTCCAGTTTCCTTTGCACCCAGCGATCAAGGGGAGATCGGCGCAGACGGAGTTTGCAAACTCCAGCAATCAAAGGGAAATCCCACCCAAGAACTTGCAGGACTTCAAGCCTGCTCTCAGACCCAGCAACACCTAACTTACCTGTTGTTTCAATTCTGAAGAGGTACCTGGCCCTGCAGGATCAGTTCCTTACAGAACCTCATGGTAAACACTTCCGATTTTGCAACATGTTCTAATCTCTTGATACTGTAAATTTTTTTCTAAAGGTGCCTCTATTTTTTAAGTAGGCTCCACAAATTGCACAAACAATTTGACCCTCCTTAAAAAATGGAGCCTCCTTAAAAAATAAAGGCTCCTAAAAAAAACCAAACAGTATTACAACACTAGAACATGGTGCAAAGTCAGAGGAATTTGCCATGAGGCCCTGTAAGGAACTGATCCTGCAAGGCCAGGTGCTTCTTCAGAACTGAGGGCCTTGCCCCTCTGAGGACTTTCCCCCTCTGTTCAGTTTAATGACTCTCATTCATTTAATGTTTGCATCAGGGAGAGCAAGGAATGGGGTCGTTAATTGAGGCTGTTTCAACTAATGACTGTTGCAACATATGGCCATAATGGGCATACACAACCATTATGGTTGTATCTCGAGAACTACCTGTAGAATTTTATTTTAATCTTATTCAATTGAATTTCTCTAAAGACAAAAAACAGATAGTGATGTTTCAGTGCAGCGGTACAAATTCCACAGTTCATCGCCATTAATCAAACTTGTTGGGATTATAGGTAGTCCTCAATTTACAACCTATTGCTCAATGATCGTTCAAAGTTATGGACGTCCCCAAAGCTACTTAACATTTGTTTTTGAAGTTATGATTGCCGCACATACCTCCCCCATGGTGATGTGATTGCATTTTGGCAACTGACTCACCTTTATGGCCACTTGTAATGTCCTGTATGTGACTGATTTGCAAAGTTTTTTTTGCCAGTTTCCAATGTTTCCTTTTCGTCACTGGCAAAAAATGCCTATTGGAGAAAATGAATTGATTCTGCTTGCTTAACAACTGCTGTATTCATTTACTGTTCATCACAAAAATTGTCAAAAACTCAAGTCCAATCGTGCAATGCTTCAACTTATTACCACAATAACTTATGATCATAATTCCAGACACAATTCTGATCATAAATTGAGGACTGCCTATAATGGAGATTGATCTAAAACATCTCTCAGGCTTTTCCTAGCATACTGGATTGGAGCCAATTAAATGTGCACAAAAAGATCTTTAATAAATAACATTTATTAAACAAAAGATAATCCAGTAAAACAGAATTCAAGTGACTGATATAAAGCAAATGTGACACTATTATCTATGATAGACTTATTCAGATTCTTGAACCTCTAATGAGCCACAAATAATGAGATGGGCAAGCTTGGT
This sequence comes from Ptyas mucosa, assembly GCA_012654045.1. Taxonomy (NCBI): domain Eukaryota; kingdom Metazoa; phylum Chordata; class Lepidosauria; order Squamata; family Colubridae; genus Ptyas; species Ptyas mucosa. The sequence goes on along the minus strand of WNWU01000019.1, from coordinate 20,577,020 downwards.
TTCCTCTGATGCTCATCTTGATAATGGATAGATCCAAGAGATTGTTTTATGATTGTGAGAGAACTGTTTTAAAACATCTTGTGAACATCAAGTTCCCTAGTCTTTCCCTGATGCAATATGGTTAAGTTTTGGGGTACTGTTTTATTGTGCAAACAGGAAATGTGTGCAGAGATTAATTAGTTAAGTCTCTGTCGCATTGCTGATTTAAAGAGATGTCTGTCCATTTTGCAAAACTATAGAAGCATGAAATTTCCTGCTCCCATGGTCAATCCCTGTTTTGATGTCTGCTTCTCTTCTGCTTACAGCCAAATAGTATTGTCTTGATTTTGTGTGCGAAGCATTTGATAAAGAAAGCATTAGGTTGATTCCCTCAGATTTATTTTCATCCTCCTCCTGGCTTTTTCAGCCAGTGGAAAAAATATCTGCCAATCACACTACTACAGCAGGAATGGAGTGGGTCTGACTCCAAGACTCTCTTAAGTTCCTTCCCATGACCCTCCTCCTACACTCATTGTATTGCAACCCAAGCTGGATTTTTTTTTAAAAAAATAGGAATAAAAACAGAACTGCGTCACAAGCAGCTTTTTCACTTAGGATTTCTCCTGCTTTTCTTTTTCATTTTTGTGTAGACAACAAAAACTGATTTCCAAATTCCTCCACGTAATTTGTTCTGAGGGTAATGAGCCTGTTACAACATTTCACTCTTGTGCTATTTCACTATTAGATCATTTCACTGTTACATGATTTCAGGTCCCAGCAAATAGTTTTCATTACATTTCATGTTCCAGCTGTGACCAGCTCTTTTGGGGGGTAGGGGGACAACAACGGAACAGCAACAGATAATGCCAGCATTATCTTGAAATGACCAATAAGTGCCTTTTTAAGTCTCATCTGACTTCATTTCTGATGTACTGGGTAGTGAAATGTAACAGGCATGAAATGCCTGGCAGCTGTTTTTGGATGCTTTTGGCTTAAGGAGATACAACACTACTTCAGCACCAATATTGTTTAACATTAAGATTACTTAATGTTATCTCACAAATATGTTGGTGACAGGTTCAATTCAATAACATGGAGACATGGAAGTAAAAACATTGTTTGACTGGTTGTTTACAAGTATTGAAAGGCCCATATATTCAGTAGGAGATCATGACTCCCTGAAGTTTCTTTTTGTTAAAAAGCAGCGCTCATTATAAGCATTGAAGGAGTAAAACAAATACGTGATCTAAGAACTTTAAACGCCCCTAAACGCGAATCTGCTTAGTATCTTACGTAGGTATTTGGACATGCTGGCAAACATGTACATAATGGATTGGCTTGAGCTGTGTGAGGAGTTCTCTTTCAACCAACCATAGAATCTAATGAAGCAAGCTGCTTCTAACAAAATGACACATTGATAAAGTTGTCATGTTGAAACAGTAAACTTATGTCTAATTTCTCATGGATGATTTTGTCTCTCCTTGCCATACAATACACAGTGCATATATAATAAACTGGAATTTTAAAACTGATTTGCTGAACAGATCATAACCTAGTTTGCATTTTACACTATTAATGGGTAGATCATACTTTGAAAAACTTAGTAAATCGCATTATAGTTTAGAATGATGCATGAAGGAAAACTATTTTATTCAGGGAGATTCCATTGTATTGGACTACCATTTCACTTAACCTTGATCAGAGAGTGTCCCGCACAATTGAAGGGTATATCTAGTTAACTTTTATTCTTCAGATTGACCAATGTAATAACAACAAGTTATAAACAACAGTTTTAGGGTTATAAACAATAACCCTAAAACTGAAAGAAATTAAAATTATAATGTCTAAATAAAATTATGCCCAAAGGATTTTTGAATGAGTTTGTTTTAAACAAATTAGGACAGATTCAAACAGACTTTCTAAGGCTAGCTCAGCAAATGCTGAAGTACAATGATTGAAAAAACTGCTTTGTCTAAGAACAGCAATACCTCATATTAATCTGAATTCACTGATAGAATGAAGAGAAGCAGTGTTTATATCCAGTTTGGTTATTGATTTTAAATTTAATAAAAGATTACTTTAAGATGGAGATAAGGTGGGTGAAGATTATATTCTACTCCTACATGGCATCATAATTATGGTTTGAATCAGGGATGTTACAGCTAGACAATTGTTTACTTGTAATCTGGATATCATAAACAGAGATAACAAAAAACTTTGTAACTGCAAGAATTGCAAAGCAAATTTTTATCATGTTATCACTTGCCAAAAATAGGAAATAAGCAAGATTTTGCAATGTCCTTGTAATTTCAAGAAACAGCAATAAAGGGAAAATAAGTTATTTTCTGTATTATAATGCTACATGTTCTATCGGCTATGGTGGTGCAGTGGTTAGAATATATTATTGTGGGCTAACTCTGCCCACAGTCTGCAATTCGATCCTGATCAGCTCAAGGTTGTCTTAGCCTTCCGTCCTTCCAAGGTTTGTAAAATGAACATTGGGGACAATAAGCTGACATTTGTAAACTGCTCAGACAGTGCTGTAAAGCTCTGTGGGACTGGATATAAATCTAGGTGCAGAGCATGTATTATTGTGGCTATAATGTCTTTAAAAATATGGTATTGTTTTATTTTTAAACCTGGTATTTCTTTCTTTTACTTCTACACATGTCATACTGGATTGTTTTGAGAATTCCAAGGTGCACATCTATGACCTACAGATGGCTTGATTTTAATAATTCCCACTCAGTTTTGAAATTCAAGTGAATGCATGTGAAGTGGAACATGCCCTGAAAAGAATTGGCTGGATACCAAATGTTACTTTTATAGCTATTTCATTTAGCTATTTATAAAACATAAATATCTTTGATCTACAGATTATTCTTTTAAGTAAGATTTGAAAAAGCAAAGATTCACACTGAACTGACTCCTGGTGATCAAGTTGTTTTCTTGGAAAAGAAATACTGTATGATGTTAAACGTCTGTGTTTATGTGTTTATGTGTTTATGTGTTTATGTGTTTATGTGTTTATGTGTTTATGTGTTATTTCTTGAATTCTGCATCAAGCCTAGAGTCTGGTGCAGGAGTGAAATGCTGCCAGTTCGCTCCCACTGGGTGAACGAGTAGTAATAAAAACTACTGGTTTGGGCGAACCGGTAGTAAAAAAAAGCTACTGGTTCAGTTGAACCGGTAATTAAAAAAAGCTACTGTTTCCTCCGAACCGGTATTTCCAATGATCAACTGTGCCGCGCAGTTTAGCTTTCCTAGAAAGCTTTGCTAGAAAGCAGGAAATCCTGCTTTCTATCGAAGCTAAATCATGTGGCACAGCTGATCCCCCTTCGCTGTTCTACTTATCCAACCCGCCTTTTGGCGCTTACTGTGCATGTGCACGCAGCACGCCTTTGGCATGCACTGCGTATGCATGCAGACAGCACATGCTTGGTGCACCGCACACATGCACAGCCAGTGAACTGATAGCAAAACGGTTCAGATTTCACTACTGGTTTGGTGGTCTCCTGTGTTAGGACACCTGAAGTACTAACTGCATCAATTCTCGCAGACCACTTTTTCCAAGATCAATTTAGTATTGCCATCCTATTATTGATAGTAAAATATAATTTTACTTATTTATCTATTTTATATGGCTGTCAATTTAAACCAGTGACTTTGAGCAGTGAACAGAATTAAAATAAAAATAATTACAAACATTAGAAAAGTTAAATTACAAAGCAGCTGAGAAACATCAAATCCAAATCACTAACATAGTCAAGAAGTGGGTTCGTGCTGAGTTTAATCCTCTTATTAACAGTTCACAGTTGATTAATGCATCAATTCTGCCATTTCTCTGTGAATGTATTTGTGCAAACAGACCATATATATATTTAATACCCATTTTGTTTAGATTAACAATTTGTTTCCTTGCTAATTTGAGGGGGTGAAGAAAGTATTGAGACAAATGTTCTTGTATTAAAGTATTAATTTTGCAGTTTTTATGGAATCTAGTTTTAAAAGGTAAAGGTAAAGGTTCCCCTCGCACATACGTGCTAATTGTTCCCGACTCTAGTGGCTGGTGCTCATCTCCGTGTCAAAGCTGAAGAGCCAGCTCTGTCTGAAGACGTCTCTGTGGTCATGTTACTGGCATGATTAAACGCCAAAGGCACACGGAACGCTGTTACCTTCCCATCAAAGGTGGTCTCTATTTTTCTATTTGCATTTTTTATATGCTTTCAAACTGCTAGGTTAGCAGAAGCTGAGACAAGTAAAAGGACCTCACCCCATTACACAGCACTAGGGATTCTGCCAACCTTTCAATCGACAAGCTCAGCGTCATAGCCACTGAGCAAACCGCAATTTAGTTTTATATATTGTTAAAGAAGTAATTAGATATTACAGTGTATGAAATAGAATCTTCAATGTGACCTGCTTTCCTACTTCCCTTGAAATGAAAATGTTTTAAAAATACTTCATTGCTACTTTTTTCCAAATCATTTTCCTCAAAACTATACGGTGTGACATCTTTAATATTTTTAAGTAACATTAATGGTCTGGCATATTTAAAACTTCATAATCAAAACTCATAACTGAAGTGTACATCTGGAAATTCTCACAGTTGCATTTTGTCACACCTTAGTCATTGTAATTCTTCCGAATTACGATCGTAAGCACTTTGAAATTATTGTCAGAAAGATTTGGATGATAGATATTTCTTCATTCTATATAAATCCATTATTATTTACCTCAAGTGTTCTTATATTTTCCTTTGAGGCTTCAGAAATACTTAGTTCGTCAGACTTTTGTCTTGATCCTGACAGCAGTAAATAAGCATGTTCTAAAACGGAAAACATTAAATGAAAATAATGTAGTTTATTATAAGTTTTTGAAATACTATTTCATTAAGGCAGATATTTCTTTTTCAACAGGGCTTCCAGAGAAAAGTCAAGCAACAATTTATTTATTTATTTATTTATTTATTGGTTCTATTTACATGCCGCCCTTCTCCGGAGATTCAGGACAGCTTACAATGCGTTAAGCAATAGCCTTCATACTTTTGTATATACCTGCTTAGTAGGGTTTCGGCTCCCCCCTAAGTGGTGTTCTTTTTTACATAAAGTCAGCTTATTGCCCCCACAATCCGGGTCCTCATTTTACCTACCTCGAAAGGATGGAAGGCTGAGTCAACCTTGAGCCTATTTAGAAAGACATCTATTGCTAGATGTTGCACCTTCTATTTATTTCTTCAGCCATTTTTCCTTGGATTCTTTTTCCACTGGCTCTAATTGAACTAGCATGTGCTATGATGAGAAACAGCTCAGGTACAGAAGGCAGGTGCTTCTGCAAAAAGTTCAAGATTTCATTCTTGCATTTTCAGGAGGTTCTGGAAAAGCTATCTTGACCACTGCCTTCTAATTAAAGAAGTTAATTTCTATACTCCTTTAAGAATTAGGATTTAATAACAGTTCCCAAAATTTTCAGTATGGTTCCCCAAAATGTCAATATGTCATTGAAAACAATGGCTTTCACTACCATTGTTTTCAATGACATATTGACACTTTATGAATCCGGTACTAGCTTCCTATTTCTTCCATTCTTTTCCCCTTATTGACCCACCCAGAGTCATTTTCTGATATGGACGATTATAGAAATCAAATCAAATCAAATCAATAGATAAATAATTCCAACTTTAAAAAATGGTTCATAGATCCTTGGGCATGTTATTTTAACTCTTGTAAGAGTGGCTACATTGTATTTTAGTATCTTTTTATGAGTGTTCATATAATACTTTTGGTTTTATATATCACATGCTTTAATTATAAGGTAAATAAATAGCATCCTCAAACTAGCATTTTGCCTTGACAGTTGCGGTAAAATAGCTTTAAACTACCTAATAAGTTCATAAGTAACGACTAAGATTGCTAGAAGAAGAAATGTCATTTCACACATACAAACCAGCAACCTTAATTCAGGTTTAGGATTCTGGTAGATATTGTACTATATTGTATATTGTATATACAATATATTTCAGTGATGGTGAACCTTTTAGACACCAGTGCCCAAACTGCGTGTGCATGCATGCATGCATGCATGCCCCAACTGAAAAGTGCAGACATGCACGTGGATGCGTAGAAATACGTGCGAATGCCCAGCAGAGACCCAAGACCAGCTGGCTGACGGGAGGAAGGGCATCCCAACACCGCCAGCGTGGCAAGAGGCAAGATCTTTTTCTTTCGTGAGCTTCTGTTTCATCGTTTGCAGAGAAACAGAAGCTCATGAAAGAAACGCCATAGATATCTGACCTGGGGTGATGGCACACGTGCCAGTAGAGTGGGCTCTGCGTGCCACCTCTGGCATGCGTCCCATAGATTCGCCATCACGGATATATTGTATTATGTGTATTAGGCAAATGTGCATGTCTGATGGACTGAAAGGGTTACCTAACCTACTAATCCAAGATAACTTGGATTAAACACATTACAGCTATAGGTTTACAATCATATTTAATTATAACATTTTGCTTCTTCAGTTTTTGCTTCCACCGTTATATGATAAACACTAATGGTGTGCCAGTTGTCGTTTATTATAAGGAAAGAATGGAATCTTCCAAAACTATTGCTGTCTTTCTTCTATCCATTTCAAAATAATTGATTTTGAAAGTTATGTTTCCGAGCCTCATATAAGCAGTACCAAATGCTATTTACAACAGACATTCCAATTGCCAGTCAATGTATTTTGTTAGATTTCCAATACAATTTATGAAGGACTCTGAGAATGCATCAGAAGTAGTAGTTGCATAGCAACAGTACTTGAGAAATATATTGAGAAACAACTTTGGACCAGAAAAATCAATTGTTGTGCATGGAATAAAAATTATGATACTTTTCACTCATGCCAGTCTAATAGTTAATACACAATCTGTGTGTTGGAATATACAGTTCATTATCTTGATTTAAAAGTCTGGTTCATAGTAAAGTTAAGAATCAGTTATATATGCCAGTAATTTCTTGATTCTAATGACTGAAAAATCTTATATCAAATTATTATAAAACCATAATATTTATGGTTTTTTATAAATATTATATCATAAATATCATAAACATAAAGAATGCACATATTTTTTCTATAGTTCTATCAGTTGTTTACTTGATTTTTCTTGGATATTCTGCCAACATTTCTAAAAGGCAGTTTGCTATGTACGCCCTTTGAAACAAAGAAGTCAAAAATTCCACAACATCTTTAACGTTTCTGAAATAACTCTTTGGCTTCTACTTGTCAGTCATAAATAGTTCAGATTTTGATGTCTTCCTTGGTTATCATGATCGGTGCCAAATTGTTTCTGACCCCATTCATAAAGCAGATCCCATGTTAGGATTGGGTTTCTGTTAATGCAGACTTAGGAACCTGAAGATGAAGAAACCCTCTGTGTGTCAGCTTTGGAAGCCCTATTAGGCCAGAAACTTCCATGCTGCTACCTTCTCATGTGTGGGAAAGTAGGAGGCGGGATTTAGTAGACATAATAGCATTCTTTCTGTTGGTCAAGGTTAGGGCGATCCTGCATCTGGTGAAGGAGTGGTTGGAGTGAAGTCTCAAGATGGGACGGTGGTTGATTGGAGCATGTGATTGACTGAGGGGATGGTTTGGGGTTTTTTGATTTACTGAGGGAATTACTGAGGGAAAACCCGGACCTCTCAGATTCGAGTTTTCCCAGTTATGCCAGTTTACCTATTCTAGTAAATATAACTTTGAAAAATGCTTGCTTCAGAGTCTTTTACTTGGAGTTGGGTTTTTTCCTGGAACGCTGACACTGTGATCTGGTTGTTATGAAAAGATCACTTCATTGTCCGAGATCTGATGACGGGTACAAACCTCCACAAATGCAGAGGAATAATTACAATAGTTCAATTTAGGCACCGAATGGTTGCAGGTGGCTTACTTGGGTTTATACATTCTCTCTTTATTTGTGATCTCTGAAATGTGGAAATGGCCTAATAGTTGCAAGTATCGCTCAGTTGGAATGCAAATGCAGGACTTCTTGGACTGGATCAGTTCAAATATAAAAAGAAACCCACCTGAAAACCTGTTCGAATTTCTACTTTGTTGCAAAGGAGGCAGCAAGGGTTGCTTCTTCTCTCCCGGTGTGTGTGTGTGTGTGTGTGTGTGTGTGAGAGAGAGAGAGAGAGAGAGAGAGAGAGAGAGAGAAAGAGCAATTTGCATAATACTTTTTGGACACAGTATTTATTTACTTGGACTTCTTGGCTTAGGCTCAGAGTGACTTAGGGAATGCTAAGTGTAAGGTTAAAAACATATTACTCTAATAATAGTGACATAACTGGGGATATTAAACTATTAAACATTCCCCAACATTGGAAGGCTCTTGTGGTTCTTCAAAAGCCCTAAAAAGTGCTGGCAGTAGGTGGTGGTTAGACTGGATATTTGTGGATTAGTTGTTTCGAAGAAGGTAGATTATCACGAATAAATCTTTTAGGTCCTGATGGTGTCATTCCTACAAGGAGGGGATCCCTGAGCATAACAACACATGTCCATAATTGTTGGATACTGGTCTATCAGTATATTCTGAACCAACTGAAGCCGCTGGAAGTTCTTCAAGATCACCCCAGATTGCAGTAATCCTCTTGGAAAGAGACCAAAGCATGAGTGATAGGTTACACAACACAAAGCTGTGCAGAAGCCTCAGTTCATGGCTACCACCTATACTTTGAATAAGAGTGGGAAGTCCAGGAGGTTCCCAAATTGCATACCAGATCTGCCTGGAGAGTGCAATCCTATTCAGTACTAAAGATGGAAGATCATCATATCCAGGTGCCTGTCAAAATGCTAAATTTATAGGATTGAGCTGAAGCCTGTTCTTTGCCATCTTCACCATCTTGACAACTATAGTCATCAGGCATAATCTCCTTTGCCAGTATTTTATTTGGTAAATAACTTTAGTATTTATTGTTATCTTTAGCCTGTGCTTTTAATGTGCCACATTCTGCTTTGAATTTTACAGTTCTTGCAGTCTTGCAGAAAGGTAGAGTGTAAATAGAATAGGAAGAAAGAAAGAAAGAAAGAAAGAAAGGAAGGAAGGAAGGAAGGAAGAAAGGAAGGAAGGGAAGGAAGGAAGGAAGGAAGGAAGGAAGGAAGGAAGGAAGGAAAAAAAGAGTGGTCTAATACTATTGCTAAATTCAGCAATGAACTTTTATTTCTTGTCTAGTTTTACAATACATCTCTGCAGTTACATGCATATTACAAATGGTAATAATTTTACAAGTGACAGCTATATAAATATACTTTTATAGTTCCTGCCTTGTTATTTGTCATTTCTTTGGTTAATAGAAATAATTTCCCTAGCTTACACGGCATGCCCATCACTGCTGGTGTCACATAATAAAATGATTTGAATTTTTTTTTAATTCTTATTTATATGCCACCCTTCTCCGGAGACTCAAGGCGGCTTACAATGCGTTAAGCAATAGCCTTCATACTTTTGTATATTTTATACAAAGTCATTTGAAATTTTAGAAATTTTGGAGTTTTGTGGAGTGATAGAGATATCTTGAAGAATAAGTTGACATGAATGCTATATATGTTATTGTCCAAGAAAAAAGTAATGAAAAAGGAAGGAATGAGAATGCTGAAAAAAGGAAAGTTGCAGATATAGGTACTGTAAATACAAATATGTTAAAATATGGATAAAGTTTGCTTGTGAAGCAGCTATATAATTTGCCTTGTGTGTGTTGGAAAGCTGCATGTATACCTGAGAATTTGAACGATGTTATTATTATTTCCTTATGGAACAAGAAAGATAGCAACACTGCATGTGAAAACTTCAAGGGAATGTGTTCGTTAGATATGCCTGGGAAAGCTTACTGAGTTGATGAGATCCTCAAATAATGAGAAATTTAAAAAATGAAAGAGTGTATGAAACATTGTACAGATGTAATGGAAGTAAGGATTGTATGCAAAAGTAGAAGGATATAGAAAGATATTAATGCTGGTGTAAAATAGATTTAGCTATGCTTCTTTCTCTTTCTTAAAACCCTTTCTTAAAATATCTTGCCTTTAATTTCTTTGGCTTATTATTTCTAACACTCTCTCTGCACTTTTCATAATATTGTTTATTCCAAAAGGAATTTGTTATGTGTGCATATTTGTAAGTATCCAGGTGGGTCTCTACAAACATCCTTAAGAAGTGGAAAAAGCACTTGACTGAAGCTCATTTTATATGTTTGTATTTTCTTTGAAGAGTGTACCTATGAATCTCTTGGGATGGGTTGGGAGGGATGTTGAAGATAGATTTTTAGTAAACAAGGATCCTGGAACCAGGAGGAGATGGTATGGAAAAGTTCCCATCAGTTTGCCTTCTAGTAAGTAAATATTAGATTGGTCATATTCCACATAGCAGACATTTTGGGTCATGCCTGCTTTGAAACTCAAAAAGTATGGGGGAATGTTCCTGTTAAAATGGCAGTAACTTTCTTTCTTTCTTTCTTTCTTTCTTTCTTTCTTTCTTTCTTTCTTTCTTTCTTTCTTTCTTTCTTTC
>WNWU01000019.1:20456612-20566494 GCA_012654045.1 Ptyas mucosa | reverse complement strand
TTCTTTCTTTCTTTCTTTCTTTCTTTCTTTCTTTCTTTCTTTCTTTCCTTCCTTCCTTCCTTCCTTCCTTCCTTCCTTCCTTCCTTCCTTCCTTCCTTCCTTCCTTTATTATTCTTATGAACAAGTCAAAAGAGCCTGGTGGCACAGTGGACTAAGTGCTGTTAAAGTAGCACTTAAGTTGCCAGCTGCCTGCAATTACTGCAAATTCAAATCCCACCAGGCTCAAGGTTGACTCAGCCTTCCATCCTTTCTAAGGTAGGTAAAATGAGGACCCAGATTGTGGGGGCAATAAGATGTATATTTGTATAAATATACAAAAGTATGAAGGCTATTGCTTAACGCATTGTAAGCCACCCTGAGTCTCCGGAGAAGGGCGGCATATAAATCAAATTTTAAAAAAATGGTGAGCATATCTAATTCTAATTTTTTAATCAAGGATTATTCATGTTATTCTCTAAGCAATTGAGTAATGTAAATTAGATGAAGACACAATATGTAGCCCAAGATTGCAATCAGGGTAATAGCTTAATTCAAGCAAAATATTATATTTCCTGCACCATAGTGACTGTTTGGAGAGTTCTGTTACTCTGAAATGATAAATTTGAGCATATCATAACCTTTTGGCAATTTTTGGTATTTTATATTGCTGTAAAATATAACAAATTATTTTCTGCTAAAAATCTGCAAGAAATGTAAAAATAAATAAAAGGTTTATGTGGAGAGCGAGGTTACAACTAAACTACATTGATTTTTTGCAAACATGAATTACCTGCAAGTCCTTTACCAATTCTAAGTACAAAATGTAATATTTGTGCGCCAAACTGTAATGTAGTGCTTCATTTCTTCCGTAATTTCTGAATCTGGAAACCAAAATAATGTTCTCCCTCCCACTTTTTTAGCTTACAGCTTGATCTCCAAAGACTATTTCATGGTCTGGTAGACTCTAATGGAAGTTGCTGGTAATGAGATAACATTTATTTATACAGAAAATACATTTACTTACTGTACCTGAAATGTATTAGGAGCAAAGTGTATATTTTCCACTGTGTTGCAGATCTTCAGTGATGATACAGTTGATTAAAGAGAACTGAAAGTCAACCACACAAGTGGCAACTAGAATACATGGCTCCTAATTTCCTTTTATAAAGGATGAGCAAAGAGATTGTGAGATCCGGCCATCACATCCATTACCTTGAGTGAGCAAGCCATAAGAAAGAAGGGGGCAGTTGACAGCCAACGGGGCAGAAAAATCAGGCAAGACTGGCATAGTTGCCTTACAAGGTTGCTGTGAGAGGAAAATAGGATGAGGAAGGTGCGTTGGATATGCTCACCACATTGAGTTATTTATAAAAATAATAAAGGTGGGATACAAACAAAAAACCAAACAAATAAATACTGTAAAATTAAACACATTAAGCAGCATCCGCCTATTGTTTTCACTAGCCTCTATAAAAGACATGCAGTGGAAAGCCTTTTCTCTATGTTGTTTCTATGTTTTCTCTGACTTGAGTCAGAGCTGAAGAAACTTCTTGGATGAGAAATGTCTTCAAAGAAAAGAAGAAAGTTCAGTTGCCTCTTGAAAAAGCACCTTTGGGACAACCATGACCTGAATGACTGAAAATCTCCATAGACATTTACCAGCTGTTACTTGCTTTTATTTATTTATTACATTTATATTTCACTTTTCCTCTAGGACTTTAAAGGCAGTATCCTTTATTCCATCCCTCATTTAATCCTCCCAGTAATATAGAGAGGCAATTTAATCTGATAGTTACTGACCTGAAGAATATGGGGCAATGGAACTGAGCCTGAATCTCCTCAGTTCTATTTAAATGTTTTAACTTGTACACCCCACTGACTTAAATAAATTGGGGATCTCTGCTCTAGTAGCAATGACACTATCCCATGTTTTTACTATCTCTTGTTATTCTATCAGCAATTAAGTGATCTAGGTTAAAAAAAGAAGATTGAGAACAAATACCTGGTCCCAAAAAGCAAAATAATCAGGATCATAGCTAATCATTAAATTACACCTTCCAATAAAATGCTCTAGATATCCAGAAGTATTAGTTATCAATTTTTTTAAAAACGGGGGTGGAATATAGAGTTGAGTATGGAGCCAAAAGAGTAAGATCTTAGTCCTGTACCTTTCAATATTTTTTTATTAATGATTTAGATAAGGAAGTGTAAGGAATATTTATCTTATATGCATATGGATACAGACCTGGATTGCATAACTAATACCCTAGAAGTAAAACTCAGGTGGACTAATTGTTTGAAAATAACAGAATGAAACTTAACAGAAGCAAAGTTGGGAAACATAAATTAGATACCTAAATACAAAATGGAAAATACATGATTTGACACTACTTGTGAAAAAGATATCGGAGTAACACTTGATTATAACCCGAAAGGGCAGATGTGTGTTTCTAAATCGCATGAAAAAGCTATTCACCTTTAATCTGTAATTAAAGCCTACCTTGAGTATTGTGTGCATTATGATTTAAGAAAAAATCTGGAGAAAAAAGCTAATTCAAAGAAGGGCAATAGCGTTGATCAAATAAGTACTATGAATAGAGAATAAAGAACTAGGAATGTTTAGCCTTAAGCATAACAGACTGGTTATAACTAAACTGTTCAAATATCTGAAATTGGGTAACACAGAAGACTTTCAAAAGCTTTTTCTTTTCTAGGGTGTAGCACATAGAATAATGGATTTAAATTAGAGAAAGTCAGATTCTGATTTAATATTGGAAAAATCTTTCAAGTAATAGCAGCAGTTTGACCAAAGAACCATTTACCTAGAGGGGTGGAGATCTCTTCTTCATTGGATGTGTTCAAATGGAAACTAAACTAAGCATTAAAGAAGGAATTGGACTTGATGGTCTAAATGGTTGCATTTTTTCCAATCTGTGTTTATATTTCCATCTCAATATTGTATTGCACATTCTGTTCCAGAACTTGAAGTTGGAAGTTTTATACTTAATGGTGCATTTTAGTTGTTTGGGTGCAGAGATAAACAGCTAAAAAATATACTCCTTCATATGTGCAATTTCTACTCTCTGACACATTTGGTTCTTACTTTACAACAGTACGGAACTGGTTTGCTATTGCCATCGAATTTAGTTCAAAACGTTATCATGATCAATGGTACTGAAGGCTGCTGAAAAATCAAGGAAGGCTAGGTTGGATGAAAACTTCCACTACAAATCTTCCTTAGATTATCAAGCACAACCAATGTCATCTCAGTAATATATTCTCGTTTGAACCCAGATTGAAACTGGTACATTTCTTTAAGACCTTTAAAGCTGCAACATGCCCACCTTATCAGTGCCATGTCCAAGAAAAAGGTTGAAGATAGGATGAAAATTGTACAGCTATCTGGGTCCAGCAATGATTTCTTTAGTGCACCACTATGGTACTTCTATAAGCTAGTTGGACCGTCTCTCTCTTAAGTATGCTTTTACCATTGCATGGATCTAATAATATATCAACTCCCTTGAACTCTTAACTGAGCAAGAGGACTGTGGAACCAACAGCCACAAGGACTCTGTTTTTAGGAGTAACAAGTTCAAACTCATCTCAGGTAACTGGGCAAGAACATGTTACCAGCCCTTCCCCCAAAGGGACTGGGTTACTGTAAACGAGGCTGCCAGCCAGCAATCAATGGATGTAATAAGAGTGGAGAAATAATTGCATGTTGCTACTCTTACCACCACAATGTAATCCTTAAGAAATGCTCTTATCTGGACTTGATCAAATTCATTTTTTTAAAAAAAATTGATTTATATGCCGCCCTTCTCCGGAGACTCAGGGCAGCTTACAATGCGCTAAGCAATAGCATTATTTGATCAAGTCCAGTTTGATCATTATTTGATCAAGTACTTCTCCAATTGTGCTCACTTCTGCCACTTCATCATCTGGAAGATCCACTAGAATCCACAAATAAATTGCAGTTGTGTGGATGCAGGTCCACAGAGTTGCAACCCAATCAGTCTGTCATTCCAAGCAATAATTAATGCCTCAGTTGAACCATGTATCAACACCTCAAACAGAATTCCAATGTCCCTCTGAAACTAAGCCAGATTAATCACTTGTTTTGGGTGGACCTATAATTGAGAACAACCATAGAAGATCCCAAGTTTAACATGGAGTAATCTGTTTATGACAAAGAAGTGATGATGATATCCACCAACTACAAATCATACACTGGGTAAGATTCAAGGTTGCTATGAACTCTTGAGACACCTCTGATTCTGTGTCTCAAAAAGGTAGAATCATATATCTGGGGAATTGTCATAGCATTAATCAGCATAGGTAGGATAACTGCTATGTATAAGGGAGATTACAAAGACAGAATTTTGGACATTTCCATCTAGTCATTAGAAGACAAACTGAACTCAAGAGAAACTTGACACTATAAACTGAGATAGACTAGGGATCTCAGGATTCATAGCAAGTGACACTTTTCTTTTCTTAAACTTTGCTTTAGTTGGGAAGCTTTTCCTTGTGATTTATCCGTTGTGTCCTGATGCTTGGCATTTTGCTTGAAATACACCATAAAAATGTACTCTATTCAACCATAAATCAAAGGAACTTCCAAGGGATGCAGGCTGTATCATGTAAAGAGCTCAATGAGCTAGAGCCCTGGATCATTTAGGGAAAAGAAAATCCTCAAGCTACCTGACTAAACTGAACAATTGAATTTTTATAACTGTTGAAATGTTTTACATGATCCCTTTAACTGTGGGCCTGTGTTATGCCTCCCAGGAGTCTTTTTTGGCTTGATTTGTAAACTTTTATGTGACACAAAGATAAATGCAAGTATCTTATGAGACTGTTCTCTCAAGTTGATTTAACTTGTGAGAAACATCTAGCTGACATTAAAAATAAAATTTGATTGAAAAACTGGAATGAACTAGCAACCTATTCCATTAAATTATTGTGGCATATATGTAGCTGTTTTGATATGCTTATATGCTTTATATAAGAGGAAAGAATTAGAAGCAAAGTATGAAAAATGTAGAACAGGAATTCAAACTAATTTATCTCTGCTCTCTTTTTTTCTAGTCTGCTTAATGATGTAGAAATTGGATGCTAGAATTACAATCCAATTCTTGGTCACACTATAATCTGCAGCCATGCAGAGATGAGAAATGTAATAGCTGCGCTCAGGCATAAGCTGCTGCTGAGAACAAAATGCATGTGAGATGATCATATATGGCATGAGCATGCAACATACCACTCTTGCACAATGTGACAGAGATGTTACATATGAGATAGCAATATAGACGATATTATCAGAATGATAACCTGTGAATTCACAAACGTGTTAAAAGAAAGAATACTGAGAGGTTTAACAATAAATTTACACATTTGCAAATTAGATCGTTTTTACTAAGTACTAAAACATTCAGTAAGCACAAGAAATAAAAAACATTACTACTATCATAGTATCACAAATACATCTTTAGATTCTCTGTAAGTATCTACCCAGGTCTCTGGATAGATATTGTCATGCTTTCTGAAAGAAAGCATGCAGATGGTGGGAAAAAAAAGATACTGCCATGTCCCACATATTGTCAATCAGGTCCATCCGAAGCAACAGCAGAAAAATGGTATTAGATCTTCCGAACTTTGGTCTGGTTTATTCAAGCTTTGAACTGGAGCTCTGTTCATCTAATTTATACATCTTCTGTTGGAATAACAGAAGACTAAATAACTATGCCAACAGTCCCTTGGTTTAATGTTAGATATCAAGACATATAAAACTCAGGCAGGGGTTAAGAAGGAATTGTCTAAGTAGAATTGTCTTAGGGAAATGTTCTAGTGATATAGCTTTCTTGGAAAATTTGACTCTGGTCTGCTCCCAATGATATCTGAGCTGCAAACATCTAGAAAAATATTACATTTTTCTAGATGTTTGCAGACCAAATATCATTGGTAGAAGAGATATGAGAACTAGTTTTCTGCTGCTATCTATCAGACATCATGATGGCCTTTTATATTCCAGATTTGATAACCCTAGATCAGTATTTCTCAGTTTTGGCAACTTTTGAGATGTGTGGACTACAATATCCAGAATTCCTCAGCCAGCATGTTTAGAAACACTATCCTACCTGATGCTTCCCTTTGAATTTTTGATACTGGTGAGAACTCTTAATACTTTTAAATTCAAATTATATTTTCTCACATTATCCTTGCATGATAGTTTTACAATCTGAATTGCTAACAAAGCTATTCCTGCTAGCAAGAAAGAGGTAAACGAGGGGACAAACATTAGAGGAAACATTGTATAGGAAATGTCCTATATAAGTTTTTTAAAAAAATCTTTTTTGGTATATGACTGGGTCTCATTGCACATCAAAGTGCAGCAGAATATTTGCATGCAAAAGTATAGTGAAATTGTTCGTTTAGCTCCTTTTATTTAGACCTGGTAAAATCTTGGGTTTAAATATATCACTTAGATAAATGTCTTGTTTTTCCCCCTCCTTCAATGGACTCTGATCGTGGTATGTATGACAGATTCCAAATTACCAGGATCTCAGGAGTATTTTGTGTCAGCTTTTAGAATCAGTTCAAGATATTTTATTCCTAAAAGAAAAAAAGATAGGCTAAAATAGCATTTTAGCATTTAGATTTATATACCGCTTCACAGTGCTTTACAGACCTCTCTAAGCAGTTTACAGTGTCAGCACATTGTCCCCAACAATCTGGGTCCTCATTTTACCACCTTGGAAGGATGGAAGGCTGAGTCATCCTTGAGCCTGGTGAGATTTGAACTGCCAAATTGCAGGCAGCCGGCAGTCAGCAATCTTACCACTGTGCCAAAAAAGAGAAAGAATTAAAATAATCAAGTCACCAGAATAAAATGTTACCTCACATGTTATGCATGTCTCCTGCTCCCCTTTTACCTCCACATCCTAAAATCTATCAGCCTCTCCTATACAACATTTCCTTTAAAAAAAAGAATCTTTCATTCATCTGCACGCTTAAATAATGGAACAGAAAATGAAATATTGCCTGGTTTATATTTATGTTCTATTAATTAATTATATATATTCTTGCTTTGCTTAGTGCTGCAAGGACAAATCTTCCACTCCATTTAACACTAATAAAAGCCACTAATAAATAAACCCAGAAGTCCTAGCTAATGTGACTTTGGCACAGGACTAAAGAAAAGTGAAATTGTAAGCAGGGTCTTTTGAAAGCCTTTATCAAGTTAATTGATCTAAACTTTCGTATTATGCAGGCTTTTATTAGAAACCCAGAGCCATATGCCTTTTCCCCTTCCTCCTGCAAGCTGGTGGCTATGCAAATACGGTTAGGCTCTGTTACTTATTCTTTTTGGGATTCAGTGCACCTTTTGCTAGTTCTCCTCTCACCTTTACAATCAGCAGGAGGACAGTATTATTGAAATCTCACTTGCAATTTTTTTCAGCAGAATCTTGGCTAATGATTAATTATGCATTAAGTCTGTTAATGCATTAAACCTCAGGATGTCCTACATAGATTCATCTCCTCCATCAGTGTGCTTCCATTACACAGTTTAAGAATAAATCATCAAATTTGCTGATGCTTTCTAAGCACTTTGGCAAAAACAATCAAATGTATTTCAGCTCAGTCACAGAAGATGGTCTATGATTGGAGAAGAATGAGCTGAACTATAGAATAACTCAGCATCACATAATATTCCCAAAGCTTTTAAATCTATAAATCTATTTTTATAAATATTCTTAAGTATTAGAATGGAGGGGGGATTAATTAAATAAATTAAATCAAGATGTGATTTGAACTGAATATTCATTACTGTCAAAGACTTTGAGGCATAACACAATTTCCATTACATTTATATAAACTGAATTAACAAAGCACATTTAATTAAAATTTAATTATAATTGTTGACTAAACTACAACTATCTAAGTTCACAGTTTAATACTAAGCAGGAAATCTTGTTTTAACCAAAAATTTAGTTGTGTTTTGACAACACATTTAGTCAAAACAAGAAGAAAAAGTTATTGTGGATAAAAAAAGGTAAGGGAGCCAATCAGTTGTCTGAAGATGCTTCCATGGTCATGTGGCCAGCATGACTATATGCCAAGGTGCACAGAATGCTGTTACCTTTCCACCAAAGTGGTACCAATTTATCTACTTGCTTTTACATACTTTCAAACTGCTAGGTTTACAGGAGCTGGAGCAAGCAATGCAAGCACTTGGGTCATGCAGCACTTGGGTCTTGAACCCGGCTATCAGCTTTCCATCTGACAAGCTCAGCATCTCTAACCGCTGAGAATCACACCTCAATGCCTAATGTTATGTATAAATCCAACAAGAATTTGTAACCTCATCCATAGCATCACTGCTGATTCCAATGGCTGTAAAAACTCCCCATATAATTTTATAGTCTTTATTCCATTTCATTTCTCATATGTTCCAGTGCCTTGTCTTCTGGTTGCCATTTATTTGGTGTTTATCAGTAGTATATTTTTAATGAACAAATTTATTTCAGCCTGTAGCTAATACCCCATGGTTTTCTTTCCCCTTGAAGTTTAAGAGTCTACAGATTATAAGAAGTCTAAACTTCAAAGTGTAATCATTCAGTGTTGTTAGAAGATAAAGTCAACATTTAAGCAATAAGAAACTTGAGTGGGGAAGGGGAAGGATAGTTTTCTGTTGTGCATGTAGTTAACCCTACTGCTCTGTATTATGTGGGTACATAATAACTGTCAGTTCCAAACCCTAATTTCAAAAAAAATGACTATGTGTAGAATATTAAGGGATTCTACTATGAACAAACTATGGGAGAAGGCTAATATAGTCCTACCGTATCAATGGGCTTTCTCAAAATGTCTGGCTGCTTTCTGTAGGAAATAAGGCAGGCCAATTTATTTAATGCAATATGATTTTTCTTTTGCTTTGTGAGCTGCTTTATGAATAGGAAAGGTATTTTATACACAAAAACCAAGCAAGTCATCTTGAATGCTACACTAGGCTTCTAATTATATCTTTGCAATATGTAGTGAGTCTTAAATTACAAATGTTACATAATTTGTATCTTCTGTGAGCCCAAACCACAAAATCACCTGTTTAATTTCAGTTTGTCTTTGATTGTTGCTTGCTACTGTAATTTGGAACTTCATTTTTGAGCCAAGGTGGTGAATGCCTATAGTTAAGAATGCACAGTTGCACGAAGCTTTGTTGGATAATAAAGTATTTCAAAACAAATCTGTGCTTTGTTCTGCTTTTGGGGAGGCTAATTATATCAGACTTGATGAATTATGCTTTGAGATGACGGTATACAAAATATTAAACTTAGGCTGGCACAGATTGCCAAGCAATACCAACAATAAAAGTTTTAGCATCAGAACACAGCCAGTAATTTGATTGCTGATATATGGAGCAGAATAAATTACAGTTGAGTTTTGCAACATGGCGAAATGTTTTTTTTTTTTAAATGAATGGGCAAAGTAGATACAGCACACAAGTGTATCCAATGAAGTTTTATTTTATTTTCGGTAATTGCAACTTTAAGCAGGGAACTATTTTGAGAAAGGGGGAAAAAAGAGAGGTATCCTTAACCCTTCCCTAACTGTAGTTTGTTCTATCGCCTAACTGCCTCTTGCTGATTATTGATTCCAAATATGTCCTTTTATGAAGGTACATCTATGCCTGTATCCTTGGAAGAGGAAAGTTCCAGAAAAAGGAATTTTCTGAAGGAAAACAAACCATAGGAGGAAAGATGTTTTCTCCAATGCTTTTCTATTCAAGAATGGAACATGAAACCTATTGGTCCAAAACTTCCTTTGTACAATTTATTAGATTGGAAATTTTCTGGTGCTGAGTGGGAGGTTTTATAGTCAAAATAAGGTAGCAAGAGGTAAGAGTTTGGAGGTTGAGGAACAACATTCTCCCATCACTCATGTTTCTTTCTAAAATCTAATTTATATCTTTATATAATAAAAATAATGAAAGTTCAATTATTTAAAATGGTCCCTGCAATAAAATTACTCTTATACTTCTAAATCATTTTGCTTTCTAAATTTGTAAGTATTGTGAGTTGGCAGATGCTGAATTGCATGTGTCACTATTGGTTATGTTTCCTAGGGTTCCTAGGAATGGCATTTTAGCAACATTTAGAGTGTCACATATTGCCAATCTATATATATATAAAAGCCAAATACCACTCACTTATCACAAAATCTCCAGAATGGTAAAGCCTACAAACTTGAAATTTGGCATGTATGTTCCTCTTGGCTTCTAGGTGTTCGGTAAGAAAGGATTTTTCAAAATGACCATCAGATCATTAGTATTTCATATACAGTATTATATTCACACACTCTGATGCTAAGGAATTAGATGTTCTACTCCCCCTCCCTACCTGAAAGGAACTCTGTCCCAACTGCCAGTTGCCTTATATTAACACACTCTGATGCTAAGGAGCTAGACATTCTACTCCCCCTCCTCCCTGAAAAGAACCCTGTTCCAACTGCCAGTTGCCTTATATTAACACACTCTAATGCTACCCCTTCACTAAACCGGGCATGGGTGTAGCCAGTGCGTGACTAATCTGGCCTGCAGCTGAGACATTCTACTCCCCCTCCCCCTCTGTTCCAACTGCCAGTTGCCTTATATTAACACACCCTGATGCTACGGAATTACACATTCTACATTAAGTTTCAGGCTTTAAGTGTCAATTTATCATGCCTGACCACATAGTTTCATAGCAAAGCACAGGCATCCAGCTAGTCTCTTATATAAAACTGCAGGTAGTCCTCAATTTACTACCCCAATTGAACCCCAAATTTCTGTTGTTAAGTGAGTTTTGTCCCATTTTAAAATCTTTCTTGACACAATTGTTATGAATCACTGTAGTTGTTAATTTAGTAACATGGTTGTTAAGTGAATCTGGCTTCCCCATTGGCTTTGCCTGTAAGAAGATTGCAAATAGTGTTCTCATGACCCCGGGACACTGCAACCAACATAAATACGAGTCAGTTGCCAAACATCTGAATTTTAATCACATGACCATGGAGATGCTGCAACAGTTTTAAGTGTGAAAAACAGTCATAAGTCACTTTTTTCAGTGCCATTGTAACTTTCAGTGGTCACTAAATGAACTGTTGTAAGTTGAGGACAGCTGTATTTTATTGTTCAAATATTTGCATAATGCCATTATGAACTAATTTCTTGGTGAATATTAAAATCAATTATTGTTTACCTTACATTGAGTAACATTGAGAAAGAATTATTGTAGAAAAATATGAGAAAGTGGAGAGGTTTGAATTATGGGAAATATGTAAATATGACGTTGACTGCTGAATATTATAAAATAGCATATAATGGAAACAAAGCAAGTATGAAATTAAATGAAATGCTTATTGAATGGTTTGACAGTAAACAGGGAGTAAGACAAGGGTGATGATTGTTTAATGTGTTTATGGATAGATAGATAATAAGTAAGGAATACCTTAGAGATTAAGAATGGCTGGGTGGTGAATGAATATGGATGAAAACCAAAGTGGTTGAAATAAAAAGTATGAAAAGACTGTAGATTCAAATGAAGTGGATAGGAAACTCTTTGCCATAAGTTCCGTAGTTTGGATCCATACTCATTCTGGCTGCTCTGGGTAGTTTGTTTTTGTTTGTATATGTGTGTATACAGCTGAATTCAGAAAATAAACATTTTTTCAGGGAACATGTAATATTCGAATACCTTGGAGGAGGTGAGATATGACCTCTTCTGAGAAGACCTTCCCTAGCTTCAACAATTTTGATCAAGCACTATCCTGTGTCCAATCTTTCTTTTTGGGAGTGGTTTATTTATTTATTTTTTTATGCCACCCATCTCACTGATACAGGTGACTTTGGGCCACTTACAATATAAGAAAAATATTTAAAAAGATAATACAATGCAGTTAAAATTAAGACAGCTTAAAATCAAGACAGTGGATATGACATGGAGGTGGGGATCTTTTCTCCACTCTGTCATACACCCTCAATGTAGTGTGCCCCTATCAGATCCCAGGCCAACCAGCACAGCCAAATTTTCAGACTCTTCTGGAAAGCTAAGACTGTGGAGATAGATCTTACCTGCCATGATAGAATGATAGATAATTTTATTGCTTTTATTTTAGTTTTAATGTATGTTATGATAGCTATGTTGTAAATCTGGTAAGTACTGTATGTTTGTGTGTGTTCTGTAAATAATGAAAAATATGATTGGGATTAAGATATGAAAATTATTGGTCTTGTATTTTTATTGATTAGAAAGTCAGTTAAAATATAAAAATAGGAATACTTTCATTAAAAAATACTCAGTTTGAGTATAAAAAAATACTCAATTTGATAGAATAAATCTATAGATTTATTCTATAGATTATAGATTATAGATTTATTCTATCAAATAACCAGAGTGAATACTATGTGGGACAACATTTATAGTGGAAAATAGTATTATTTTAAAAATAAGTCCCATGAAACTTATTCCAGACTAAAACAATGGAAGTGATTTAAGTCATGTGAAATGGAGAAGAAAGAAAGAAGAGAAGAAGAGATGACTGGTGTGTTTAGATGCAGTGGCTCAGCTTTGCTCTCAATTGACTCACAGAATTTAACAATTGTCTCTTATAAGGCAGTTTAAGCTGGCTCCAGGACAAAGGGAGCACAGGAGATGTGACTGGTGAAGTGTGACCTTAATAGAGGGGAAGTTGATTTGTTTAGCCATTTTTCAATGGTCGAGGAATTATCTGAATGCAAAAGAGGTCATTAAACCTTGAAGAGACTGATTACACCTATTTTAGCTCCCCCCCTCCATACTACAAAAATCACACTGCTGAAAATGGATGATTTACAACTGAATTTCATCTGCATTAACCAAGGGTGTGCAGATGGCTGGAAACTGCAAAAGTTAGATAGGTATGCATCTACCCTTTGGTCTGCAAAATACCTCCTCCTGGCTTAGAACTACCTTATATTTACATATAATAAATATTCACATATTTATTACAAAGTTTTGTGGACAAGGTGCTGGTGATTAATTTCTAAAAAATGTGTAGAACCATTCAATTTCATTGAACCTACTGAGACTACTAAATTTCTTTACCAATTGCCACGTTTCTTCTATTGACAGGAAACTTGATGACATTTCCCAGATAGTGGTATTTAGCCCTGATTCTTGGGGTTCTGGCCATTACAACATTCCCATGGTCACATATTGTGATCTTGGCATAAGCTCATGCTTATGACATTGTAGTGTCCCATAATTATGTGGTTGCCATTTATGACTTTATTTGTTTCTTTCTGACAAAGTCAATTGGGGAGGCAAGCAGAAGGTCACAAAGAGCAATAGCACTTAGACTTATAACAGAGTAACAAGAGTTGGAAGGGACATTGAAGGTCTTCTAGTCCAACCCCCTGCAGGAAACCCTACACCACTTCAGATAAATGGTTACTCAACATCTGCTTAAAAACTTCCAGAGTATTCACAACTTCTGCAGCAAGTTGTTCCACAACTTCTGGAGGCAAGTTGTTATATACCATTTTATAGTGCTTTACAGCCCTCTCAAAGCAGTTTACATAGTTAGCATATTGCCCCCAACAATCTGGGTCCTCATTTTACTGACTTCAGATAGATGGAAGGCTGAGACAATCTTAAGCAGCTCAGAAATGAATTCCTGGAGCGAGCAGTTAATTAGCCTGCAGTACTGCATTCTAATCACTGTGCCACCATGGCTCAAATGATGACCATGTGACACCTGTGCTTAATATGATCCATGGTGATTTGCCAGACTGGGAATGCCAAAATTGCCTTTGCTAAGCAATATGTTCACTAGTAGTAATGCTTAACAACTGTGCCATTTAGCAATGGCAATACTGGTCACTTGTTAACTGAGGACTACTTGTACTCAACTTGAAGTAGCTAATTTAGCTTTATAGGATTAACCTGGTTTAAGAATGTCATATAAGTAACATAGAGTGGCTAGAAAACAATATTTATTGCATACTGTTGCATACTAGGATGAAGTGTAGTTTAATTCTAATGCTTTTTCTGTCCATCTTATATTTTTAGCAGAATTTCTTTTGTTTTGCAATTTATGGTCTTGTAGTTTAGCAATTATTGTATTTCTGCCCTGAAGATTGTTAGCTCTCTGTTTAATTCCCACACCCTTTTTCTGGATCTACCTAACTGAAGAGAAATGGTGGGAAGATTGATATCATGGTATGCAGTAGTAGCAACCCACTACAAAGTCTTGTGCAATCCGAAAAGCAGAAATGTTTATGTGGAGTGTGATAATGAAATCTTCAAAGAATCTAAAAAGATTCCAGGTCTTACCATAGAGCAAAGGTTAGAGTTATCCTGTCTTGCTTTGTGTGTCAGCATTGTCCAATCTTGTGAACTTTTGCTTATTTTTTCAAATTATATTTTACTGCTTGAAATGCTGTGAATTCTTTGCATATATGATACTATGATGTCTTCGAATTATAGCTTGGCTGTCTATTATGGAAAATGTAAAATTCATTTGAGGAATGCATTATCTGTGTAATAATATTCTGTATTTAGTTAAAAGACAATGTACCCACTGCTTCTCTCAATTTCCATTTGAATTACAATTCACCAACCACAAATTGGATGCACTAAGTAATAACGGTGAAACTGTAAGGAACAGTGATAAATTCTTTGCTGGGGAATATAAATGATAAATATCCATGGCTGACATATCTTTCTTTTTTAACTCTCAGCCATGGGGTGGAAATGTTCTCTATCACTTAGAAGGAGTGACTAATTTAGAAGAACTTGTTTATTCATAGTTTCTATACCTCTGATCAAGTATGCATTAAATCAAGGAGAAAATTTCCAGTACAAGAAATAATATATCTTCCTACTGATGAGTGTTAGCTGAAATTGATAGTTGGTGTGATGTATTATATAATTTTTGATAACAAATTAAGTCGTAACATATTCATTTAAGAAGCCAGACCTATTTTCATTTTCCATGTTTGTCCTTCCTGTTATGATACATGGAATTTGTACAACATTGAGTGGGCAGGACTATTTGTTGTGTAACAAGGACCTTACTCATTTTATTTTATTTATATATCAAATTTAGAAACTGCCTCTCTCATTCACAGGGGAACTCTTATTCCTGGCCTGTCTTCCATAACATTTATTAACATTTATTAATATCATTTTAAAAATACTTTCTGGCAATTGTTCAATGAGAAATATGTCAGAGTCACACTGGCATCCATCAGGGAGCAAGGAGAGCAGATGCCTCTCTGAACAAGTCACTATATAGATTCCTTCCTAGCTTACATTTTTAAAAAGAGCGAGCCTCATGCACTTTTTAATAACCAAGATATAAGGTATGGTGTATGTAATTTATACCAAAGCTACATGTATTATTGCTAGCTATTCTGTGAAAATCAGCCTGATTCAAATAAAATAAGTCTTTGATTTAGGATTTGAGGATAAAAGACTTCTGGAAAAGCAATTGCAAACTAAAGCCAGCTCTGTGAAGAGGGAAGCTGACTGATGATCACAGCAGAAAAAGGAACTGGAGAAAGAATGGTTTCCTTGAATCCTTCTCCAGATGAAGGAGAGGATTGCCCATAGGCTCCATACAAATGTGCCCATGTTGAGACTGTAAATTTAGTGGTCTTTGCTGGGTTTCAGAACTCTGAGTCAGCTTTGCCAAAGTCATGGTTCAGAATCTTCAAAGGGACACTGAATTTAGCCACTTCCTTTCTTAACCACTTTTATTGGAAATAAGTTGTGAATTGATTTTTGGTTATTAAAAACCTTCATAAGGATAGGTTTTTATTATACCCGGTGATTTTCTTTCAATGCACAGCAAAAGAAGTTTTATATAATGATTTTTAAAAATTAAAAAAAAATATTTGGAGGAAAGCAGCAAAAAAATGAATTGGAACATTTGGAAAGCTTTTAAATGGATTAATGGACAAGATTGACTGAAAATAAGATTTTAAAATAATTATAAGAATATTTCCTGAAACTTGTTTAAAATCTTATTAAAATATATTAAGACTTTCAGTATAAGAAATATCTTCCTGGGGAAATGTTCTGGATGAGAGAAAAAACACAGTAACGCAAAACCTTGAAGGCTGATTACTAGGAGCCACCGGAAAGAATAAAAGATTGTAATTAAAGGAGAAGACCCACTAATATTGAATGGAAAAAAGCATTTCAACTTTGGAAGAATTCAAAGATACTTGGCAACAATGTTTTTCTTAACTAGGACTGAATGATGACTCTTTAAATAATAATTATATATAAGATATAGGAAAAGAAGAGTTTTTGTTGCATTTTTAAAGAAGGTGAAAATGAAAATCTCTGTTATTCAAATTGAGAGGAGATGAAGAGCAGATGATAAGAAATTAATTTGTGGTACATCATTTGAAGTATTTAATATGTTATTTCTTGCAGTTCTACATGGGGATTTTTGATGAAAGGGAAAGTCATTTCTTTCTATATTTTTTCTTCTGATGTTTTCTTTTTTATATATTTTCCCTTTTCAGCTTTTTCTTTTTTCCCTCTGCACTTTTTACCTTTCCTTGTTTGTAATGTTCATTTTTTTTGTTTTTAAGCTTCAATAAAAATATTATTAAAAAGATATTTAAGTTAAAGTAACTGAAACTATGAGAAGATTCAATTTGAATGGGAAAAGATTAGAATGTTTGCAAATGCTCAAGGTTTTTGTAGAATAATGTGAAAACCACAGGAATAGTAACTTTTTTCTGAACATCACCCATGCCTTTTTCAATTGGATATTTATAAAAAATGGTTTTCACATACCTTTTTAAGGCACGGATAGTAGACATGAGAAAAGAACAGCACAACAGTCTCTAAACAGTCAGGCATGATCGTGAGTTGCCCTTATTTACTTCAGATTTTTTAAAAATCAAAAACAGTCTAAAATGAGTTCTTACTAATGCATTTGCTGTTCTGGAATGCCACACATGACATGATACTGAAAAATTATGTCCCTTGCCCCAGGAGATTTTGCAGAGTGGTTGGCAAGCTCTGTCCCTCCCAGAAAGGCCTTCCTTATCACTGGTTTTACTAGAGCATTAGTCTGGCCAGGACAAATCATTAAAGCTGGATGCCACTTGGGTCAAAACCTGGAAGTATGACTCCTGACTTTCCCACATGGAGTGGTGTCATGTGATTTGCTTGTTTTAAAATGTTTACACTACTACATATATTAAAAAAAAAAATTACCTGGGAAGCTTCGGTCTCTTGGGAATGACCCATCTCATTAATGACAAGACTTAGTGGGCATTTCTAACATTCATCCCCCTCCATCCCTCTTCCCCCTTTCACATCTCTCTTTTTCTCTCATGTATGATCTATATATGTATTATATCTGACGTAGTTAAAGCAGCAGAAGTAGGTTGGCAAATTAAGGTTCAGCGTCCTATATCAGCAGGTCACAGAGAAGGAAGCTTTCTCTGAACAAATGGTATTAGAGTCTGCCTGCCATGCATTCTTGAAAACCATTAATGAATAGGTGAGAGTCTGAAAATTTAGCCTGGCATCCTTTCACTCATTGTGAAGAAATGTAAACCTGCCCCTGCTCCAATCAACCGATTAGCCTTGATGCTGCATTCAGAATGATGACAATCCAAATCGAATTCCAAGTCATGGTGGCAGAATCAGTATTATATTGACAGAAGACAATGTTTAAGTCTGTGGCTAGTCATATTTAAAAGGTTGAATCAAAGTAATGCTACTCTTGGCATACCAGAAGATATCTGGTAGGCAGAGAATTTAATGACTGGATAAAACTCATTAGCTGGCTAGTCATGTTAGTGTTCTAGAGACAATTACTCCAGCCACCCCCCCCCCCCTTAAGCATTCTTCATATATAGATGTGAAGTTCCAAGTTGTGTATTTTCTGTACAACCCAAGAGGTAGGAGTAAAACTATTAAATCAGTGAAGCACTTTGAAGCTTTGTGATTTTATTTTCTTCATCACAGCTTTGATCCATAAATCTGCTGTGAAGGTGGTTTGACAGAATTTTAGCTGAATTAAGGCCTTCTTTTAAAGTTTATCCTTCAAAATTTTCTCCTAGTTATCACTATTCTGACCATTTCCCCAAATGCCTGCTTCTGCTTTTCAGTGCTTTTTTGCTAATGAATGAAAAGTGCAAGTGTTGACTGATATATGAAGGTTTGGAAAAGGAACTTCATTGTTCATTTTTTTTTTACAAAAATATCCAAAAATGCTTGGAAGTATTTGCTCCCTACCAAATGAATAAAGTTTTTTTTAAAAACCAGAAATTCAATTGGTGTCATTGTTAATCAAATATTGCTGTATCTATCCAGAAATAAAAGGTAGGAAGAAAACTGTGTATCTGCAATGTTATTGTTTTGATAGCTTGTTAGTGCATGCATAGTGAGCCCATGGTACCTGTTGGAAAATGCATGACCTGGCAACTATGGATTATTCTAGTCATGCTAGGTAATTTAGGATTCAGCCACTTTGCCATAGCATTGTGCTTATGTTTCATCCGTTTGACTGGAGCAAAATACATCAATGTACAAACTCCTATCCCCACAGTCTGTTTTTTTTCTACCATGCAATAGCAATAGCACTTAGATTTATATACCAGTTCATAGTGCTTTTATATCCCTCTCTAAGCGATTTATAGAGTCAGCATATTGCCCCCGCAATCTGGGTCCTCATTTTACTAACCTCAGAAGGATGGAAGGCTGAGTCAACCTTGAGCCTGGTGAGATCTGAACTGCCAAATTGCAGGCAGCCGGCAGTTAGCAGAAGTAGCCTGCAGTACTGCACTCTAGCACCACAGCGCCACCACAGCGCCACCACAGCTCATATCCTTATAGAAAATAGTACAGGTTACTTTCTAAGCAGCAACTGGTCTATTTTGTGAGGTAGAACCAATAGAATTGGTTCCTTAGCCAGATCTTGAGATCACAATCCAGCCAGCATTTGAGGAGAAGCTTATCCAATGATGTTTTTGGTCCAAAAGCAGTACTTGAGCCACTGACAAACATGGTTGAAAAACACAAGGTAAAGTTTGTAAGGAAGTTGATATCTCCATTTGCAAATAAATTCCATCTAGAAGCTTGTAACTATGACTTAAAATGAAATGATGTTTCTATTTGATCCCACAGAAAGACTAACATTCTAATTTGCTTTGACCATTCAGATAGAAGCTACTACTGACAGAAGCAGAACAAGACTGCAATGGGAGAGGAAGTTGCCATCTGTCAATTGAAGCATATTCTCTACCAGCCATCGTGTCTGCTTTCCACTCTGAGCTTTGTCCTTTGTTATCTCAGTTAGTCTCCTCCATCATATCCTGCTAGTCCTCCAGATGTAGGGTTGCAGAGAAGCTTTTTATATCACCTCACGTAGTGAGTGGATTCAGGGAGCAAAAGCTCTTAATGCATGTTGGAAAGAAAAAGAAGTGGAGAAGGTATGGATTATCTCATTGCCACATTTCTGAATGGTAGACATTTTGCTTTTTCAGTGAGACCTCTATGATCCCTTACCAGGTGTACTCATAAATGCATAGGCACTTACATGATCCTGGCAGAATAAAAACCATTTCTAAGACCAATATTGTTATCTAATGAGAGAAAAATGGTAGAGAGAGAAGGAGTGGTGGAAACAGTTTATTTTCACAGTTTCATCTATCTTCACCCACGTTTGTTTGTTAGTAGCTGATATACCTAGCAGTAGACCAGAAAAAAACATTGTATTGTAAAAATTCTGCTAGAGGTGGCTGTAAGCCAGACCAAATACTGAAAGAATTCAGAAAAAGTATTTATGTATATATGTATGAGATTAATACCTTCCTTTTTCTTCCAAAAAATACACTCAAAACCATGAACAATTCATTGATCTGCTTTTTTACTGCACCTATGTCTAGTCTGGATTTGGCAGCAATTTTTATTCAGTCCAGGATATATATCAAATGCCATTTTAGGGTGTGAACA
Organism: Ptyas mucosa; assembly: GCA_012654045.1. Classification (NCBI taxonomy): domain Eukaryota; kingdom Metazoa; phylum Chordata; class Lepidosauria; order Squamata; family Colubridae; genus Ptyas; species Ptyas mucosa. The sequence continues at coordinate 20,546,506 of WNWU01000019.1, read as the reverse complement.
ATTTAATGGGATTTTAATCCTTTAGAATTTTAACCATAAATAAAACAAGTTTACTCACTGAAAAGGTGTTAGTAGCAAGAACGGTGTTAAAGGTGTTAGTCAGTTTTTCCAAATCAGCCTATGTATCTTGAGAAAATTGGAACATTGCAGCTACTAGAATTGGGAGATGTTATTTCTAGTATTATCAGAGTTGTCTTTTATTTGATATTATGAAATATTCAATCAGGCAGTTTCAACATCTGCAGTTTCAGAAATATAGTTTCAATAGTGTTCATGTGCATAACATTCAAATAATGCACAGGTTTTATTATGTTAAACCAATGAAGGAAATGGCTGATCAGCTGCATGAAAAGTGAATTCATTAAACAGTGTGGAAGGTTTTGCTTTTAAAACTCAGTTCACACATGATTTGATCAAATCTTTGAAATGAACATACTTGCCAAGTCAGATCATTTATTCAGAACAAAATGTTGAATAAAATTTGAATATATTTGCTTCAAATGGAAATGTCAAATTAAGTTTGATTTTCTGAAGTGCTTCAGTATCAAATAAAAATTATGTTTTAATCAAACTCATTTAAACTTTCCAAATCAGATTGAATCAACATTTTGAAACAGATTGGAGCTAATCTGTTCCTCTCTACGAAATACATGCATTTCTTTCCATAAACAAAAGATATTCCTCATAAATTCCAAGACTACTTTTTACAAATGGTCATCAAGAGATCTAAGATGAAAGTCACTTAGCTAATTGGGCCGAACTCAATATGATATAGCTCCTGTTTTAGCAATCAGAAATTTTACTTAGAAATCATGGGAAGTTGTCAAATTTTTGAAACCTGTAATGTTGAAAAGTAGTCAGTACATTTTCAAGACTGCTATAGTAATTTAATTTAATTTAATTTAATTTAATTTAATTTAATTTAATTTATCGCATTTCTATGCCGCCCAAATCCCAAGGGACTCTGGGCAGCTTACAGCAAAAATAATGTGAACAATGAACATAGAAAAATTATTAAAAAACATTATAAAAACATTAAAAGCCCATGCACACCATTCATGGCCGAATCTCACAAGATTGCAACAGCGAGATCAACAGCCTCAGGCCTGCCGGAAAAGCCAGGTCTTCACCACTTTCCGGAAGGCCAATACGGTGGGGGTAGTCTGGATCTCAGGAGGTAACTGGTTCCAGAGAGCTGGGGCAGCCACAGAAAAGGTCCTCCTCTGCGGGCCTGCCAGCCGGCATTGTTTAGCTGACGGGACCTGTAGGAGACCAACTCTGTGGGATGTTACCGGACGCTGGGAGCTATCTGGTAGAAGGCGGTCTCAAAGATATCTGACCCAAAATATTTTACCAAGTATGCATTAGATATTGGATACATGTGCTATTAAAGGTGTACACTATGGATACAAGTTAAAATCATGTTCTACTTTGCAATTTACCCATGGAAAAATTCCTGCAAAGACCTATCAAGATCAAAATGATTATCAAAGTAACAGGTGAAGCTCTTATTTCTGAGGTAGTGGTTGACTGACATTGGCTAAGTGAGAAGTTGGCTAAATCAGATATTGATTTGTCAAACTTTTGAAAGAAACTACATTAATTTGTTGCCAAAGGGGGAAAAGTAGGGTCTTATGGTATCTCAGTTATTTGTTTTTGTAAATTAAGAGAGCCAGTTTTGTGTGGTGGTTAAAGCGCCAGACTAGAAAACAAGAGATCATGAGTTCAAGTCCTCTCTTAGCAATAAAAGCCAACTGGGTGACCTTGGACAAGTTACTGTCTCTTAGTCCAACTAATTTCATAGAGGTGTTGTTGTGAGCAAAACAGAAGGACAAAGGTGTGTTGGGTAAGTTCGCCTCTTTGAATTATTTGTAAAACTAATAATGGCGGAAAATACGTACATAAATAATGTAATTATTATCTGGTACATCCAATTTCATAGGCACAATAATGGTACCTGTGAACAAAAATATTTTTTCTCTATTTTCTCAGATCATTTTTCCATTTTCTGCCTGATATGTAGCAGCATGAGATTGAACTGTATTGGTAGAAGGGATAGTGCCATTTCAGACCGAAGTACAGCAATTCCATGCTTAATTAACCTTATGAAAAATTTATCCTTTGATTTAAAAAACTTAAGACACCAATGAAGGACTTTTCTGTAAGATGTTCCTTCTTTTAAATGCCATTTGAAAACTGAAACATTCTCCAGTTTTAATCACACATGTAGAATGTTTGAAAGAAGCATTCTTTGAAAGAAAAAAGGAGAAAGATTTTCATGGCTAATCAGTGCCCCGTGTAGAGTGCTGCATTTCTCAGAAAAAAATCTGGCTTTTTCTACAGTATAGAAGAGCTTGGGGAACTTCAAATCAAATTGTCACCTTAATGTTATCATTTAAAGATCTGGCACCTTCTTTAGACAGAATACAGGTTGTCCTTGACTTAAACCACAATTGGGACTGGAATTTCAATTGTTAAGTCTGTGGTCATTAAGCAAGCCATCATGTGATCAGATCAGATTTTCTGACTATTTTTATCACAGTTGTTAAATGAATTACATGGCTGTTAAATAAATCATACAGTTGTTAAGTAAATCTAGCCTCCCTCCTTGATTTTGCTTGTTGGACGCTGGCTGGCAAGGGTTGCAAATTGCTATTACGTGACTGTGAGACTCTTTTCAGCACCCGTTGTAATTCTGAATTATCATTAAATGAATTATTGTTAAGTTGTTGAGTATTTGCAGGAGAATTCTAGTGTCAAAGCATGCACACATAAATCATCTCAAGGAACAACAGCAGTAATGGCAGCTTGAGGCACTCTCATGAGATGGAACAACACTGTCAGATCAGTAATAAGATACAATAGTATACTTAGGCTGTAAAAACCCAGATCACCACTAAATGTTAGCAACAGCGTTAAAAGACTTATGTATTGTGGGGAAAATAGGAGTGGGAAGGTTGTTGGCTATGTTTGCCACCTTGAGTTATTTTTAAAAACAATAAAAGCAGGAAACAAACAAACAAATAAATAAACAAATTTTATTTATTTATTCTTTTCTGCTTTTACATGCCCAGTTTGTACTAAGACTGACTACCATACTGCCCACACCAATTGTAGAGTAAGGAAGTTGACCTTGACACCAAGCATTTACTATCACATATATGAAAGCAAAGGAATATTGGACAAAAATACATACATGGTTAGAAAAAAATGTTAAAGCTACATTTAAATTATAAGCCAGAAATATTTTTGTTAGTTATAATACCCCAAAAATATAAGGGGAATTTGTATTTAATATTACATGTTTTGACAGCAGCAAAGACTGTATTTGCACAGTATTGGAAAAAATGAGGAAACTCCGAGAGAAGAAGATATAATTAAAAAAATATTAGATTGTACAGAAATGGATAGATTAACATTAAAGATAAAAGAAAAAGAAGATACAGAATATGGGACTTATTCTATAAATGGCTGGATAATAGAGGTAGAAATTAGGAGCGGCGTAAATATTACTATGTAAGCAAATTGACCCAGACAATACACTGTTCACAAAGCACTTATGTATATTAAATGAAATTGTATAAATAAACTGTTAAAAAAAAAAGAAAGTTGACCTTGATGGAAAAATGCAGAAAGGATTGAAACATTTTTAAGTCTAGAACAAGGGGATAACTTTTTGAAGTAGATCAGTCAGACAACTTCCTAATTTATTGGAATACAAGAAGAGAGAGAACGTATAGTACAAACTTACAAGATTCTGTTATGATTTCCAATCTCCATTAAAGTAACGTTAGCCTTCATCTGGGGTTGATTTCCTGGCCTGATCTCGTGGGGATGGCATTAATCTTTATGAATATGTGTTCATCCCAAAACTGACCAAAACAAAATTTGCTTTTTTAAACAAAATAATTGAAAGTCTGATCTCTCCTCACCCCCCATCCCCATGCCAGGAGTACCCCCCCAAACTGCCATTTTCCATTCTAACAGTAGTCAGTCTTTATACTATTTTGCTCCTATTGATCAGGTGCTAATATAAGAACTCAAGCTTGATATATTTTCAGTATAACTGAGATGAAAAGGCTCCTTGAGTCTTAGGCTGTATATTTAAAGAACGTTTCGATCAGTCGGCATTCTGGTTTTCTCTCTTTTTCTCACTGACTTTCAGGATGTAGTCCTGGCAACTTTATTAAAAAGAAAAAAAGAAAGCAAAACTTTCTTTTTAACCTTAGGTAATCACATGTACAGAACAATCAATATAGTGCTGCTAAGATTACAAATGCCTGGCAGGAATCTTACCCAGAAAAATACACTCAAAGATGTTAGATTCTGGGTAGATCAGAAGGCTTTATTGATCTGCTAATAATATATAATCAATTCTAAGGTAAAGAAATACCCAGTTGTGTACAAAACACAGTTTATTTTCCATGTACAAAAGACATGTATACTGAAAACAATAAACAGAGACACCAGGAATTTAGACTTAAAACACACACAGAAAATAAAAGAGATCCCCTCAGCTCAATACTAAATTATTTACATATTCCTAACAAGACACATTGCTTAAATCAGATTTCCCTCTAACTTAGTTTTTCTATTCCCTTCTCAGAAGATGCTAAGGATGCTTGATTCTCTTTCTCCCATTTACCTCAGAGTTCACTGATGTTTAGGGAGGTTGTGGAGAATCTCTAAGTACCTGCTTATTACATGATCCAGTCATGTCTTTCCTATGTGCTAAAATTTATACTTGATATGTTCAGGCTGAAATATATAATACCCATTTTGTGGCTTCACAAAATCACATTAAAAAAAACAGTCATCAGTAACATAAAAGGTACATAAAGAAAAAATGCCCTATTATATAAACTTAAGTTTCAAATTGTGCTTAAAAGCAATCCTAGGGAGAGACATTGTGAATTCTGTAGTTCAGGGGCCACCACAGGGACAGCCCTGCTCCTAATTGATTCCAGCTATGTCTCTTTCTTGTAGGAGGGAAGTAGACCTGTAGCTGATAAACAGAACTCCCACGCTGTATTTTTGTTTATTTTTAGAGAAAAATGAGAAAGTATATTCTTGTTATAGATTGACGTAAAATGTTGCATCTTGATATTGCTATTCATGCTGATCTTAAAGTGTCATTATGAAATAATTGATACCAATTTCTCCATAGATGCATTACAGCAGTGGTATATACAAACCCAAAAATTGTATTTTCAAATTATTTTAAAAATGTAAAGTATTGTTCAAAAAGTGAATGAAGATTTATATTATTCAAGTCTTTTTTCCCATAACATTGTTACTGTATGTTTCTCTTATCACACAATATATACAAAGCCAAATAAACCTTCAAGCCAGTAAAGCACTCATTCTGTTAAAGATGTTAATTGCATAGAAAATGCCTAAAAGAATTTCTTATTTTTTGTTATTTAATTAGCAAAGAGCATGGAGCTAAGAATGCTTTTTGCTGCACATGAAGTTTCCTACCTAGTTCAAGAGTTTCCAACATTACAGTCACATTTAAGTGAGAAGCAATAATAATTACCTTCTCCACCAATGTACAAAGTAGGATCTGATGCCTTCTGATGGAGATGCTGTAGGCCAGGGACATCTGCTATAGAATCCATGATTGAGTTTCAGTTTCCTATCCATCAGAGAATGTTTTTATATATTAACAATGACTAAAACCCAACTACTTGGTTATAATCACTATTTATAAAATGCAATTACTTCTCTAACATGCAGATTCTATGATAGACATTCATTGTTTTTGTCAGAAATATTAAGCCTGGAATTGTTTATTTGCTTTTATGACTGACCTATCTAAGTCAATGACTCTTAGAATTAGCCCTTCATCCTCCCCCCCCCATCCCCCAAACAGTCCCCATATCCAGGAATGGGATTTAGGTTAATTTGCAGGTGAACTTTTAATCCTAAATGACACATTCATGATCATTAGCTAGCTTTTCCATGATAATGCTTTCTGTGAAATTCTCTACATTATATGTAGTATATACTGTTATAAGCTATGGGCTTTATAACACATTGCTGCCATTACTTTTAATGTAAGGAACACATCTGTATTCCCTGAATGGCTATGAAAATCCTAATTATATGACAACATCAGCTTGGATGTTATATTCATTTTCAAGCCTTGGTAGTTATTGTACCCAAAAGCAATGTTGAGAATGAACCTCAGAGATGCTAAGAATTTCAGAAAAGAATAGAGTAATCTTCATCTTAAGAAAGCTCTAGTTTGGTAAATTAAATTCTGAGCATATGTATTGTAATTAATGTTGTGCCTTTCCATTTCATTTGCCATCTATATAATTCACACCTCACCTTTCTTTTGGGGATATTATATATCACTCATTGAAACATAAATATAAATTATGCTTTTGAAAAATAGATGTACAAAAATAGTTTTTATTATTAATAGTATTTATTTTATAAGTACAACCAAAATAAAAACAAGAAAGGAGCACAAAGAACAAATAAGCAAACAAAAAAGCAAGAAGGGGATTTATAAACATCATTCAATTATTCCTGAATGTTTTAAAATGACACTACTGGTAATAACAAATCTTAGAATATTATATATGCTCCCAGAGTTTGGGCTAGGTTGATTGAAGCCCCTTGTAGATTGCATGTTTGTCTTTGGATGGGTTCTCTATCTTGTTTATTGATTTTGTTTGGATTATGTATTGTTGTTCTTATATTGTGCTGCCTAGAGTCATAGAATTACAGGGCAGAAAGAGTCCTTAGTGGTTTCTAAGTAAAAATAATAAAAATAGTATTAAGAATAGCATTTGTGTTAGTTACGTGGAACAGGTATCTTAAAGCAGCAATTCCTTTCTATATAATAGTGGGGTTGATTGCATATGAATGTAGGAAGTAATGGTAAAGCACTTCCACAAAACTTTTCTAAGAAACCTTGCCAGAAGTCAAAAACTGACTCCAAAGCATCAAAGCATAGCAGAAAAGTAACAGGGCAGGAGCAGAGCAAAGCTGAGCAAACAGGATATGATTGGAATAGGATGTTTTAAAACTTGTGATATGAAATTAACTTATCCTTCATTCTTTTTCTTTTTAACCAGTTGATGATTTTCTTTGTTCAAGCAGAATTACTCAGGTCCATGGTAACTAGTAAGGATGAACACTTTTCATAAGATTCAGACCAAGTTTTGATCTAACAGGACATTACATAATCCTTAATTTAAAAAGTCTTTCTTAATGGATTTGAGGACAAATCAGAGGCAAGATTCAGACTTCCAAAGCTTTGTTTCCTTTTGATTAGTATATGAAAACCACAACGGATGTTCACTTTTTAATATTTTATCAGATCCTGATAGCTTTTGCTGGCAGAATTGATCTTTTTAAGAAAATGAAATATTGTCAAACCTTAGAGTTACAGAGATTTCAGAGAGAGGGAGGAGGGAGCGGGAGGGGGAGAGGGAGAGAGAGAGAGGGAGAGGGAGAGGGAGAGGGAGTGTCAGCAAATATTAGGGAACATTTCAGCTGTGGAAGCTTTTAAATCATGGTTTATAAACTACAGTGGCTAGGTTCATATATCACGCTAGCCTGTGATGGTGAACCTATGGCACCAGTCCCACCTGTGGCACATAGAGCTATATTTGTGGGCACACAAGCATTGTCCTAGCTCAGCTCCAGCATGCTAACTGATTTTCTAGCCTTCCGGGCCCACCGGAAGTCAGGAAATGGACCATTTCCGGCCTCCAGGGTGGGGTGGGATGGGAAAGGCTGTTTTGCCCTTCCCAGGCTCCAAGAAAGCTTCTGGAGCCTGGGGAGGGCGAAAAATGGGCCTACTGGGCCCACTGTGCCATTGCGTGCCAAAAGTGGGGGGAGTGCGGGAGGTCATGCATGTGTGCGTGGCGCATTGAATTATGGGTGTGGGCATGAGTGCGCATGACCTCCCGCACTCCCCCCGCTTTTGGCACCCGATGGCACAAAGGTTAGCCATCATGCGCTAGCCAAGCTTTTTTTAAAAAAAAATCTAGTCTGAATAAGATCCCTAAAGTACAAGAACATGTCTACTTATTGCTCTTCTAAGAAGCTTGACAAGTGATAATTACTATGGCCTTCAAAGAAGGATTTGAGAACCACCACCAATTATAATATAGCAATAAGCTTATGTTGGAGAATGAGATTTCAAAACTCAACTCTTTCCATAGTTTTCTTGCTTGACAAGGTGCTCTAGCATTAGATAAGTAAAAGTCTACTTCATCCCTGATTAGACTATGGGTGACAATACAGTAGGATGGAGTCTGATTTTTGAAATATAAAACTTGTTTCACTACAAAGTGTAATTTGTTAAGTCTAATTTATTTGCTCACTCAGTCTTGTGCACTGCTTTCAAAACGTTCTTTCAACATCACTAATTATATAGCCATGTATAATTGTATCCTGTTGTCGGTCATCAATTTACCATACAACATCCACCAATGATTTCTAAATGCCATTGTATGAAATTGCTTATTCCACAATGGTTAATGAAGATGTCAGATCTAGCAGAGAAAGCAAAATAATTTGTTTGATTAGAGAAAGATCAACAGCTACATTTATTAGCAACTGGAAACACATCATGGATTTTTTCTGAAAAAAGAGAAATATGAAGTTGTGATTTACAGGCTTGAAAAGTAGAAAGGATAGCTTATGGTGTAACCTTAACGGAAATTATGATGTAACCTTAGAGAGAAAAGGTAAAATATAAATCCATTAATAACTGACAAAAACAGATCAGAACTTTTCTTTTTTCTTTTCTTTCTTTTTCTACATGTAGTCCTCAACTTACAACAATTCATTTAATGACCATTGAAAGTTACAACATCACATAAAAGTGACTTATGACTGTTTGTCACACTTATGACTGTTGCATGGTCAGGTCATTAAAATTCAGATGCTTGGCAATGTGTTTATGATAGTTGCTGTCAGCCTTGGAAGCCATATTAGGCCGGAAGCTTCAATGCTGCCACCTCCTCATGTGTGGGAAAGTAGGAGGGGGATTTAGGAGAGGAGAATTAGTAGACATAATAGCATTCTTCCTATTGGTCAAGGTCAGGATGATCCAGCATCTGGAGGAGGAGTGGTCAGGGGCTGTGTCGAGGTGGAACGGACGTTGATTTTTTATTTATTTATTTATCTTAGACTTCTATACCGCCCTTCTCCCTGGGGACTCAGGGTGGTGTACAGCCAAGTAAAAACACATAATATAAACATTAAAAACAAATTAAAAAGAATATCTAAATTTGGCCCAAAAATTTAAAAACACCCCAATTTAAAATCATTTAAAAGGCTTCACTTAGGCCAGCCCGGCTTGTTGGAAGAAAAATGTTTTAAGGGTCCGGCGGAAGGCACGGAGGTCATGGATTCTTCTTATCTCAGGGGGCAGCTGTCTCCAGAGGGTAGGAGTGCCCACAGAGAAGGCCCTCCCCCTGGGGGTCACCAGCCTACATTGCTTGGCTGATGGCACCCCGAGGAGACCCTCTCTGTGGGAGCGCACGGGTCGATGGGAGGTTGTCGGTGGCAGAAGGCGGTCTCATAGATAACTGGGCCCTATGCCATGGAGTGCTTTAAAGGTGGTAACCAACACCTTGAAGCGCACCCGGAAGACCACTGGGAGCCAGTGCAGCTCGCGCAGGAGCGGTGTTATGCGGGAGCGCCATGTAGCCCCCGTAATTACCCGCGTGGCCGCATTCTGGACCAGTTGGAGCCTCCGGGTGCTCCTCAAGGGGAGCCCCATGTAGAGAGCATTACAGTAGTCCAGGCGAGAGGTGACGAGGGCGTGAGTGACCGTGCACACGGAATCCCGATCAAGAAAGGGGCGCAACTGGCGAATCAGGCGTACCTGATAAAAGGTCCCCCTGGCCACAGCTGTCAGATGTTCCTCTAAGGACAGCTGCGTATCCAGGAGGACTCCCAGATTGCGCGCCCTCTCCACGGGGGCCAAAGACTCGCCCCCGATAGTCAGCGATGGCGTCAGCTGGCTATATCGGGAAACCGGGAACCACAGCCACTCAGTCTTGGAGGGGTTGAGCTTGAGCTTGTTCCTCCCCATCCAGATCCGTACAGCTTCCAGGCACTGGGACATCACTTCAAGGGCATCGTTGGGGTGGTCTGGGGTGGAGATGTACAGCTGGGTGTCGTCAGCGTACTGATGATATCTCACCCCAAAACCATGGATGATCTCACCCAGCGGCTTCACATAAATGTTGAACAGAAGGGGCGAGAGGACCGACCCTTGTGGCACTCCACAAATGAGAGGCCTCGAGGTCGACCTCTGCCCCCCTGTCAACACAAACTGCATGATTGGAGCATGTGATTGATTGAGGAGAAAGGGGATGGTTTTGGGAGCTTTGAATTACTGAAGGAAAGCCCGGGCTTTTCAGATTCGGGATTTCACAGATGTGCCAGTTTACCTATTTCAAGTAAAGAGAACTTTGGAAGATGCCTTCTTCCACGTCTTTACTGGGAGTCGGGGATTTTCTGGAACACTAACAGTTGCAGTGTTCCAGGGTCATGTGCAGTGGTGGTATTCAGCCGATTGTATCTGGTGAACCGGTAGCGGCGCTTGCGGTATGCTCCGTCCACCCGGCCAAACATCATCATGTCCCATTTTTGACGCTCTGTGGATGCGCAGAAGGCTCTGCGCATGCACGGAAGTGGGGCAAGCAAGTGAAGTGTATGCGCTCACATGTGCGAACCAGTAGCGAAGGTGAGTGAATACCACCCCTGGTCATGTGATGACCTTTTGCAACCTGACAAGCAAAGTCAAAGGAGGAACCAGATTCACTTAACAACCATGTTACTAACTTAACAACTTGAATGATTCATTTAACTGTGACCAGAAAGATCGTAAAATGAGGTAAAACTCACTTAACTATTTTGCTTAACTAGGGAAATTTTGGCCTCAGTTCTGGTCAAAAGTTGAGGACCTGTATTTTCTTTCTTACTTATTCTGTATTCTTCCTTGTTTTTCTTTTCTAATATTTGTATTGTTTTTATATTGCTAAACATTTCATATATATAAGAAATTAGCCAATAGTATCACCATGAAATGTAGCTTATCTAAAATCTGTCTTCAGAATCCCAGCAGTAATGGCTTATATTCTTTTTACTCTCCGGTTCAGAGCACTAAATCACAAGGAACAAATAAGTACAGGTAAGTGGTGGCTGAAATGGCTTCCTTGATATTGTGAGAATCAAAAAATGTAGCCTATTGATCTATTAGAATTATTAAATCCTATGGATGATAGCAGGCCCCAGAAGAAAGAGATATGAACCAAAGTTTTCAGCTAGGATGGTTTCAAAATGTACCAGAACTATTTGTAATCCTGCTGAGCCGTTGCTAACTGTGAAACATGTTTTTGCAAAGTATGCACTTGTATGATTACATTTAAAATAGGAAGAATGAAACTGTTGGAAATGAGGAACTGAAAGTAATGTATACAGGTGTTTATGGAAAGTGACAGTTAGTGAAATTGTGAAGCGTGTATGTGGTTAGGAGAAGAGTATAAAGGATAAGATTAGAGATCAGCTTGGAGCACTTTGATTTATAGCAGTCCACGTAGGATCTGTTGTATATCATTGGTCCCCATTGTAATGGCTTGTTAATACAAGTACATTAATGTTATTATCTTTTATATCTATTCATTTCTTATGTTCCAAATTATTAAAAACAATAAACCTCTGATCTTAAAGTAAGAATTATTGCTTGTGTTGTTGTCTTTGTTTCCTATTGGAATTTTCTTATGACAATATGTAGAAACAATCTCCATCAGGGTCTTGAGCATGATATCTTCTAGTAAAACAATTCATGATTATTCAGATAAAAGAATGCAGTCATTCTCAGTGATTTAGAATGAGAACCTTACTTGGAAAGAAGCTCTTTTAAGCTATGAACACTATGTGAAAGTCTACAATTCTAGTTTCTAGAATTTGTTTCTGCATATAAAAATATAAGTGCTGCATTGGTCAAACAAGGGACAACATTATGCTAACTTACTAACAATTTACAAAATGTAACTCTTTTATGACAAACGAATAATTTAGGACCTAAATTTTAGGTTATAACTCCTTAGGATCTGACAAAATGGAATCTTATTAGGTTTTTTTTTTCTTAACTTGAACTTCAAAGTCAGAAGTGAGCTTGAGTAACTTATTAAAACTGTTATGCCCAAGAAAAATTGAACATCTGTCTTACACATAAGATTCCTCATTGTGTTGCACCTCCTGTTTCTTTGCATAGAAAAAAATGGGGTTGGGACCATGTAGCTTCCAAAAACTATTAACTGAAATAATTTGGTTATCATGGTACACCCAACATTTCCCACAGTGCTATCTTTTCTTGATTGTGTACACATTGATAACAAATATCCATTCTTTCTAAGGTAGGTAAAATGAGGACCCAGATTGTGGAGGCAATAAGCTGACTTTGTATAAATATACAAAAGTATGAAGGCTATTGCTTAACGCATTGTAAGCCGCCTTGAGTCTCCGGAGAAGGGCGGCATATAAATCAAATTTTTAAAAAAAATATGCAAACTTTTTCACATAGATTTATGAATTTATTTCTGCTTTTCTTGCCTGCCAATTATTATATATCTGACTATTTGCATGTTGAGGATTTTAACTCCAAATTTATTCATATGTTATGGATAGCAAATAGACATATGAATTTTGAAGATGCATTGAGGATGTGAGCAGGATGGGAGAAGGAATAATACGCCATATCCAGATACTGATGTATATTCATCAAAAAGTTGTTGACTTTTCTCTTTCCTTGTCCACTGTTCATCTTGACTCATGTCATCTTGACTTCCTTGTCCACTCATCATCACACAAGCAAACTATTGATTATAACCCTAAAATTAAAGTAAATAAATACATGCTTGCTTGATATTAAATGCAAACAGATTTATCTAGTTCAGTATTGTTTATTCTGTCATCTAATTGTTGTTCACAGTATCAGGGAGTGAATTCAGATCCTTTGACTGGAAATTCCAAGACTTGAATGTATACATATCAAAGCATATACCCCAAAATTGAGGCACAATCCCTCTTATAAGATCAGAAAGTGAAATTATGAAATGTAATTGAATGACCCAAAGACAACGTCTGATAGAGAATTCATCAATGTACATTAGAAATACCAAATTGCTTTACTGTATAAATATGGTTTATTAATTTGGTCAAGTGGAGGATTGAATCCATCGATTTGTTGAGAATATGAAGCTTTGGAAACAGGGAGTTCTATTTCTATAGAGAAAAATAAAATTCTCTCTGCATAAAAGATGGAATGCCTGTCTTCATGGGGGAAAAAAGAGCAATTATTCTCTATAATTTCCTGGATGAAAAAGGACCATACCTTCATTGAAAGAAAAATTAGGAATAGTAGATCTCCATCTCAAACTAAATACTTAGGAGATGGAGTTCTATTCCAGTTCCAACTTTAGCCCTGGTCAGTATCACACTCCCCTTGAAGGAGGAAATCAATGCTTAAGGAATTCTTCTTGGTCCTTCTAGAGTGGCAGGTAGAGACTGTGACCAGGAGAATGGTTGCCAAGCTTTGGCTGGAATTTTTAAAGTGGAAGGTTACTCGTAATGTCATCATCTTACAGTTAGATTACTGCAATACAGCTTATGTGAAGTGGCTATTGAAGAAGACTTGGAAGCTGAAATTGATCTAAACTTCAGTGATACTTTAACTAACTAGAACCAGGGAATTTAGTAATGTAACATAGTTCCTATAGTTGTACTAGTGGTTGATTTGCTTCTGGGTCCAACTGAAACTATCGTATCTGGCTTGACCTCCAAGTACTTGTAAGACTGTTTCTTCTGGCAAGTTTTAATCCATCTTGTGTATCTTTCAGGGAGGAGATGCTGAGGACATGTATTGTGTATGAGATGAGGAATTTGGCAGACCAACAAGATTGCATCCTCAAGGCTCCATTTCTCGGGGAGAAGTTCCATTACCTGCTTTCAAATATTTTACTTTTTCAGATATACCTTACCATCTGGCTATTAAGTTGCACAGGACTTTAATTAATGTTTAAGGCATTATGCTCCCTTGCTCCCACCCCCCCTCCTCCACACAGAGGAAGAGAGGGATCATCCTTTGACTCTTCTTGTGTATTTGGGCCATCTTTTAAAACTGAGGTGGAATATTCTTCCTGTGGTCTGCTTCAGTCAATCCATTTTATGCTTATTGTGTTGGTATGCTGAATCCTCATGAAAGGGAAAGTTATGAACCTAAGACCTTAGGGTACTTAGAAGTATTTACATTAGCAAATCTGGAAAGGCTGCAGCTCTATCTGCAGTTACACGCTTACTACAGAAGACAAGCTCTTTTTAGATTATTGACCTTTGTATGGGATTTACAGTTATGAATGTTATGGCTTTTACTAAGCTTTAAATCTGGGTTTTTTTTCTGAAATCAACATTTTTGTTGATGTGTTCAAAAGAGTATTAAGATTTCCTCTGCAGAAATCAGTGCATCTCCTCCAAATTCCCCATTTTTTTTTAAAGAAAACGGAACATTGAATTAATGTTTAGATTTTCAACATTTGATTGAATCTCTCACATGTATTATTTCAGTTTCGTTTCTGTACTAGAATTAAATTGGGAAACTTTTTGTTCTTCTTTCCCCTTCTGTTAAAGCAAAGGGAAGTGGCATAGAGTGAATATTCCTTTCATGCACATCAGTTATTAACTCGCTCTCCAGAATATTTCCCATATAAATAAATCTGCTGATTAAGAGAACTTGCAGGAGCATGGCAGGGGTTGCCCATGGCGTTTTAAAAGGACAGTATTGACTGGCGGAACGACACTGGCGGAATGCCAATGCAAGCTCTGCCTCAGAAGGGAGAGTCAAAAATAGCTATGATAAGCCCAGTTACTCTGAATTCAAATGAAGATTTATTTTTTCATTGTGGCTGCTTAATTGTTGGTTATAAAAATTAAAACTGATTGGGGAAAAATGAAAATGAGTCCACCACTGGTCTAATATCCTCAGTGTGAATTCATTCATTATTCTCATGGTGTAACATATGTGTCCAAAACATGGATCCAACTCACTCAAGGCATGCAGTTGGCATACTTGAGGCCACACTTTGGCACTTCAAGGAAAGGAGACAAGAAAAAAGAGAAAAATAAAGAATTGCCTTTCTTGTCTGCATTGACAAAGTTATCATACTTTGCCTCATACTTTTTATTTAAGCTTAATACTTAGAACACTTATTGAAAGAGATAATAATAACTGAACCATTTCTAAAGAAATCATCACAAGTGAACAGTAAAGCATTTCCTATGCATGTTTCCCTGCATAAATAAATACATATAGGAAATATATGGATATAATCCTAGAATCTGTTCAGACAGCTTGAAAAGACTCCTATGGAATATTCTTCTATGGAATTGCCAATAATGTAGACAATGCCTGTTTCGATGGATCAGTTATCTGACAGAGAAGATCATTTCTTATGATTTTAATGGGATGTCCATAAGTGAATGCTATAAGCAAATCTTCCGTTGAAATCCATGTTTATGTTGTGTTTGTTGGAGGTGGAGACCCTTTGAGAGCTTCATGCAATGAAATTTCATTTTAATGTATGCCGATTAGTGTAATTCAAAGTGACAATAAAGTTATTCTAAGTCTAACTCTATAGTCTATACCTCTCATTCTTATTAAAACAAATTGGATATTTAAATGTTAGTTTTTCTGAAAGCTTAAAAATATACTGTAACTCATTCAGTAAGCTGAAGTGATATATGTATCCCAAGTCATCATTATAGTGGAAAGGAGCATATGTAATTTATTTAAAACTAATCTTATTTTTATATTAAAAACAAGAGGTAGCTGTTTTTAGATGTTTTGGTCTATCTATGAGCTGTAGTGGCACAGTTGTTAGAATGCAGTATTGCAGGCTACTTCTGCTGACTGCCAGGGGTTCAATCCTCCCTGGCTCAGGGTTGACTCAGCCTTCCATCCTTCTAGGTGGGTAAAATGAGGACCCAGATTGTTGGGGCCAATATGCTGGCTCTGTAAATTGCTTAGAGAGGGATGTAAAACACTGTGAAGCGGTATATAAGTCTAAGACCTATTGCTATCAAATAGGTAAAAAGCTTAGATGTGACAACTGGAAGTGAAATGATTAAAATAAAGTACACTGACAAAGCAGAGTGGGCCAGCTACCTTGTTCTAACCACTTCTTTTGCTCTTTTGGTGATAGACTAGACAATATAACACTACAAGTTATTTACCTTGAAGTGATAAGGCTGACTGAAGAGGACACTAGCTGTCAACATGACAGGCAGAAAGTGTGTCATTTCTGATGCTGGATTGAAGCATTGAACTTCAACAATTTATACAAATTAACAATTTAAGCTTCAATAGAAGCTTTGGCCTAGTGGTTAAGGTACAGGCCTAGAAACCAGGAGACTGTGAGTTCTAGTTCCCCCTTAGGCATGAAAACTGGCTGGGTGACCTTGGATCAGTCATTCTCTCTCAGCCCACCTGACCTCACATGATTATTGTTGTGGTAAATATAGAAAGAGAAAGGAATAGATATATTTGCTTCCTTGAATTATTTAGAAACATAATAAATTTTTATTTTAAACAAACAAACAAACAAATTTTAAAAAATAATAGAACAAATTGCTGTGCCTCTTGTACTTAAAAAATGTGGAAACAGAATGCCCCAACTTTATATGGACCTAGTTATTTATCAAACAAAAACCTGCTATGTTAGGTTACAATAAAATAGCACCAAATAATGAATGTGTCATTTGCAGATATGTGTTATTTGCACAGATTCTTGCTTTTACTTCTGTTAAAATATGTGGTAAAAGATATGTTCTTATGATATAACTGACTGGATTTTATAATGCTACAATTTTCTTAATTTTTTTACAGGAACTTTTAACATACCACATGAGGTGACAGTCATATCATAATTTCCCCTACTGTGTCATTGCAAATATTCTTCCATGCCAGTTACTTGGGCCAATTAAATATTCTGAGCTTCTCTAAGCTTGATATGGGCAAAAAATGGCCCTTTAAAATTCTCCAACAAATTTGAAGGCAGAAAAAATGGATGTCTAATTTCTTGTGTATCTCCAGGAGAAAAAGAAGTTCTTTAACTATGATCATGATATCTCTCCTACCAGGTAAATGGTAGGAAAAATGTGTCTTCCTGTCACATTATTTGAAGCAGTCTCAAATAAATAGTTCCACTTGTAAGGAATTGGAAATGCCATTCCATTCTTAGATTAAAGTGACTGAATGAAATAGAAAATGAATCTTCTCCATTTAAAAATGTGCACCTATGACAAACTCCATTTTCACAAGCCTTAAAACTGTCCACTAACATTTAGCATTTAGGCAACAATCTGAGAAGAACATAGCTTGCCTGATCAGAATCTTTCCTACTGTGCTGAAATACATTTATTTATGGGCATATATTCTAAATTTACATCCCTCCCTCCCTCCCTCTATCACTGGTGGTAGAACTGGTAGTAAAACCGGTGGGAGGCTCTGCCCACTGACCCTGACATCATCAGAAGCGATCTGAGCATGCGCAGAAGCTTATACGCGTGCACAGAAGTAAGCTGTGCATGTGAGCAAAGTAAGCACGTGCATGCAATTCTGTTGCGAACTGGTAGTAAAAGTAAGTAGAACCTATCTCTGCTCTCTATCCTCTATTTTTTTAAAAAAAACTTGTATAAAACTATAGGTGAACTCTCCCTCCCTCCCTCCCTCCCTCCCTCTCTCTCTCTCTTATATAAATAATACTGTCAGACAGAGAGATAGATTAAAATTGTAGAAGTGTCAAACTCTAGGCCCGTGCACTGGATGCATCACATGCTGGCCATGCCCACGCCCAGTTTAGCAAAGGGGAAAAAAGTCACGATACGTCACACGACAAGGCCTGACGATGCAAGTTTGACAGACCCGCTGTAGGGAAACAGAAGAAAATTTTGGCATGAGTAGCTTTCTTTTTTTAAAAAACAGTATCATCATAGATCATATCTATTAGCTGTTACTGCAACCACCAAAATGGGTAAACATGGTAGGGAATCCCATGTAAATTGCCTTAAGCTGCTGGAGGAAAGATGGCATATTAATAATGAATAAAATAATTATTAATCAC
The DNA here is from genome assembly GCA_012654045.1 of Ptyas mucosa. Classification (NCBI taxonomy): domain Eukaryota; kingdom Metazoa; phylum Chordata; class Lepidosauria; order Squamata; family Colubridae; genus Ptyas; species Ptyas mucosa. The sequence continues at coordinate 20,528,345 of WNWU01000019.1, read as the reverse complement.
ACACTAAACGTAACTGAATGATTGACAGCTTAGGTCTTTTTGAGTTTCCAGTTCTTCCTCCAGTTGTTCTGAATTCCTGCTAGCCTCAATTCTTTGTGCTCAAGCATCTTCCTCTCAGCTAGCTTTGTTGTAATAGAATTGCTTCTGGTGAGATATTCTGGCCATTGTCTGCTTTTAATAACATCACCAGCATCCCAGCAGTGCATTCATGCAGGGCTGACTTGCAGTTTGCTCTAGTGACGCTCAACACGTCAAGGTCACTCAGCTACCACACTTGCGTCTTGCTTCCCCTCCTTCCTTGGGGAAAAGGTATATTGCTAAGATCTGGGAGATTGTCATTCAGTAAGATTAATGATTTCTGACCCAGCCAGCAGCACTTGTGGTTTCTAAACGTCACTTGCAGTGCTGTATTTTACAGTCACCCTTTCAATTTTTCTTTTTACTTTTTAAAGGCATGAGTTAGAGTGCTGAAAGGTGGAGTAATTGAAATTGTCTTTCATTTAAAGTTCTTTACAGGTCAAAGGAGCTATCAATAACATAAATTGTTTTTATCTAATCATTGGGGGGGTTTTTTCCTAGTGATTTGTAAGCCTTCTGGGGCTTTTCTGTTATTTCTTTCTTCAGGAGCAGTAACATGTTTTTTTACTGTTACTGAAAGGGGAAAATATAACATGATGAATGCAGCTGGTTGAAAAGTTCTTTCTTTTTTCTTTAAGAATTTGTTTGCATTTGGATTCTGGCCTTCATTGTGGGAATGTTCGGGCCCAGTTCTTACTACTATATTTTAGTGTAAAAGAAGTCCAGCTATATTGATCTTGTTTTTGTATTTAAGGAGAAAAAAGACAAATACCAAGGCAATGGAATTTGTATAGGAGCTCTAAATATCTGGCAAAACTTAAATTTGTCTAAGAAACATGGGCAGAAGGAGAACATGATGAAATAAATGGCAAATGTATTCTTTCATCAGTGGTTAAAAGTTATAGTTATTTGATGAAAAGTCAATTTTATGCATATAATCATATTTTGGGTAATTTTCTACTTGTACATTTATTTGAAAGTTTAAATCCACAAAATCAAAGGCAGTAGCTTTAAGAAAGATTAGGATGAGAATTTTGTTATTACTATTGTTATTTTTATCTTTCAGAAAACTAACAGGCAGATCTTATGGAATAAAGCCATATAAACATTTCAGCCACGGTGAGACAAATGATAGTGAAAAGCAATGTTAGATCCCCCCCCTCTTCCTATAAAAATCAACAATTACTTTTTTAAAGGTCATCAAGGATCTCTTCAAACTAGAGAGGTAGCAATATTCTTATTATTGGAGAAAAGATATTGTGGAGTAAGGAAGAAGACACAAAATATGTGGTGCTAGTGGCATCTTCAGTAAATGAGGCCAAGATTCATACAAATGATGTTTACATCATTAAAATGCCACAATGTATATATTTAGTTTGGACTTTAGGACAAAAATATATACTATAAGTAGTGGCATTTGTGTGACCATATCCAGTCACATGTCATTTTTTTAATGTAAGAAATTAAGCCAAGATCATATAAAATCATACTGTCCAATCATACCTCTCCAGCAATACAAAATCAGTTCAAAAACTTGGAACTGACAATTTTCTTAACCTAACATCTAGAATCTAATGAGGCTCTATCATTGGATGAAATTTAAATTATTATTATTTTTAAGTACATGAATCTACTACACTGTTCGTGTTTTCTATTCCCAAACACCAGCAGGAAAATATACCACATTTTTTGGGAGAAGAGGCTGTGGGGATTATCAACATCTAGACTACAGGTTGCTTATTTCTGGGGTTTTTTTGTTTAGAATAGAATAGAATTCTTTCTTGGCCAAGTGTGATGGGACACATAAGGAATTGTCTTTGGTGCATATGCTCTCAGTGTACATAAAAAGACAAGATACACTCGTCAAGAATCACAAGGCACAACACCCAGTGACACTCATATGGTACAATAAGCAATCAAATCATACTAGGAAACAATATCAATATAAATCGCAAGGATACAAGCAACAAAGTTACAGTTATGCAGTCACAAGTGGGAGGAGATGGGTGATAGGAATGATGAGCAGCCTAATGTGAATAGTTTGACAGTGTTGAGGGAATTATTTGTTTAGCAGAGTGATGGCGTTTGCGAAAAAACTGTTCTTGTATCTAGTTGTCTTGGTGTGCAGTTCTCTATAGTGTTGTTTTGAGGGGTAGGAGTTGAAACAATTTATGTCCAGGATATGAGGAGTCTGTAAATTAAATCCTTTCACAGCTTGAGAGATGTACAGCAGCCACAGGCTCTCTTTGAGAGACTTCCGTTTTTCTAGCCTGTCCTAAAATGACCATTTGAATCTCTGTTCAAACCAGCTGCTAGTAGCTAACCAAAGTTAATGTAGTCACAATAAAGCTTTGGTTTCCAATAGGTATCAATCAAGGTGAACATATACCTGTGACTTAATCCATACATTTATTCTTGTCTTAACATGAATATATGAGCCAGGCCATATTTCAGTATTTCATTAAATATAGAAGGTTGTGTTATTTTAGTCTGTTGTCCCAAAGGTGTTTTTTCAAGAGACAACTGGACTTTCTGTTTTTTCTTTGAAGATGTTTCACTTCTCATCCAAGAAGTTTCTTCGACTTTGACTAGCTGGTGGGGAATAGAAGGATTTGTACTTCTTGCAGACAGTGGGTCATTTTCATTCTTTTAGAGAGTCGTTGAGGCCACCTGGAGATTTATCTGTGTCACCAGGGTCCCCTTAGTAGCGCAAATGGGTGTGGAACTGTTGAAAGGACTATGTTGTAAACTGAAGCTAGATGATGTCCCTTTCCCTCTGTTGAAAGAGGGCTGTTCAATTTTGACATAGAGGGCCTCTTTGACCCCTCTTTCAAACCAGCGATTCTCTTTGTCCAAAATGTGGACTTTTCTGTCTTCAAAAGAGTGGCCTTTGTCTTTTAAATGCAGTGGACTATTGAATCTTGCCTGGATGGGTTTGTTCTCCTATATTGTGCCATGCATTTATGAAGTGGTTATTCGGTTTCCTCAATGTACAGATCTGTACATGGTTCACTACATTGTACTACATATATCATGTTGCTTAGTTTGTATCTGGGTGTTCTATCCTTGGGGGGTGGACATTCCTTTGCCTTAATGTATTCTTGGGACTGAAGTGTGCACATATATTGTGTTGGCTGAAGATCGTCCTGAGCTTTTCTGATATTCCTGTAACATCTGGAATGACAATGTTGCTTCATTTATTGTTCCCTTCATTATCTGTTAAGGAGGAGCTCCTCTAGGGTCTTTTACAAGATTTGATGAAGGCCCGCTTGGGATAGCCACATGTTCTGAGGTCTTCCTTGATGTGTTTTAGTTCTTTTTCTTTCCCTTCTTTGCTGGTAGGCAGGCCTTCAACTCAGTGGTGTAGGATTCTGATGGCTCCCATTTTGTGCTCCAGTGGGTGGTGGGAATTAAAATGCAAATATTGATCTCTCTATGTGGGTTTTCTGTGTTAAAGGTTCTGTCTTCTTTAATGTGAACTGCACTGTCCAGGAAGGCTTTCCTTAACATCTCCCCATGTGAATTTGATGTATCTGTCCACAGAGTTGGTATGTTTGGTGAATGCTTCCAATTCCTGTGTTTTGATGTTGACCCAAGTAACCTTCACATGCCTATACCAGTGAGTGGGTGGAATTCCTGTGAAGGAGTTTAGGGCTTTGGTTTCTACCTCTTCCAAGAACAGTTGGCCTTTCTTGGACCTGCGCCACCCAGCTGAAGACCTGATGTGTTGGATGGCTTAATGGATTTATATTGTTTTTAATTTTTTTCTTATACACTGCATAGAATCTTTGGATTTACAAAAACTGCAAATAAAATTACAGATAAGTAAAATTTAAATATCAATATATAATTTTTAAAATAAAATTATATATTTTATTTAAAATTTAAATAATTTTTTTTTAAAAAAATCAATTTTGGTGCTTCCAATCTATTTTAAGTAAAATAATAGAAGCTTTGAGAGAATAAAGCGGATAAATGTAATGGATGACTAGTTTTCATACTGCACAGATCTAAAATATTGATTTTTCAAAAAGTACATTCATACATTTAGTTAGGGAGTGAATACAGTGAAATTTGTAGTGATAATAAACCCTTCCATTAGGATCATCCACGTATGCCAAATTTCATACATTTTGTTTAAGAAATATTATGTAGTGGACAATATTTATTATTAATGCTGATGCTCTTTCCTGAATGCAATAGAGATGTTTATTAGGACTGAATGGAAACATAAAAAAGTAATTTGTTATCTTTTCCATTATTAAAAAAATCTAGTAGCTGTGTCAGATCAACTAAATAATGGAGTGCTCAAGACATTGGTCACAAATGCTCAGCATTACTGCAGCCAAATGAAGTGAAAGGAACACTAAGGATCTCTCTTAGTCTCCATGGTCTCTTCATCTCCAAGATGCTGGCTGCAAAGATAATTCTAATATGAGATAGTCCTCTTAATCATTAATCAAAGAATCTATTGCTTTCCATATGTTTATGTACACAATTCAAGATTAAATGTTCATAGAAATTCTCAGTCATCCAGGTCAGGGTTGTCTCAAAACTGTCTTTGTTTTTCCTTGGAAATGTTTTGTTTCTTATTTAAGAAGTACCTTCAGTTCTGCAGTTCAGTTCTTCAGAATCTGGGATGAGAAGTGAAACATCTTTAAGAACAGACAAAGAAAGTCCAGTTGCTTCTTGAAAAAGCATCTTTGGACAATTCAAGAGTATTTCGTTTATTTTTTGTTTCAATCATGCTACAACTGTACTTTCTTTTCTGATATAATAAAGCATAAGAAACCATACCTTCACGAAGACATAGAATAACAATAACTCAGACTTTGCCAGTTTAGACTGGGTAATGAAAATCTTTTTCAAACATTTTGTCACAGCATTTTACAACGCATATCCCAATAGAGAATAGTGTTAACTGACAACAATTGTGACTTTTATATCCCAAAACTGCAAAGATTCAGAAAGTAGCAGTTCAGTATCTCCTGAGTTTTAATGTGGCCTTAGGCTAGACTATAAAATTCTCCAAAAGCACAGAAATGCAAAAGAAAAATATGAAACACTCTATTTCAGAGCAGGAATAACTGATAAGCAAATCCTGCACCATTGGCATGATTGTTCCCTGCTCCTCCATTTAGGATACCATCATGATGCAGTAAGAACTAGAAGCCAAGATGATTAGAAACCAAAAATAAATCTTCCCCTTTTGCCTCACTCTCTTTGCATTCATTTTAAAGAATTAAAATAAAAATAAAAAAGGTATAAACTGGCAGCTATCCATTACAACGCTAAAAAACCCAGGCAAATACTTCAGAAATTACCAATGGTCCATCAACCCTCATTTTGCCAAATATCAACAAACCAACCCAATAACTAAATTTTCCAAAGGGGCTATAAATTAACAAAATGAATGTGAATATGAGACATACTATAAATCTTAAATGGTCTCCCTATATGAAAAAAGTATTTTAAAGAGTATCTCTGAGTTAATACATTCCTTTACATGCCTTGTCAGATTTATTGCCTCTGAACAACAATTCCCTTAACAGATTAAGAAACCTCAGAAGCTCTTGCTCCAGTTAAGCAGTGACTCTTACAATAAGCTTCTTATTCTCTGTATTCCTCTTTGCCATTTCCCCATGATTAGAAAATAAGTATGTTCTATCTTTCAGTACATCTGTCACTTTAAGTCACTCAGTATATTTCAAACAGCACCCAGTGCGCCAAGATTTGGTATATAAATTCTGGAATCTGCCAAAGGCTTTTTAGCCCAGTTCATAAAGAGCAGCTTTATGTACTATATTTTTGTTTATTTTTTCGTAACAGTAAGGAAACTAAAAGTCTAAAAACGTGATGTTTTTTGCAGCATCTTGATGCAAATATATGACAATACACACTATATCTTATTACTGAAATTGCAAGTTACACCAGGCATATCTTATCAGTTAAGCAAAATATGATATTAAAGAAATTACAGCTCAACAGCAGTCTTCAGTCTCATGTTGTCATTAGTAATATAACTTGATAGAAATAAGACAGGAATCCTTTGCAAACATTTGACTTCTTCAACAGAGCAACATTAATGGAACAATGTAATAGGTGTATTTGATATGAAGGGAAAGGCATAACTATAGCAAGAGTTTGGTAACAGAGAAAAAAATGGTATTTGATGACTGAAGAATAAGAGTTCAAAATATACAATAGAAACAGCAGTTTCTTAGTGTACTGTACACAGGTCTAGTCTAGAGCTGGGTGCCACATAAATCTAAAAAATAAATAAATAAAATTCTGACTCACTAATTAGATTTTTAAATGTTTGGAACTAATAACACCCCACAAAACTTCTTTATAATATGAGACAATGGAAAACAATTTCTCAAAAGATTTTTAATTATTTGATCACAGTTTATATATCTTTCAAGTCAATAATCTTTCTAGCTGGCTTACAAGATAACATATACTACTGCACATCAGTATCTAATGCTAAATTTTGAATTAAGAGTGAACCAGAAACAAAATGCAAAATGTAAACAAAAATACCATAGATATAGGAAGAGGTTAGGAAGCAATGGTGGGTTTCAAATTTTTTTACTACCGGTTCTGTGGGTGTGGCTTGGTGTGCCTGGCATGGCTTGGTGGGCATGGCTTGGTGGGTGTGGCAGGGGAAGGATACTGTAAAATCTCCATTCCCTCCCCAATCCAGGGGAAGGTTACTGCAAAACCCACCTCTGTTATGAAGAACATAGGAAGATAATCCTATATGAAGGTATTGTGGAGGGTCCTTTTGCAGTATATGATATGTTGTGTTGACCAGATTTGCCATCTGTTGATTGCTTTTTTTAATGGGGTTGCACAGTTGTGGTTTTATTTATTATGTTTCCCAAATCAGATCAGAGTTCAGTGGCATTTAATTCAAAATAATAAACAAACTAACAATTCCCTGAATGTTTATTTAATGTATTATTTTTATAACGAAATGGTAATCTCAAAAAGTAATTTGGTTCCATTCAGAATGAATGTATTTCCATCTTGCTATTACTCTCTGATTCTATCCAACAACTATTAATTGGACATCTTTCAAATTGAAGATTTAAATAGTAAATACTACACTAAGTAATTGGCATATGTTAGTTTCATTTCTCTAGAAAATGATCAACATTGTTGTTAACTAGCTGGCCTAAATAAATTGCAAGAATGCCAAATAAGTGGCATTTGGATTGATATTTATAATCCTGTATAATTCTCACAAATATAATATGCAGTGCAGGTATGGTGATTGTTAAGTTTACAGTATGTGAGGGTCCCACAGGCAATATTTACTTATTTTAAAAACATTAAAACTGCCTCAATCATTGAAATTCTCTATTCTGTTGTACTTCTCATAGTTGTTCATTTGCCCATTTTCTTCAAACAGAAAAGCTGTGAAAGGAACAATTATTGCAAACTGACAGCAAAAAGCAAAGTCAGAATAAATAACTGATGTGAGTTTATTTATTTAGTTGTATCCCACCTTTATTATTTTTACAAATATCTCAAGGCGGCGAGCATATCCAAGATATCTTCCTCATCCTATTTTCCCACAACAGCCCTGTGGGGTAGGATGGGCTGAGATAGAGTCCCTGGCTTAAAGTCATCCGGCTGCCTTTCATGGCTAAGGAACGGCTTGAATTTTCTAGCCTGATGCCTTAACCACTAGCACAAACTGGTTCTAGACGAAACATTAAATTATTGGCTTAATGGAATTGAACAGTTGATGAACCCACTTAGCCATCATTCCCTCCCATACATTCCCAATGGCAAGAAAATTTTACAAGTTGCACAATTGCCATACACACATATTTCTAGTTGATTGAAATAAATATTATTTCATTTGTGCTTTCAATTTTCTATAAATCTACAGGAAATCAATTATATGCCTACCTTGATAATATCTTCTCTTACACTCCCACAAGTCAAACTTTCTTGTTGGAGTTACTGAAGCACAGAGTTTTAAAGAAGTGCAAAGGCACCTAATTTCAGCTTCCAAAACCGATACAAACCATACTAAGGTTCATAAATTAATTTTAGAGACCTTCCCATTCAAATTATAATCTCTATAATAATCATTGCTATGGAAGAGACTTGCCAGGCCATTGAAATAGAGTTGAAAAAGAATATAAACAGTTGTTTGTATTATAATCTTTACCAGAAATTCCCAGTTACCCATAAAAATGTCAATTTCACAATAAAAAGACACTTAGCAGAATTATAATTTTATACTTCAGTAGGTGAACAAAATGTCCATCAATCCTTCAATAGAGCTTTTCTCTACTTAACAGAGCTCTTAGTAATGATGGTAAACAGAGATTCTTTTCCATTTCATCAAAAGAATGGCACCTGTAACATTAACTTAGAGTTTGGTTAATGTACTGGACAACCATGCAGGCCTAGCTTCTACATAATGCAAAACCATAATAACCTTAACATAATGAAGAAATTCCAAAAACCCTCCATAATGACACCATGAAAAGTGGCATATACTGATCCCTGTCAAGGTGATCTTTACCCCCTCAATCCCCTTTTTAATTATAGGATTCTTTCTAAGCAATTCAAAGGTAAGTTGTAGCCTATAATACTTTTTTGCATAATACTTGGAGACACAGCACATTTTCAGGTTTCCATTTTATCTCCTTGCCCCTGATATATCTTCTTCCTGACTACTGCAATTATTCCTGGACTTGTAGTACGGCATTACATTTATCTAGCGTTTAATTTTCTCATATAGCAAAACCTTTCATTCCTGCCATTTGTACTCCTTGTTTGGCATTCCCTGCCTCCCATTTTCTGTCTTCTCTACATTTCAATTAGGAGGATTAAAATTAGCAGATCAACTTTAGGTTCATTGAATAGATGAAGCTATTTTTGCCTTCTATAACATGACTTATTGCTTCTCCTTGCTTGTCTGGGTATTGAACATTTGAAAATGAAGGATGTCTGAAGTATCTGTTCCTAGTGCATGGGAATTTGAATGAGAAATTGAGTTAATTTTTCTCTATCAAGTAGTCAAAGTTAGCTATTTTTCAAATGAGTTAAATAAAAGTGCATAAACCTGCTTAGTATATCACATTGCTATGTAAAATATTCCTTGTTTTCGCATCCAGCTTAATCCAGGTTTGTGATAAGCCTGAAGGACTTTTTCTGAAAGACTTGTTTTGGAATTAATTTGAACTAAGCTGGGAATGATGTAATTCTCAGCTGTTACAATAAAATAGTTTTTTTTGAGACTAATTGTGTCCTGTAATGACTAAGTGGGCCTAGGTCACAACACTGCATCTACATGGAAGAAAGTATGCAGTGGGGTACTCCAAGGCTCTGTTTTAGGCACTGTACTCTTCAACATCTTCATCAATGATTTGGCTGAGGTGATAGATGGGGAACTCATCAAATATGCAGACAACACCAAGCTACCAGGAATAACCAACACTCCAGAAGATAGGCTTAAGATACAGAAGGATCTTGACAGACTTGAACATTGGGCGTTATCTAACAAAATGAAATTCAATGGTGAAAAAATTAAGGTTCTACATTTAGGCAAGAAAAACAAAATGCACAGGTACAATATATGTGGTATACTGTACCACATATACTGCTCAATAGTAGTAACTGTGAGAGGGATCTTGGACTCCTAGTGGACAACCATTTAAATATGACCCAGCAGTGTGCAGCAGCTGCCAAAAAAGGCAACACAGTTCTAGGCTGAATAAACAGAAGGATAAAATCAAAATCACATGAAGTGTTAATACCACTTTTGTGATGCCTTGGTTAGGCCACACTTAGAATACTGCATCCAGTTTTTGTTGCCATGATGTAAAAAAGATGTTGAGACTCTAGAAAGAGTGCAGAGAACAGCAACAAAGTTGATTAGGGGACTGGACTGGAGGCTAAAACATATGAAGAACGGGTGCAGCAACTGGGTATATTTAGTTTAATGAAAAGGACAGGGGTGACATGATAACAGTGTTCCAATATCTCAGGGGCTGCCACAAAGAAGAGGAAGTCAAGCTATTCTCCAAAGCACCTGAAGGCAGGACAAGAAGCAGTGGGTGGAAACTAATCAAGGAGAGAAGCAACCTAGGACTAAGGAGAAATTTCTTGACAGTTAGAACAATTAATCAGTGGAACAACTTGCCTCCAGAAGTTGTGAATGCTCCAACACTGAAAGTTTTTAAGAAGAGATTGGGTAACCATTTGTCTGAAGAGGTGTAGGGTTTCCTGTCTAAGCAGGAATTGGACTAGAAGATCTCCAAGGTCCCTTCCAACTCTGTTATTCTATTCTATTCTATTCTATTCTATTCTATTCTATTCTATTCTATTCCTCTTTATAAACTAGATAAAAAGTATAAACTTTATAAAAAGTAGTTTAGCTATCCTGTGGAGTTGATTTTTGGTATGGTATGATCTATTTCTTTTAGAATGTCCTGTTTGTAAGATGAGGTAAAAGATGAAGGAAAGATGCCAGAATGTACAAATTCATCTCTCTTATATATTTAGGACTTCTGAAAGTTTGAATAAATTTTGAGAAGTTTACTGTCAGATTCCTCTCTCTCTCTATTACCCCTTCCAATTTACTAATTAAGTTCCCCTTACTTTTCTGTTTTAAGCAGAGTTAAGCTCCAAAGGCCTGCCAAAATTTCCAAGTACCTACTGTGCCTACTTAGGTGTAATGGACTATATGCCTCTGTCAAAAATGGCTCTCCCTATTCTTTAATGGATCCTTAGAAAACTATCAGCAATTCTACACGGAGATTAATCCCTCTCTCACCTTCTTTCTCCTTCAAGATCCTAGAAGATTAACTCTAGATAAGGAGCATTAATACAGAACTTTTATACATGAATGAGCAACTGTAAAAATTATGATCCATTGAAATGGCACACAGGGCAAATCTCAGTTAATCTCCCATACATTTCTGGCCACAAATGCTGTTGTAACAGGAGAAGAAAAAACTTTAGAAAACAGGAAGAAGGGGAATGTGAAGGAGAAAAGTAATTTGGAAAATAGAAGCATTGTTTGTCAAGGACAAGGCATAAGGTTTTAAAAACCTAGGGGAGATGCCTACATTTCATATAAAATTCATGGTTTATGTAATGACAGATTGTTTGAATATGCAAGCCAGTCTATAGTTAATTGCATATTAGTGACAATATGGATTGGAAAGAAAACTGTAGATGAAGGTTTCTTTTAAACAATAATCTGACGAATTAAGGTTTTCAAAGATTAATGGATGGTGAAGCTAACATCTTTGAAGTTGCTTTAATGTTGTAAAATACACAAAAATATGTGCACACATGTCTATTTCTTTGCATTGGGTTTCTAAACTCAATTGGCAGCCTGCATAATTGCTTTAGTACTGGGGTTATATGTTCTTTTCAAGCCTGGACCTGTTGTAATTTTCAGGCAGTCTTCCAAAGTTATCCCACATACAGTGCATTGCAATATCTATTGTAACTTACACCGTTTTGCCTAATTCTCTCATCTACATAATTAAAAGAAGCAGCCTTTTAAGAAATATGATGTGCAAGCTAACATTCAAACTTCCCTACTGAGAAGAAAGTTACAATAGAAATGGTTGAACATTTAAAAACATCAAAGCTCTGGAAAGCATTACTAGGATAAAACACTATAATTTAGTCCAATGATTCGCTTGAAGAGCAGCCCATCCAGAATTATGTGATGATATGCAGAACAGAAAAAAAAAGAGAGAGAAAGAACACCCACATATTTTAAAGAACATTACAAGAAAAAGCCTGGGTGGGAAAATATCTGGGCCTTATGTGCCTAATTTCAGAAAATAATTTAAGCCCTGCAACATAGGAAAGATTAAAAATTTGACTTAAATCTTCCATTTCTGTTTCTAAGTTAAACCAAATGCACTTAAACAAAGAATTTTAAGGAATTTCCCCATTTTACCATTTTACTATGAGAACTAGTTCTGGGAAGCTCAAAACAGAGCTTTCCAATATCATGCAGGAATAATTTGTATAACTGTAATCCATTGCACTGTGCTGATGAAAGAAAGAGGCACGAAGCTTAAAACTTGAATGTATTTTAAATAGGGATTCCATTTTATGTCTGGCAGCATCTGGAATTTGTTCATGATGGCTTTTCTAGTTTCTGGCAATAAATTTTCTTATGAGACTTTTGCATCTTTGAATCATTGCCTATGAAGCCTGCTAGTAGCTGTGCAATGTAGCTATGATAGATCCTATGAAGCTGCCACAGGATCACAAGGTGGGAGACTCTGAGTGGATTAAAAAGAGTTGAGACAAACTTGCCAATACATAAGGGGACTGAAAAACTAAACACTTCTAGCTATTTCTGTCATCAGAACCAAATGGTAACTAGTCCAGATTGGGATCTCTATGCGTAGGTTAAAAGAAAATAGTACTTCTTCCAACAACATCTACCTCCTTCTCTTTCTCTTAGAGTAGTTCGGAGAATTGGCAAATATCACTTCTGGCTGGCCCCAGAGTGGGGTGGGAATGGAGATTTTGCAATATCCTTCCCCCAGGAGTGGGGACAGAATGGGAATTTTGCAGTAGCCTTCCCCTCGAGTGGGGTAGGAATGGAGATTTTGCAGTAGCCTTCCCCTGCCATGCCCACCAAGCCACGCCCACCAAGCCATGCCCACAGAACCGGTAGTAAAAAAATTTGAATTTCACCACTGACAGGTATGTATGCAATTTTTGATAGTCTTGATCTAGATTAGACATTATTTTGTTACAATTGAAGTATGGAGGATGAATGATATATAATTTGTAGTATCATTTCATTTGCCCTAGGAGAAGAGATTCTCAGAAAGTTGACAGTGAGAAGTAAGAAAGATTCTGAGGTGGCAAGAAAGAAAAAAGGAAAGAAGATCTTCAGCCACAACAGCAGATCCTGCCTTGTGCCTCCTGTTAAAACCATCAGTTGGTGTTTAAACTGCAAAGAATCTGAAGCTTAACGCCATTTAAAAACTTCAGATTATACAGGTAGAAACAAGTTTTAAGAATCGTGGGTACAACAAATAAAACCTTGGATTATTTTTCATCTTTTATTCTACAGCAAGGGAGATGAAAAGGGAAGAGATTAGGAGCTTGTCATGAGCAGATTATGGGAAGTTTTGGATCCTAGTCCTGAATCTTACCTCCAGGATAGAGAAAAGTCAGAGAATTCCAAGAAGGGCAGTAAAGTCAAATATTTTCAAGTCATATTTATTTATTTACATCTTTTTCCTCATTCAACATTGATAAACCTGTGCATTTTAGGTGCTAATAATCATAAAAATAATAGTAACAATCATTTAAATAATAAATGCTATACTGTTTATATGACTGACTGCAAGTCCCAATGAATTCAATGGGACTTGCTCCTCGATGTATATTTATTGGAATGCACTCTTAAAACATTTTATTTTTTATTTGAAAACAAAACAAGTAAGCTTTATTTTGATTTTAGTTTTGCAATAGTGGCATGCATTAAAATATTAAAATCCATTAAGAATCCTGCTTTACACACTTTTATAACTCTATTCTTTAGCTTCCGACAGCTGAAGTAGTCTTTGTCAGGTGCTAAGTTCAGTCCATTAACAATTATTTTAGTTTGCCAAAACTTTCAGTGCAAAAGTACAAAAGTACTTTTGTAAAAGTACAAAAGTATGTATTTTTGTACTTTTATGAATATTTTTCTAATTATTTTTGATTAAAATATAAAATAAAAACTAGATATGGTTCAGTTATTTAAAAAGAAGATAAATTGATGAATGAAATCACATATATTTATATAAGAGCCATGGTGGTATAAGATATAAGATCGATATAAGAGTAATGCAGTATTCTAGGCTGCCTCTGCCCACAGCTTGGAGTTCAATCCTGACCAGTTCAAGGTTGACTCATCCTTCCATTCTTCTGAGATTGGTAAAATGAGGACCCAGATTGTTAGGGGCAATATGCTGACTAGAGAGGACTATAAAGCCCTATGAAGTGGTATATTAGTCTAAATGCTATTGCTGCATTAACCAAACATACATTTGCCATAAATATGGACAATTATGTTTACTGAAGTGTTATGATGAATTCTTGTCATGTAGCGGTAATGATGGGTTCTATCCCTGCTCTATATATTTAATACTTTGTGCTATGTATACCTATACACATAGAGGGCTCCAGCAGACCTGGCCCTTATAGCACTGGTTTAAGAGAGCTTTTGTATTTTTATTCCACAATAAATATGAATGTCGTCTTCTTACAATGTGTAAATAGCTGGAGATAGATTAAAGAACACAAAGATACCAGAGCCCACATCTCCATGCCTGCATTGTGCTTTTTTTTTTACTTATGTCATGAATATATAAGACTTTCTGATCATACTGCATGAGTCAATGCATCAACTCCAGTACTCAAATTGACTTGAGCAAAAGATGGTGTAAACCAGCAGTGGGTTCTACTTACCTTTACTACTGGATCGCAACAGGAGCACATGCGCTAAGTGAGCACTAAGCGAGCATGCACAGATCATTCATTATGACGTCCGGGTGGGTGGGCAGAGCCTCCCGTCGCTTTTACTACTGGTTTGCAAGAACCGGACAGAACCGGGAGCAACCCACCACTGGTGAAAACTGAACACAGCCATTATATAGGTTCTAAAGATTTTCAATCAATAAGGAACATAAACTACAAGTACCAGGTGTACCTCCAGATCCCTGCTAATATATGATAACCCATCCACTCTGAGAAGGCCTTAGTTAGAAGCTAACCAGAATCCCACAAGAGCTTTTTGAATTAATTCAGCAGACTTCGTAGTATGCCCCAAAGAGATGTCCTACTTTTGTTATTGTTGAGGAGGGGGGAGTCACTACTAAAGATTTCATTGGATTTTGCTGCAGGATTTGGATTACCCACATAAAACTTTGCCAGGAAATAAACAGAGGTTTATTTACTCTCTGACCTGCTATACTCTTAACTTTTATTATACCGTACAGACAGAGAAAAGCAATAGGCAGAAAAAGAAATGTGTCCCAGAGTACTTCTCTATTCTCCTTGGTTTTTGCTTGCTCAACATCCACTTCAAAGCCCTTTTGGCAGACAGAATTAAATAGAACAGTTGAAAGCAAAATGCTGAAATTCTATATTCAGTTCTCCCATCCTCCAATGTATAATGGGTATAAATAGGCTAATGTTACTGCACCAAATTTTAGAAGCACTTTTTAGACTACTGGGCATAGTTACTTAGCAGGTACTTCAGAGCATCTTCCGAAAAACAGTATGCTATGCCGAACTTTGGTACATGGCTATCCTTTGGGATTGTACTCATTTCATCATAAGATTCATTATGACATTCCATTTTTCAACAATGCTTTGCTGAAACTCATTAAAGCAGCTTTTTACTGTTTTGGTAATATGCAGTGGGAAATTTAAGGATTAATTCAATGGTTTAACCCACTATCTCTAGAATCTCTGAAGAAAAATGAAAGTTAGACATCGTCATAAAAATATAATCATATCATGCCATTTATAACTTCATATATCTTCATAAATGAGTGCAAACACCATGTCTAGGACTGACATTCCTTGTTGTTCTAGCCAGAATAATTTCCTTTTCAATCCACCCATTTTTTGTCATTTTTTCCGACTGATTTATCACTCTAAAAACAGCTCAGAGCAGTGGGTGGAATTGCTGGAAGTAGAGGATCTTTCCCACTTCATCTGACAATCCTTCTGTGCCTCTCAATTGCATTCGAATTACTGTGAAGTTTGGGGCTGTTCAGAATCGTGCTTTTCCAGAATTATACAACAGTAACAAAAATGAGCTACTACAGTTGAGCAATATGTCCTTGAAAAGTTCACTTAATATAGAAAAGCAGCACCAATTTTGTTGAAAATTCTGATTTCACTTCTCAATAGCAGTGACTGTGCCAAAGTTTTACAGGGACTGAATATCAGTGACATTGCATTTGGTTAAAAAGTGATGGTGGTGGTTGGGATACTACTATAAAAGTTATAATTACAATCTTTTACATATAAAACTTTAATGAGGAGGAAGCCAAAGTTTCATAAATCCTGAAATGCCTAACTCTATTTGTGGAGTGTACCAGTGGGAAATTGATAGCAAGTGACAAAAACTGTTGGCAATTTATTTTCCCCTTCCAGAGAGAAGGGTTTGGCTCGCTGTGATTTGTCTGTCTGTGAAAAGCCAGTTCTTGACATCCTATAATTAGCACTAAACAGCACTTGAGGCAGAAAGAATGTAATCGGCAATAATTACTTACAGGAGAACTGAGAAAGCCTTCCTATGGTTATTACTGCCATTAAGTCTTACTGAGTCATTTAAAAGCAGGTTTGACTTTAAGCAACACAATAACAAGGAGAAGGAAGGGGGAAGGGGATGCAGCTAGGGAATGAAATAAGTCAAACCTCAAATACTTCAAGCAATTTCCCCGAACCCTTTTAAAGGGAAAAAGCTGCCTTCAGATTAAAGGATAAATGTTAGAAGGCAGGATAAGCCAAAGTGGAGCCTATATATGGACCATAGACTCTATATGGCTTATTTTAGTAACCTGGGTATTCTTGAAATCAGCGTTTTCCCTCCTCAGCAATATTAAGATGTGTGGACTTCAATACCCAGAGTTTTCTAGCCAACACAGGCATTAGTCAAATTCTAGGAGTTGAAGTCCATGTATCTGAAGCAGGGGTGGGTTCTACTTATCTTTACTACCAGTTCGCAACGGGATCGCGCTCGCATGCCTTGCTTCTGGGCATTCACAGAAGCTTTTGCGCATGCGCAGATCGCTGATGATGACATCCGGGACAGTGGGCAGGGCCTCCCGCCAGTTTTACTCCCAGTTCTTGTGAACCGGTCTGAACCGGGGGCAAACCCACCACTGGTCTGAAGGGTGCTTAGGTTGAAGAAGATATTTATTTTTTAAAAAATGCTCAAGCAGCCTGGGATGTAATGTGATGGGTTGCAAAATTTCCCAACTAATAATTATGTAGATGCTTTCCTGTATGTATTTAGAAACATCAAGAAGAAAAATTTGATAGCAGGGCTGTCAAACTCCTGGCCCATGGGCCGGATTTTTTTAAAAAATTTTTTTAATTTGATTTATATGCCGCCCTTCTCCGGAGACTCAGGGCGGCTTACAATGCGCTAAGCAATAGCCTTCATACTTTTGTATATTTATACAAAGTCAGCTTATTGCCCCCACAAACTGGGTCCTCAATTTACCTACCTTAGAAAGGATGGAAGGCTGAGTCAACCTTGAGCCTGGTGAGATTCGAACCTGCAATAATTGCAGGCAGCTGATGTTAATAACAGGGCTTTAGACCACTGTACTATCCAAGGCTCTTGGATAGCATCATGTGCTAACCACGCCCATGGCTGGTTTAGCAAAGGGGGGAAAAGTCCTGATATGTCACGTGACACCACCATGACGACATGAGTTTGACACCCCTGACTTATAGCATAAGTGTATATATGACTGATTATGTTCCATGAAGTTATTTTCAACTCCTAGTGACCGCATACATAGGCAGTATACATGATTGTTCAGAAATAAATTGTAATGAATTCTATGGGATATAATTCAGGCTAAAATGCTAAGCAACTGCTCATTTAATTTCTATAGCTACCCATCTCAATCAATGACACTGGGTGGCTAAGGAGCCTTGGTGGCGCAGGGGACTAAAACTGCTGTTAAAAGTAGCACTTAGCTGCCTGCAATTACTGCGAGTTCAATTTTCACCAGGCTCAAGGTTGACTCAGCCTTCCATCCTTCCGAGATAGGTAAAATGAGGACCCAGATTGTGGGGGCAATAAGATGACTTTGTATAAAAAAAAAGAACACTGCTTAGGGGGGGCCGAAAGCCCTACTAAGCAGGCATATACAAAAGTATAAAGGCTATTGCTTAATGCATTGTAAGCCACCCTGAGTCTTCGGAGAAGGGCAGCATATACTGTAAATCGAACTAATAAATAAAATAAATAAATAAATAAATAACAATTCAAAAATATAGTTAAAAGAGAACACAATTTGAAATGGGTGAAAAAGAATTTGATACCCATCTTTTTCCAATGGTGCTTTTAGTTTAATTGTTCTGCCAGCAGAAGTGGCCTTTCCTGTTTGAAAATTACCTGCCTCCTTAACATTACTTGCATCTCTCTGGAATAATTTGCTTGGCATCTTGCTAGGAGTGATGAATGGGCAAAAGACCAAGAGTCTTTCAGAAAAATGTCCTCAGCTCATAATGAAGTGATGTGTGAAGTTTGGAATATCTCGAATCATCTAGGTTGAAGGAGGAGAAAATTAAAAATCTATTACTTGCATCTATGTTCACAGAAATGGTCTGGATGCACTGAAATTGGAAAGAGTAAATATTAATTTTTGGGCACTGAATTTGTGCTAAGAAGAATGATGACATTCATTTGGACAAACACTGTGTTAAAAGATTATATAGTACCAAAAGAATATACATTCCAGCATGCTATGCAGTCAAAGCAGTATGCAAATATTCTTTGAATTTAAATTCACCTGTGAACAGGGATGGCGGGAGGTGCTTGGGGCTTGGAACCAGATTCATTTAAATAGAATGGGATTATTGAATAAACATATGTAGAATTAAATTCATAATATGCTAACGCAGTATTTTTCTTATTTCCGCTAAATTTTTCTTTGTCATTTTCATATAAATTACGTTGACCTGTACTTTGCTACTCTTGCTAGAAAGCATAGATTTCCACTGAAAAATTTTCACTATAGGAAAATTTCTGAGTTTAACAAAGAGGGTTATAGAGAAACAATCTACTCTTCTGTAGCAAACAATGCAGTAAAATGTTGCTACCTGGAGAGAAGATGTGATAAAAGATCTTCCCTGAATGAAGTGCTAGCATTAAATTCTGTTTAGCTGCAACTCTGTCTTATCTGTCAAGGATCACTTCATGCTTTCATAGCAATGTAGCTCAACACAGTAAGACTCGCCACAGAGTAATTTTTAATTAATCCAGTGGGAATTATG
Organism: Ptyas mucosa; assembly: GCA_012654045.1. NCBI lineage: Eukaryota > Metazoa > Chordata > Lepidosauria > Squamata > Colubridae > Ptyas > Ptyas mucosa. Next base: position 20,509,235 of record WNWU01000019.1, on the reverse strand, counting down.
TGTGGTGAAAATCACAAAACATCTCTCTCAGTTGTGATATTTTTAATTCTTAGAGCTAATACACACAAGAAGTAAGTGTGAAATATGAATATTTTCCTGAAATGCTGTGAATGTGAATTAAAAAAAAATTGATAGCAAAGCTAATATAGGTTGACCCTTTCCTTTACTTCTCAGTCAAGCTTTTATAAGGTAGTCATTTTAATTAATTGTTGCTTTGAGTTTTTAAATTACTTTTTAATTATTTTAATCATCATTACAATTCTGAATAGAAATAAAAGTCAGTTACATAGTTTTTTTTAAAAAAAACTTGATTCTTCATAATTTTCCCAAACATATGAGATGACTATACTGTTGCCCCCTAACTTGTATTAATTGTCCTTAAACAATAAAATCAAGTCACTGGAATTACCCCTAGGGATTTCATCACCCTCTGTGAGAAAGGAAAGCAACAATAAAAGGAAAAAAAGCAAGTGTTGAAGTTTTATCATTTATTAGAGAGTGTCCCAAAGTCTATAAGGTATATTATAGACCAGCAGTCCCCAACCTTTCCAGCTCTATAGACTAGCACCAGCAGTTGGGAGAGGGGGAGGATGGTTTCAAGCATGTGCCCATTGCTTGCACAAATGTGAGTTTTGTGTGCTTGTCCGCCTTTGTGTGGCCTGTTTCCTAACAGGCTGTGGACCTGTACTGGGCTGCAGAATGGGGGTTGGATACTTTTGTTGTATAGCTTCCTATGTAGATAGAGTTGTTTGATCTTGGATGAGAAATCCAATGTTATATTTCTTCTCCTGGTCACTGGCCACCTTTAATACTTTGCATCTTTTCCCTTTCTGATATCTAAATCCCAATACATCCTTGGTGGAAGTGTAGAGAATGGCTTAAGACAGTCATTATTTGCAGACTTTGACTTTTCTAGTATGGACTTAAACACAATAGTATATTTTACATTCAAACCTTGAATGTTTTAATTCTTACACTTCCAACCTTTTGGTCCATGGCTGAAAGAATCTGGGGCTTCTCTGAGCATCAGAGATATTGGTGAGATATGAAGATTCTTCCATTATAGTTAGTACCTATAACTCTGCTGGATAGAGTGATAACTGATGAGAAAGGCTTCACTTTATTTATTGTTATTATATAACAATTGTTATTGTTGCCTTGTATAAATTGGGAATATTATTTATTCCCAATTTATACAAGGCAACAGACAAATTATTTCTCCCCTCCTGGATATATAACTGTAGTTACTTTGTGGGGGATTAGCTATTATGCTATATTTTTTCTTTCACAATTGACCACTATTCAGGTAAGATAAAATGACACTATATGGTTAGCTCTTCTTTCAACTCTGAGTATGAATAAGCTAACAGAAGTATGAAACATCAATGCTATTTACATTTTAGGCCTGTATATGTCCAATGCTTCCCTCTCCTCTACCTTAAGTACTTCTGTGCCCCCGACCTTCGCTCTTTCCGCCATGGCCTGAAAACATGGTTATTTCATCTGGCCGTCCTGGACTGATGGGGGTTTTAATAGAATTTTAACTGGGTTTTATTTTAATGGTTTGTTCGCTTTGTTTTAATTGTTGTGAGCCGCCCCATGTCCATTGGAGATAGGGTGGCATACAAGTTCCATAAATAAATAAATAAATAAGTTGAAGTCACAAGTCTGTCAAGTTTGAAGACCCCTGGGTAGGGGTTAAGGTTAAGCTTAGCACCTGTTTTAATGGGTTAGGGTTAAGGTTAGGGTTAGGGAGGAAATGAATCACCAATGTTCTAACATTCTCAGCTTGCTATTGTTACCATAATTTAGGGTCGGGGCATAATGAGCTAGTGTATGCGTATGAATGTATGAACATGGTTTCAGCTACAGTGCTCTGCATTATTGTTCTTTCTTGCAGAAAAATGTCAAAGCCAAAAAGGCAAGCATACAAAATCTCTTTTAAGCTGGAAGTCATGGCATATGCTGAGGAACATGGAAACAGAACAGTGGAGAAACATTTTCAACCACCTCCAACTGAAAAAATGATAAGAGAGTAGAGGAAACAGGTGGATCATCTGTAAAAGGCAAAGGATAAAAGCAAGCACAACTTTTGTGGGCTTCCTGCAAAGTGGCCACAGTTAGACGAGGACATGAGAGACTGGATCACAGGTCACTGGAACACTGGCTTCGCAGTGACCACAAAAATGGTGATGTATGAAGGCAAACTCATTGCTACAAAGAAAGGAATTCGGGATTTTACTGGATCACCATCGTGGTGCAATATGGCCTTGCTATGCTCACCAAAACTAGAATTGCGTAAAGAATGCCAAAAGAGTATGAATGTAAGATTCTGTCTGGTTGCTAAGAGTTAACACTGACTTGGTATTATACAATCATCTATAGGAAGGTTGTACATATACAGTCATATATAGGAGGATTGTACATATACAATCATATATAGGAGGATTGTACATATACAACCATATACGAGCCTGGTGGCGCAACAGACTAATGCATGTTATTAACATTCAGCTGCCTGCAATTACTGCAAGTTTTAATCTCACCAGGCTCAAGGTTGACTCAGCCTTCCATCCTTTCTAAGGTAGGTAAAATGAGGACCCAGATTGTGGGGGCAATAAACTGACTTTGTATAAATATACAAAAGTATGAAGGCTATTGCTTAAGACATTATAAGCCGCCCTGAGTCTCCGGAGAAGGGCAGCATATAAATCAAATTTAAAAAAATATGTATTATGAACTACAGCAGTGGTAGTCAATCTGGTCCCTACCGCCCACTAGTGGGAGTTCCAGCTTTCATGGTCGGTGGTAGGGGTTTTGTCCCTACTTTATAAATCACCATTACTGTGGAACCGGTGGGCGGTTAGAAAATTTTACTACTAACAGAGATACAAAAGTGGGCGGTAGGTATAAAAAGGTTGACTACCCCTGAACTACAGTTATTCTTGTGTAACTATTAAATATAATTTCTGTATTCACCAATATGTCCAACTTTCTTCACTCTATTCAGTTTTAGAGAAATAGGAAGGACATTCCACTATTCTGCATGGCGGGCAGGGTGGGAAAGAACAATTATTTTCCAAAATTGGAATAGAAGGAAAAAATCTTTTGTGAAACATTTCAACTGGTACCTACCGTATACTCTTTGGCTGCATATATCTTATTCTAATTTGATACCAAACAAGTTATATGATGGCTAACTACAATATGTGAATCTGCCAACTGGCTCTAGGAAAGGAGGAAGCACTGCCTGATAATCATTTAATTAGCAAGGATAGGCTAATTGCTTCAATGAGTCCTTTGTTTTTTGTTGAAAAGGCATTGCATGAAACTGCCTTCTTGTACCACTTAGAAAAAGTTAATGCAATCAGCTGTTTCTTTTCCAAGCCAAAATCTGTCAAAACTGCATTTCTCTTCTTCTTCACTTTTGAGAATACAATAATCTCCAGTGTCCTGGATGTCGTCTAATGTTATTCAGGATTTTTCAGGCTACTTTATATCCTGTTAGTTATCAGGAAATTCAGCGTATCTAGCATTCTCATCAGCTTGAATTACATGTGGATCATTACAGAAATTCTAGAAAATTATTGTAGGGTAGCCAACAAACCACTCAGTAGACTTTTGTATTGATCTATAATTTAAACATACCCATCATTTCATGTATTGTTTTCATTTGTAGATCTCACTTCAACCAATATTTTAGTGCTAACTTTGGTAAATAAGGAATGTAACAATTTAAAATTGTTTGAAGTTTCTGTCTGCTCATTGCATACTTACGATGGGACCGATGTCCAATAATTGACTTTGGTTTGTGCCAGCACATAATTTCTGCAATGATTTTGGCAACCCATTTTATACATACCTTAAGCTTCATTTGTTACAAGCAAATTGATGATTAACATTAGTGAAGTTCATACCATTCTCTGAATTTTAACTTTACCAATTATAATGCTTACTTCTGCTATGAAACATGGCCCAAAAATATAATTGCCAATTAAACACCAAACTCCCCCATACTGATGATGTTAATGTTGCATGCATGCATATCACTAATTGGAGTCATTTTGCACATGTTCACAGAAACAATTTGCTTTTTCTTGGAAAGTAATTGAAAGTCCTCAACTTGATCAAGAGCATCATGATAAGGCAGTGGCTTTTTGACAACCTCTGTAATGGATTGGAATCATCATTGCTCTTCATAACTAACTTTTTGAGAAGAATAAATTGTTATCTGGGCAAGACAAATCCAAGAAAACAGTACAAAAAGTTGTATATTTGACTTCAGCTGCTAAATCTTCAAAAGTAGTTTTACAACTATACATTTTTAAGAAGAGAAATAAAGTACATAACTAGAGGATAGTAATATCAATTATCACTTAGCTCTTGCACTATTTTTCAAACTGGGCCACTGGCCACATGGAGTCTTTGCACTTTAAGGCACTGAATTGCCCTAAGGATAGGAAAAAAAATGGGACACCATTATCTTCAATCAATCAGAAGGAAGAGACAAATCTTTCCATTTGATAATGTTTCCTCATTTAGTATGCTTATTTTGTTTCCCTTATCACTGAAAGTAAGGAATCACAAAACAGCTTCACCAATTTCTGGAATAGTATTGAGTTTCATCTTTCCTGTTAATGTTTGAATCCATTCCAGGAAATTTCATATTACCACCGCTATCAAAAGTCTGGTAGAGTATGTATAATTTCTCTTAATTTTTACAACATTCTACAGCTTGATTTGCTGCAGGAGTACAGTCATTTATTATACTTACATTATTTGAATGGCATCTATTAACAACATTCTTTAACTAGAACTATTGTACATCATAAACAATCCAACCATAAGTAAGTAAAAGAAAAAAAGTAAACATATCATATATAAAGTTTAAATAAATAAAGTCATCCTTAGAGAAATATTTATAGGTAACTAGAGTCTCTAAGAGGTCTTTAAAAACATATGAGGAAGTGAAAATGTTTTGATGCTACAATTCAGATCATCTAGGGTAGGCAATTGTTTAGCTAATCTGGATTTAATTTAGATAACTTAAATTCACTGTTCTATAATCAGGGCTGAATTTAAACTAAAACTGAATAGATGCTGGTCTAGGTTGCCAAAGCTTAGAAGGTACCAATACTACCCTTTTGCTGCTTTTTTTCAAATAAAAAAGTTTTAAAATTATATGAAGCTTCTTTTTTTGCGTATTGAAAGAAAATCATGCTTCCTTCTGAAAGTTCTTAATATTCAAAAAGCAATTTACAAACCATTTCAAGTAAAGTAATTAAGAGGAGAAATAGGTGAATCCAGAGTCCTTTGGAGGGCTCCAGTACAAAACTCACTCACTCAACCCCCCCAGAACTCTAAATAGCAATAGCACTTAGACTTATATACTGCTTCATAGTTCTTTACTGCCCTCTCTAAGCAGTTTACAGAGTCAGCATATTTTCCCCAACAATCTGGGTCCTCATTTTACTCACCTCGGAAGGATGGAAATCTGAGTCAACCTTGAGCCTGGTGAGATTTGAACTGCTGAACTTTAGTTAACAGTCACTGAAGTAGCCTGCAGTACTGCACTCTAACCACTGTACCACCTCAGCTCATTGATATTGATTGAATCCACTGGACATCGATTTTTATGGCCTCATCACAGGGAGCATCTGTAAGAAACATTTTGGCCAATCTCAAGCCCTCTCTTTAATCCAGAAAGGAGTTCGGGGAACTGATTCATTTATCCACTCCACTTTCCACCACAAACATCTGCTCCACTAAAAGTGAAACTATCTACAGTCCATCACTGCTTCTTCAGAAATGTCTATAGGAGATATTTCAGAGAAATAGATGCAAGACTTTATAGGCACACTAATAAAATAAATTTAATAATCCCACTTTTTATTACTGAATAATTTCTTTGGTGCAAAAATAGATATTTTAAATCTTAATAAGAAAATTGATTTTGTTTACACCAAAATAGAGTTTAGGGTAAAAAGATATTATTTGTATACAATACTGAAAAATTGAAGGATGGTGATTAATGCAATTAATCCAATGCAACTTCTTACCAATGGCTCAATAGAAAAAGAATATGAGAAATGACTGGAAAAGTTATTTTGAAAATAGAAGTTATTTTCAAGAAATCATCCCACTAAGCGAAGTTTAATTAAAATAATGGGGTGTAAGAGTTTCCATAAGTATATAGATAACGTTTTGATTTTTAAAAAAGGTATAAAAGAAATAAAACAATAAAAAAGCATCAAGTAATAAAAGAAAAACTTATCAAGCATATATATATATATATATATATATATATAAAAGCAAAGGAAAACATTTGCTTGGTGGTTAATGGTCCAAAATAGTCAATTTTTTTTTTTTAAGCTTGCAGAGCAGATTTATATTATAGAATAAGCTGAACTGAACCCAGAACATGTATAAGGAAATGAGGTGGCTCCACAAATGGAGACTATGTCAGTTACTAACATTTAGTAACTTAAATGTATATGCAGCCCTCCCATTCCCACAAAAAATCTCAGAACCCAATGCAACAATATGATTTTGATATCTAATTAGGTAATGAATAAATACACGAATGTCAAGTTCCATCGAACCAAACATAACTCTACCCCTGATAGTATGATATGGGCTATAAAATAATATGGGCTAACTTTGGGAACGGTCAACGTCTGACATTTCTTTTTTTGGAATTTTGTTTGGCATGCAGAATTCAGAAGAACACAAATGTGCTTTTTCAAGAGGCAGCTGGACTTTCTGGTTTATCTTTGAAGACATTTCACTTCTCATCCCGAGCTAAAGAAGCTTCTTTGTCATGGTTGTCCCAAAGGTGCTTTTTTTCAAGAGGCAACTGGACTTTCTGGATTTTTTTTGAAGACATTTTGCTTCTCATCCAAGAGCTTCTTATCCAGATCTTCTTCAGCTCTGGATGAGAAGCAAAATCTCTTCAAAGATAAACCAGAAAGTCCAGTTGCCTCTTGAAAAAGCACCTTTGGGACAACCATGACTTGGATGACTGAGAATCTCCATAGACAAATTCAGAAGAACATTTCATTTAGATGTGTGGGAAGGGTGTTAACCCCTTACACACACACAAAAATCAACAAATCTAGTATCACTGCACTATTACTAATTATTTATTATTTCACATCTTACTTTAAATTTTATTTTATAACACTTGCTTTATCTTACTCTGCCATCCTGCCATTTCCTGCCATTGGAACTGCTGGACAATGCAGTAAAATGTGAAGCACACCAACATGGCCTCTTTGTGTTTGTAAGTGAGATGGAGTAGAGGAAGTCTGGCTTGGTTAACAAAACTGGTCAGGTCTGAAAAGGTTCTTGGCATGAAGTTTCAATCAAAGCAAAGTGCCCCTTTGAAACTTTACATAATTTTAGTCATAAGTCATTTCCTAAATTTATCTTCCTCATATACAGGTCTGTTTAATCTACTAAAAAGAAACAATAAATTAGAAGAAATCAGGATAAGACATTGATAACTAGCCTTGCTATCCTGTGCAGTTACTCAGAATGGCAAGTTATTTGTCAGATGCAGAATTGGCCTACTAACGATGAATTGATTTAGTTGATGTTTAGCCTTTTGAAGGTGCATAATAACCCTAATTTGCTATAGGAAATTTTCAATGTGCATTTCCTTAAATATCCTACTGCTAATTTTTCTTCTCATTTGTTAACAGGTTGTTAAGATACTTACAAATATATCCTTTCACACCAGATTCCCAAATCTTGAAGGCAGCATAGCAATTATCTCTGCTAAAATCTTCCTGTAATTATCATGGCATAAGCATGCTTTTTCTTAATGTCTTTTACAGAACATTACACTTCCTTTAAGAGTCATTTCATGTTTCTTCATCATTCCACCAATCTCACAATGCAACATTTCTAAGGATGTTAATAGTGTCCACAGGATATGAGGTACACACTAAACGAACCTTTTTATGACTTGTGAAATTACCAAAGAAAAACATTGACTCCCAGTCCCACAAATCAGTGCTTATCCAGAAATTTTTAGGCTGATGCTGGACAAAATGATTCCCTAAAGTAACACTTAATTTGCATTATTTATTTATTTATTTATCAAGGTAATTTCTTTACTGCCTGAGATGCTGGAAACCATGGTGTGTTCTTCAATTTGCTTGAAGTAACTGCTTTTACACATGCTGAAAGTATTAGCATCTCCTTATGGATACCTACTGTTTCTCCCTACAAAGCATTCTAAATTTACAAGAAAGATCTTTGTAAACTTAAACATGCATCAGTTCATGTTTAAAAATAATCACAAAATGCTTTAGACTGATTGGATAAGGGGCTCCATCAGGTCTTATCATTGCAAGCTTGAGTCTTAAAGTCTCAAACTTGCAATGATAAGACAGGATGGAACCCCTTATCTAATCAGTCTAAAGCATTTTGTGATTATTTAAAAACATGAATTGATGCATTTTCTCATATTGTCAAATGAAATATATTTGGTAGAAAGCCGATTGTACATCTACCCTATCATTAAAGCTCAAATAGATAACAAAAGCTGTACTTTCTGCCTTATTTGAAAATGCATCACCGGAATTTAAGAAAACAAAAAACAGGTAACAATCTGTTAAAAGAGAAGTAAATAAAGGCTATGAATCTACATTGAAGACTTGTATTTGAGAAACACATAAAATACTGGAAAATCTGTTGTTAATCCATATTCATGTATAGCAGAGGTCTTCAAACTTGGCAGCTTTAAGACTTGTGGACTTCAACTCCCAGAATTTCTTAATCCATATTCATGTATAGCAGAGGTCTTCAAACTTGGCAGCTTTAAGACTTGTGGACTTCAACTCCCAGAATTCTGGGATTTGAAGTCCACAAGTCTTAAAGCTGCCAAGTTTGAAGACCTCTGATGTATAGTATATCTATCTGGATTTTTAAAGATCTTGAATACAAACAATCTTTTTGAAAATGAATCTACATCAGACTTCATGCATATGAATACTTAGTTGGGAGAAAGTTCTGATAAACAGGAATGTGATGGTGTCATTGAAAACTTCATTAAATTTACCATAGACTTCCAAGTCTATGAGTTCATGTTCATGTTTGGTTAATCTTTGTCATCATCTTTATCTTCTGAGGCTTTCCATCCCAGAACTCTTTGGAAATTGAGCAACTCATGGATCAGCATAAAGAGGGAAGTTTCTCAGCAATCCTATGCAAGCCTTCTAATGTTCCATCATTCCCCTTTTTCAGGACAGGACAGTCCACCCGAGATTCAAGGACTTTCCAAGAACCCCCAGGAAACAAAGTAGATGCATTGAGCATAAATAATAGAACCTGCCTCTCGTCAATGAGGAACAACACTTGAAAGTTTCAGAGCTGCCAGGGAAAGATCTAAGCACAAAAAGGGTCATATTTTACAGTAAATCTGCTCAGAGACAAAAACCAGACTCAATTTGTGACTCCCCCCCCCCAATATGTGTTGGGCTCCAGTGATCTGGGACAGGTCCATTGCTCTTGCTCCATAAACTCTTAATTGCTTCAGTCCCCTCAGAGAAGAGACTGAAATGCCACAGAAGCATCAATATAGAGGACTCGTTTGCCAACCAGGCAATGTGATAAAGCAGGTCAGACAAGCATGTGCAGCATGAAGGCCAGTATAACTATTCAGTAACCGCAAGTACTCCCTAGTACCCTCTTTCACAAAAAAGATGTGACAAGCAATTATCTGTGGTCCAGTTCCTGTGCCTGCCATCAGAGCTTCCCAAAGGTACTACCCTTCTGCCCTGGTGTTACTGTTGATGCCAAACCTAAACTCAGGCCTATTTCAGGAAAGCAACAACACTTCTGAACACAAGCAGGTTTTGGTAATATATTATGATAAACTGATGTGTACAGTTTAGGTAGATTAGTACAGACTGACCTGACATTAATCAGCAATAAGTAGGGACCAGACGACTGAGAATCCATAGATTGCCTTGAACAAAGTAGTTCAAGTAGAACAACTCTCCCTTGGAAGGTTCAGCTACAGGAGAGTCAGATGTACATTCCTCTTTAAAAAGTCATATGCTTGCTTTTTATGCCCCCCCCCTCACAAATTTTACTTAGCAAGTACCTTACAGCTTTCACAAAGAGGCAGCACAGAGTGTGTTGAAAGGCATGAATGATTTTGCCACCCAGTAGGCCAGATAAACAATTTATCATAGTAAATGATTAATTTCACAATTCAGTGAGCACTTTCTCAAAGGACCTCTGTAACATGTTTCCCTCCCCCCAGCATAAACTCACAAACACAAAACATTTTCTTCTTGTTCTGATTAATCCAGCACTTTCATTTCTATCAATCTCCTTTGAATTCTTCATACAATGCAATGTTTCCAGTGGTGGCCTGCTGCCGGTTTGGACCAGTTCCGCCCCCCCCCCACCGAACCTATCTGGTCCTAGATATCTCACTTTCTGGCTCGCTCACCCCACCCCGCCCCGCCTCGCCCCGCCCTGCCCCGCAGCCAAGCTGATTTGTGTGCCACTCCCATTCTACCGTGGCTGACCTAGCAGGTGTGCAGGAAGCCCACCCATCAAAAACGCCTTGTTTTAGGTGTTGCAAGCAAGTGCAGAAGGTGCGAAGCATGCATGCACACATGCTCACATTTTCGGCGAACCGATTGTTAAAGTATGTGCAGCCAGGGGTGGTTCTACTTACCTTTACTATCAGTTCACAATGGGATACACATGCATGCTCGCTTTGCTTGTGCATGCACCTTGCTTCTGCTCATGCGCAGATTGCTTCTAATGACATCAGGGTCAGTGGGCGGAGCCTCGCACCAGTTTTACTACCAGTTCTATAGAACCGGTCCGAACCAGGGACAGCCCACCACTGGTGCAGCCCACCTCTGAATGTTTCTCTATGTCTGATAGCCCCAGTTTATCATCCAGAGTTGTCAAAGTTGCCAAATTCCTAAAGTTACCAGGCTTCCTATCCCCTTTAACTTTTTACATTTTAAAAATACTTGAAAATTTATTTATTATTATTATTATTATTATTATTATTATTATTATTATTTTATTATGGTTTAAACAGTGGTTTATCTGAAAACTACTACTTCACACTAATTAATTCTTTGATAATCCAATTAAATTGAAGGCTGAGTCAACCTTGAGCCTGAATGGCGTAGCAGGCTAATGCCTCCTATTAAGGCAGCATTTAACATCCAGCTGCCTGCAATTACTGCGAGTTCTAATCTCACCAGGCTCAAGGTTGACTCAGCCTTCCATCCTTTCTAAGGTGGGTAAAATGAGGACCCGGTTTGTGGGGGCAATAAGCTGACTTTGTATAAATATACAAAAGTATGAAGGCTATTGCTTAACGCACTGTAAGCCGCCCTGAGTCTCCGGAGAAGGGCGGCATAAATAAATAAATATATAAATAGATAGATAGATAGATAGATAGATAGATAGATAGATAGATAGATAGATAAATCTATGTCTGTGGAGATTCTCAGTAATCCAGGTCATAGTTGTCTAAAAGGTATCTTTTCAAAAGGCAACTGGGCTGTTTTTTCCATGAGGAAGAAGAAGTTTCACTTGTCATTCAATAAGCTTTATCAGTTCTTGCAGGATGATGCCCATCCATTGCGCTTACTATCCTGCCACAACCAATGAACCTTCTTGGTTGAGAAGCAAAATATCTTCTTCTTCCTCATGGAAGAAAAGCCCAGTTGCCTTTTGAAAAAGAACCTTTGAGATCTGAAATTTAGTTCTACAGAATATACATTTTACTGGTAGCTTTCTATTTTATTAAATTACAAGCATTCCTATTCAAGGTAAAGTTGACTGGATTTATTTATAAGATTGGTGTAGTCACTCATTATGGAGCCACAAATTTGGGTTGCTAACAATCTCTATATAAAAGTGAAAACCACTCACGCATTAATCATGAAATCTCCAGAACCGTAAAGCCTACAAACTTGAAATTTGTTCCTCTTGGCTTCTAGGTGCTCACTAAGAAAGGATTTTTCAAAATAACCGTCAGACCATGAGTATTTCCTATATTATTATAACACGCTCTGATGCTAATTAGTTAGACATTCTACTCCCCCTCCCAACTTGAATACAACTCTGGAGAGAATGGGATAGCATAGGACAGGCTTCTGTGGAGAAAGCTTCATGGAGAGAAGGGGTTAGAAAGCCTGAGGGAGAGAAGGGAATAGGATAAAAGACGTTTCTGTGGGGCAAGGCTGAGGGAGAGAAGGGGGGAGGATAGGGGAGGATTCAAGCTGTAAGTGTCGATTTATCAAGCCCGATCACATAGTTCTGTAGGGAAGCATGGGGATCCAGCTTGTAGTTATATAAAGCCAAACATCATAAAAACACAAAGCAAAAAACAACAACAATGAAATAAAGTCACCTGCACCATAATCAGATTTCCTTTGACACAGTCCACTTACATGATTTTCCAACTCTATCCTATTCTTTTGCTTGGGGGAAGATCCAGCTATTTACAGACTTCTGTAAGTTTAAGAGGTGCATCTGCCAGAGGGAAGCAAGTTCCAAAGGGCAGGGGCTGCCATGGAAAAGGCAAGCTGCCTAGGTCTCTCCAGGTGGCAACATTTAAGGAGAGGGACCTGAACTTTCCACATCTTGTTAAGCACAGCACCTTAGCAAAGTCGATAATTGCTTCATATGCAGAAATGCAGTTGTATGGATAAGCTTTCAAGTAGATGTAAATATGTAAATTTGCCAGGATTTATTAACACTAAAGATCAAACATCATTACATCAATAATATTGAATCAGACATTTTCCAATGGCATAATTGCAATTAATTGCATAATTGCAATTCACTTGTCTAATTCTGAAAAGTAGAACAGCTGCAGAAAGGCAAGGAAAAAGACTGGGATTAGGACTATGACATTCAAGAAGCATTATTTTAATTTATCTAACCTACAGTGGTCTCATTTTCATTGAATGGGAATGTACTTTAGAGGGGACAGCTAAATAACATTCTTTTCCATCTGCTACTTTGCTAATCCTGATCAGTGCCCTACCCCACAGCTGTTAGTTTTATTTTATAAATTAAAAGTATCACTTGCAGTTACACAATCAGATCTGAATGCATGGCATTAAGTGCATTAAGAATTCACATGTATCAATACCCAAGAGCCTGTTGCTTTTATGCATGTCACACACTTTCAATGTATCTCATTCTGCAGTGACAAAAAAAAGACTCTGGTGTTGAGTGGAAGAGGTAGGACAAAATCTGTGTCAACTAATATCTCCTGTGTGTGATATCACACATCTGATGAATTTGCACGGTGTCTGCTTTTAAATTTCCTAACTAAGCTTTGACTTTAGATATAGACATATGCATGAAGTTTTTCCTTATTGAGAAAAGAAATGGAAGTCCTTTCTTTCCTTTTGGTTAGATGATTTTCTATTATCCTGACTAGTTTTTTTTAGTCCTGTTTGCCAGAGCATTTTTCTTAAATGGGGTATATTGGGCAAGCTTCCAATCTACATCTGTCAACTTAATTCAAAGCTCTACTAGTTCATACTTGCCTGCTGAAATAGAGAAGGAGTGATGGTAGTGGTTGCAATTTTCCTCTTTCTTTAGGGATATAGGAATAAAGAATGAGGATCTAATAAGAGGCAAACAATTATGTCCACGATGGTACTCTCATGCAGACAGTATTAAAAAAATATCCCAAAGACCAAGATGAACAGCCCATAATTATAAAATACACATTAATCTACACATTAATGTGCAGCTACAGTATATCATCATTTGAAACTTTAATTTTAATTTTTAATTAAGATATAATGTGAACTTATACCTCTGATTTTTTTTCCTGCTACTTTAATCAGTAAAACAAGTGATTAAAAAAAAAGGAATGCAGCATGAACTGAGAGATGGAAAATCACATTCCTTTCCCGTATAACTAAAACAAAAATGCCTCCCTCCTACATTAGCTAGTATCAATGGAACATCAAGGATAGAGCATGTGCAGTAGACCCAGGTTCAGTCTATGGAGGCATCTGTTAAAACATGGGGCAGGCAAAGTACAAATGCCTAGAGTGCTTTGTGTATATCAAACCAAGAATGACATACGGCAATTCTTCCAAGATGAGTTCTTTATTGTTTCACACTTATTAGGGAGGATCTGTCTTCATGCTCTTTTTTTAAACACATATCTAGGTTGAGTTACCTCTTACTTCTCTAGAATGCACTTTCTTCCTTATGGGGACCCATCTCCTCACTATATTCCATCACATTGTATGTGTTTCTATGAGTGGCAAATAGATACATTACACTTCTAACAGACTTCATATAATTATTTCGCTTAAACTTCTCTAAACCTGTGCCTCTTCTGGTGACATTACTCTACCACTATGGTAACTTTGAGGCTCAAAAAGTGGCCTATGACCACAAAAAGATGATCCCTGAGTTAAAAATATCAAATGAGAGGACTAAATATGGCTTGTGCTTAACACTGGGAAGAGTTGACTAGGTCATTTGAACTGCATCAGCATAATACATGGATCAGAGAAGTATGTGAGAAAGAAAAATAAACAGTTTTCCAGAAATGTATTTATTGTTGTTGTTAGTCGCAAAGTCGTGTCTGACCCATCACGACCCCATGGACAATGTTCCTCCAGGCCTTCCTGTCCTCTACTATCGCCCGGAGTTCATTTAAGCTCACGTTGACTGCTTCAGTGACTCCATCCAGACACCTCATTCTCTGCCGTCCTCTTCTTCTTTTGTCCTCGGTCATTTGCAGCATTAGACTCTTCTCCAGTGAGTCCTTCCTTCTCATTAGGTGGCCAAAGTATTTGAGTTTCATCTTCAGGATCTGGCCTTCTAAAGAGCAGTCAGGGTTGATCTCCTCTAGGACTGACTGGTTTGATCGCTTTGCAGTCCAAGGGACTTGCAGCTCCATAGTTCAAAGGCCTCAATTCTTTGGCGCTCAGCCTTTCTTATGGTCAACTTTCACACTCATACATCACAACTGGGAAAACCATAGCCTTAAACTACACACACTTTTGTTGGCAGGGTGATGTCTCTGCTTTTTAGTATGCTATCTAGATTTGCCATAGCTTTCCTTCCCAGGAGGAAGCATATTTTAATTTCTTGGCTGTTGTCCCCATCTGCAGTAATCTTAGAGCCCAGGAAAATAAAATCTGGCACTATCTCCATTTCTTCTCCATCTATTTGTCGGGAATTGAGAGGGCCAGATGCCCTGATCTTAGTTTTCTCAATGTTGAGTTTCAAGTCAACTTTTACACTCTCCTCCTTTACCTGCATCAAGAGGCTCTTTAGTTCCTCTTCACTTTCTGCCATTAGAGTGGTATCATCTGCAAATCTGAGGTTGTTGATATTTCTCCCGGCAATCTTAATGCCAACTTGTGATTCATCTAGCCCCGCCTTCCTCATGATGTGCTCTGCATTGTGGTAATAAAAACAAAGTATTGTAGCTTTAAAAGTGTGCTCACTAGGTTAGAATAGCCATATTTGTGCTGCCAATATCCAGGTACCAATTACATGGCAGGACAGAGAGAGAAATAGCCTACACTTTGTTGCCTTCTAGTGACTGCCCTGATCCCCCGCCCTTAATCGTCTGCTATATATATATTCAAGTGGGGAAAAAAAAAGACACTACTAAGCTAAGAAAATCAGGAACAACTCAAATAAGCACATATGAAGGACAAGGGAAACCTGAAGTTTAGGTATTTTCAATTTCCCCTTAATCTATGAACATAAACTTTAGCAGCTATATTTATGAATGTTTTATATGCAACCATTTTAGGCTGATAAAATTTAGTGACTAGCAAGTATGACCACAGTCCAAAATATATTTCATTTTCAAAAAATATATTTCATTATTTCAGAATAATTTTGTTCATTTCAAAGTGGCAGGGCTGAGAACAGGGAATAGATTAAGGATATTCTCTAAATCTTCATATTCGGAAGAGTGACATTCAAATATTGTACTCCAAATTGCCTGTGACCACTTTCATTTACCAAAGAAATTCCTTCCTTCCCATTAAGCCCTTTTTCTCCACAAAAAAATAAAATGGGAAAGGGGAGAAATGCTATTTTATTGAGGAAAATATTAGTTGGAAGCCACCATTAAAAACCACAAATAAAATAATCCAAGAAGGTACATACTTGAGCCAATAATACCTGTGTGGTAGAGGATTAAAATCTTGGATGAAAATCCAAGCCCCAGCCAATTACAAACTCATACAAGCACTGTATCACTGTCCAATCTACTTATAAGCAAGTTGGATAAAATGAACAGTGACTCCTTTGATCTCCTTAGTAAAATTAGTTTCTTAGAAAATGTGTTTCTTAGATTTTCTGGTTAGCATATAACTTAGAATATAACTTTAGATTCATTTAATAGAATAGGAACCTATTCTATTCAGTGAGATTTAAGTCATATATTCAGGATCTTATATTCCAGTTCAGACTGGTAGTCATATGGGTTAAAATTCCATAGTTTTCTTGTTTTGAGAAAGCTTTATAACACCATCGCTTAAAATGCCTGAATTAAAAACAGTTTACCCTTCACTCTCGGCCAACCAGAAAGATCAGCCTCTGAGGGAGTGTGAAATTGCCATCATAACCGTTTAGGATTTGAACAGTGCTATAATAAACAAAGTAAAAAAAAAGAATAATAATAATAAAAAAGGAAAGTCAAGGAGAACAGTACTAAGTACCATAGTGTCCTTAATTCTGTAAAAGTTCAGATATGGTTTATTTCATATTAATATTTAGATTTCTATTGAAGTGCACATAAATTCTTGAATGTTTTCATGAAGGGACACCAGAATGATTATTTCAGTGGATTTCTCCATAGAAGAGTAAGTTTTTCAGAGATGGGGCTCATCAGCAGAACAACTTTTCTCTCCTACATCATCTGGATTCGTCTGGTGTTCTACAGGGCCAAGTCATACTGATAGCTTTTCTGAAACTAACTTTGTTCCAGAGGATTACTAGGCACTATAAACAAATAATGCAAAATATTCAGAAAAAATGTTAAAGTGGACTCTTTCAGGTAGGAGAGTGAGAAGAAGTCAATACTACAGACTTTTCTGTTTCTTTTAAAATACTTTATCTCATATGTATTTTAAACTAAGTGCAGCTTGGTCAATAGAATTGTTTATTTCTTTGCTATTTTGGATTTCCAATAGAAGGATCATATGAGTATAGGTATCATTATTCTAGATAATAAGCAGTTGTAAAAATAGAACACATTTGGAAGATTTCCTAAGATAGTCCTACATAGAAAAATGTGATGAAAAGAAATTAGGAAGAGTAATTTTGAAAGTGGAAGTTCATGCTCAAACACAAAAAGTTTTTTTGTGTAATCATTCGAAAAACCAGAAATGATAGGAAGAGGATAGTGGTTCCTAATGGCTATAGAATCCAGAAATTACTAATCTTGAACTATGTATTCTTCTTGTTAACAATGAATTATCAAGGAAGAGAAGGAACAGATAAAGTCATTCAAAAAGTTCTCATTGGACTTTGGGTAGAAACATCTTCTAAAAATCTGGGTTCCAATATTAATATTGATAATATTGATTATGGAATCATAGAATTGAGCAGCATAGCAAGCTGGTGTCTCAAGGTCATTTCCACATACCATTGCATTGCATACTTCGGGAAATCAAAGATGGCCCAGATGAACATGAATGTTGTAACCATTTTGTTTCAAAGTCAATTAGAACATGTGATGGAGAAGCTGAATCAAGCTGCAAGGATGCCTTATAACAGCCAGCGGCGTGCTGTATCCGTTATTCATGCTTTGTGATGTGTCTTGAATGTAAGAACCAGCCATTAAAAGTCTCAGCAATAATACAATGCCAAACAGTCTGAGCAGGCAGAGTGTGTTTGTTTGTGACAGAAGATTTAGTGAAATTACCTGTGACATCATAAAGTTACTATGGCCTGTAGTTGTATTTCAAGAATAGTCTGGGTCTGTAGGGTAACAAGAATGAGTAAGTGTTTTTCAGTCTTCCAAAGTAGGTCAAGTCAGGAATCAGTCACCATAAGGCTATTACTGAATCTTGAAAGCTTTCCAAGTCTCTCTTGATGTTTTCTTATATCATGGAGAATCAAGGCAAAGTTGCTCTGAGTCTTTTTCTTAAGATTATTTTTCCCCCAAAATGAAAGCTGAGATTTCATTTACTGTCTCTTTTCTCTCTTAATGGTTCCTTGCTATTTCTGCCTCCCTCTACAATACAAAAGTTACTTCTGGGTCCTAACCTCTGAGTTCTTGGGAACTGGTGCCACATCATTCCCTGATAATCAAGAGGCAAATGTTATGTGTCAATCCTATGTTTTTTGGATAACTAGCCAAAATGCACTACTCTCATCTGCTAGATAAGGAAGAGAGAGGATAGGAAAATAATAAAGTAGTAATGTCTGTCTCGACCACCAAGTAGTCTGCCACAATGCCTCCAATTTTCCATTAGTAGCTTAGTACGTCTGGTTTGATGTTGAACATAGTTTCCAAGTTCACTTGATGATTCAATTTATTTTTATTTATTCTATTCATTTGTTAATCACATTCATAAAGCCACCCATCTATCCAATGAAACTCTGGTGAATTTCTCCCATAATTAATTTTATAGCCCCTTTTGAATTAGGGAATTAAGCCTCTTTCATTTCATTCCACAATAAGAACTAACAGCTGAAACTCAGCAGATATTTTTATACCAAATGCTTACTGTGTTGGAAGCAATGGATTTCACATTAGGCAACCAGTTCCTTGACTGGATCCCCTAGCATGTCATAAAGTTAATTGAGTTGTCCATTGCTGAAATCAGAATGGGAGGTGCCTATTTTAAACTTCCTTTGTTATTAGCCTACATGTGTTTGGTTGCTGAGGAAGTAATTTACTCATGGGGAATGTATGTTTCTTATGGAAAGAAGAAAGAATTGCATTTGTGTTGTGACTCCGACCCCCGAGCCTGTCTTATCAGAGGGAGAAGACTTCGAAAGTGAAGGAGAGGAGTTGGCAAGGCCTCCCTCTCCAGGACCCTCCTCTCTGGCAATGCCTCAGGTGTCCTCTGAAGGCCAAGAGATTGGCCAGGAGCCAGGCACTTCTGAGCAGCCGCAGTTATTTATTTATTTATTTATTTATTTATTTATTTATTTATTTATTTATTTATTTATTTCCAATTTCTATACCGCCCTTCTCCCTGAGGACTCAGGGCGGTGTACAGCCAGAAATAAAAAACATGAAATATAAATATTAAGACAATTAAAATATATATAATTTGGCTACAAAATTTAAAACTCACAGACCAATTAAAATATTCAAATATTTAAAATTTCTTCTTAAGCCAGCCTGGCTTGTTGGAAAAAATGTGTTTTTAGGGCACGGCGGAAGGCACTGAGGTCATGAATTCTCCTAATCTCCGGGGGCAACTGGTTCCAGAGGGTGGGTGCCCCCACAGAGAAGGCTCCCCCCCTGGGGGTCACCAGCCTACATGGTTTGGCTGATGGCACCCTGAGGAGGCCCTTAGTTAGACAGCGACAGAGATGAGTCTTGGCTGGATCCCCAACAGCGTCAGAAAGATAAGCACGCACAGCAGAGAAAGAGGCGTGCCAGAGATTAAGCTGAGTCACTGGACCACACCCCACAGAGGAGAAAAGGGGGTGTGGTGGCCATTCAGGTCTTGTTGACGGACAAAACTGAAAAGCTAGCAAGCCATACTGCGTTTCTGAAACTTTGTTATATGCCCTCCTTGGATTTATTATGGACTGGACTTGACAATTCTTTGACTTTGTGGACTTATTTTGGTGTATCGGACGGAGGAGAAAAACCTCCCTTTGTGAGTAAAGTCTTTGGCAGGCAGCTACTGGGTTGCTGCCAATTCTGTTATCTCAAAGGAATTCCTGACTGCTGGTTTTATTAACTCCTGGCTGACTGTGTGCGTGTGTGAGACGGGGACAGAACAATTTGTCAGAGGGCTGCCAATACAGCAACTATTACAGCAATTAACCCAGGGTCTTGATTTGGGAGTGGTATAGGAATCTCCAGTTATTTTAGATTTTGTCCCATCGGTTGATTTTGATTCAGTGACTGAGTGAATTGGTAATTAGCAAATTAGTTCTGATACTTACAAGGAAGCATTGGCAACTTGATTGATAGCATGATTATTAAAGAGTCTGATGGATGGGTGCTTTTAGTAGCAACCATTACTAAATGAGGATGCCCGCATGAAATACTGTTATTTGCTTGGATTTGAAAACTGGTTATCTCTACTATGGACTCAGGGTAGAACTTTTTTTACCTGAGGTAATATCTACACTCTAGTAGAGATGTAAAGATGAAAATTCAATAAAGGGCCTTCTTGCCTAGTAAGGTGTGAATAGCATATAATCTCCATCTTATTATATCTCCAAATCAAAAACATTTCTTAACAAGTTAAGTGATAGTAATCTCAATACAGATCCTTGAGAAACTTGTTTTAATTGTTTTATAATTTTAGAATTGTAAGCTGCACAGAGACACTTGTTTGAGTTGGGTACCTATATAAAGTGAATAAATAAATATATAAATAAACTCCACTACTTCCTTTTCTTAGTCTTGGACTTATGATCACAATTGAACCCAAAATTTATGTTGCTAAATGAGAAATTTAAGTGAGTTTTGCCTCATTTTACGGCCTTTCTTGCCACATTTGTTAAGTGAATCACTGCAGTTGTTAAATTAGTAACACTGTTGTTAACTGAATCTGGATTTCCCATTGACTTTGTTTGTCAGAAGGTAACAAAAGGTGATGATATGACTCCGGGACACTGCAATATGAATCAGCTGTCAAACATCCGAATGTAAATCACATGACCATGGGGATGATGCAATGGTCATAAGTGTGAAAAATGGTCATGTCATTTTTTCCAGTGCAATTGTAACTTTAAATGGTCACTGAATGAACTGTTGTAAGTTGAGGAGTACCTGTATTCCCATTCTTTCTATTTCTTAACAGTTCAATTACTCAAGGTTTCTTTAACAGAATTGATACTGATCGATGTGTACAAGGCTTGTTTCTCTATTGTTTTCTTTGATTGCCATTTTTTAATTAGGCCCAGAACCAATATTAAGTTGATCATCTTATAATTTCCAAGGTCTGCTTAGAATTTTTTTTTAAAAAAATTGGTGCATATTTTTTCTGTTCTGTTACTTTGAAGCTTAATTTTGGGACAAGTTATATATTTTGTGTAGAATTTGCTAATATGTAGTCTTTCAAGCAGTCCTAAATTACCTTGTTTTCACAGTCTACTTTAGTTGTTCTGATTTCCTGATTGAGAAAGTCAAAGGTTTGAATTTTCTGTTCTATACGTTTTATAGGAAAAACCAATGCATTTTTTCCTGCAATTTTTATATTAGTATAAAGTACAGTTATTGTTTTCTCTAATTTCCTAAATTTTCTATCTTCATACATTCTTTATATTCTAGTTCTGTATTCCTTATTATTCCTTGGGACATTTTCTTTCATAGTATATGCTCCTTTTAATTCTCCACATTAGGGCACACTTTCCATTCCCAATGGAAGATTTCTTAACTTTTATAGCTTTTTGGACATGGCTGAAACCAATTCATTCACTCACTCATTCACTCATTTTACACTGCTGCCCATCTTGCATAAGTGTCTCTAGACAAGATACAATAAAAATAGATACAGGTAAAATACATAATATCAAGAATAAACAAAGAGCAGGCAAATACCATGAAACAACTATAAACTATAAAAGAGCCTGGTGGCGCAGCAGACAAAAGCACTGTTAATAACATCAGCTGCCTGCAATTACTGCAAGTTCAAATCTCACCAGGCTCAAGGTTGACTCAGCCTTAAGGTAGGTAAAATGAGGGCCCAGATTGTTGGGGCAATAAACTGACTTTGTATAAATATACAAAAATATGAAGGCTATTGCTTAACGCATTGTAAACCGCCCTGAGTCTCCGGAGAAGGGCAGCATATAAATCAAATAAAAAAAACAAAAACAAAAACCTAGTCAGGAGATAGCTTCTATCATACACCCAGGTTTCCAGGCTCAGGCACATAACTAAGTTTTTAAGGCTATATCACTTTTAAATCTCCTCAGGATGAAGAGAAGGATACAGAATAAATAATACATATGGCTATGAGAGAAAATTCTACTCAGGTTCAAAAGAACAAGGAGGAAACTTAGGCCTTATGGAATGCCAACAGAGCTCAGACAGTCATGTCATTGTTTTCCAAAGAGTGCTTCACTGATAAACCACAAACCCCTATACTTGCACTAAAAAACAAATGCTGGCTTCTACCATTGTTGATACAGAGGACATTGTGTGTACAGGAAGAATCCTTAACTTTCCAAGGATCTGGGAAGGAGCTCCCTAAGTGGCTCAGTGGCTAAGATGCTGAGGTTGTTGGTAAAAAAGGTTGGCGATTCAAATCCCTCGTATAGGTCTCCTGCGTGAGCAGGGGGGTTGGACAAGATCACCTCCAAAGTCCCTTCCAACTCTGTTACTGTTACTGTGAGACGCTGCCTCATGAAATCTGAAGCTCTGCAAAACTGAATTCTGATTTCTAGCAAAGTGAAAACTGTTTAACTTCAGCTATTTGCTATGGGGGAGGCAAAGTGCTTGACTATTTATGGCTGCCTCCAAAGGCCAATTTCCTGCTAGAACAAAGCTTTGGTAACTGCCTTACATTGGAACCACATGTTTTACAAATTTATTGATCTCTGGATTGGACCTTGACAGCTGCAGCCATCTCCTCCCTTGAACCTGACTGTGGAGAGCTTGCTGGAAAATTGAGTATTGCAACTTTATGTATACTAATTCTTACTATTGTGTGACCCCTTGCAACTCTGATAAAAATGTGAGAACTGATTTATGATTTTATAATCAAGCATCAAAGAAAGCGTATTGATTTATGATTGCTCTGTTTATTGTGTGCAAGAGTCTGAGTAATATCATAAATCAAATTTAGATATTCAGTCTGATGCTGGCATCCATAGAGATTCTGGGAGGAATGTATTAGATTTTATATTCAGTTTTTCATATAAAGAACAGCATCTTTTTATTATATTCTTTGAGCAAGCATAGGAGTAGGCCGAGAGTGGTGATAACAGAACGATTTATTAACGAACCAACAGGCTTAAGACAACAGAACTCTTGAGGTAACAATGACAACTCTTATATATGCCCTAGCTGTCCCAAACCAACCAATCACAGAACACGTGTACTCCCACGGTTATAAGGACACACCTCCTGGCCAATCCCCAGCGGTGTCCCTTGTTGCCAGGACCCACAGAACACAACACTTTTCAATTGCCTTACTTTTTCTAAAATGTTTCTATCCAGGAATGATTCATGCTATTGGATTTCTGATGTACTGTATCTACTGTAACAAAGTTTTCATTCACAATCAAGTAATTTTGTTCCCCTACTCTAATCCTAACCCTAACCTTAGCCTTATTATTTGTGTAGGAAAGCTAAAACTGGTGTGGGCATGAACATTTTTCATAGCTATCATTTTTTTCTGTGATCTGTGGAACCCATTCTAAAATTGGCCATATTATTTATAATATTTTCTAAAGCATATGCACCTTTTATATGGGGTTGCTCCCCATCAGCCATAGGCTCTGACAAAGTATAAAATCTGCCATTTTTTAAATATTACTAACCAGCAGCCAGTTTTCATCTTAATACATGGATAGCTTGGCTTGTCCGAAAAGTATCCTAGTGCACAGCTCAATCTTTGAACTGAGGGTTCTGAGCTGCTGCAATGGCTCTACAATCCTAGAAAAGATACATTTGGTTTAAGAAATCCCACTTTGTTCACACTTTTGTCTACCCTGAAGCATATTTTTTTTGCCTTTAAAGTGCTACAGTACACAACATGTGTCCAAACAATCTTTCTTTATGGTTACCTCTTAAGCCAATGCTGTGTAAGAGCTCCTGTAAGCACACATGGTAAATTTCAGAATCAACTAGCCACAAGGGAACATTTCCTTGTGTAATTCAGCCTTCTTTTAACTCTGCTGGCATGATAAGAAATAATATTTACACTGCTTATTACATTTAATAGTGAAGCAGTCATGAATATCTCTACATTGTTACTCCAAAGGAGAAAGATTGCTAGGTGGAATCATAAGGATCTGCTGGGAACTATGACAGATGTGGCTGATTTGTTAAATGATATGTATCTATTCATTTGTCAGACTGTATTTTATTGTAGCATATTCATCTTTTCAAACTTGGCTGGAAAATTGGAGAAAAACCTGTAGTCATAGTAAAGTGACTATTTTGAAAGATCATTCCCTGGCATCCGAAGCTAGACATATTAAAGGAAGGTCATTCCTTTATTTCATATATGCAATTAGAAAACTGGTTAAACTGATACTACCTTGGTATAAATGTGTGGAAAGATGTCTATGACCTACTTAGACAATAGAGCATTACCTATTGATGAAGACAAAGTTTTGTTTTGTTTTTTTGTTTATATTTATTTTAAAAATTCATATAATAAAAGACCAATCAAAAGAAAGGAAGGGGAAAAAAGAAACAGAAACAAAAATGTGCAAGAAAAAAACCTTACATTTAAGAAATAATTCAACATTCCTTCAATAATTGTAATCTTATTGACTCTCCTGCCTCTTAAACATTTTGCAAATCCCCTCTCACTCTTCTTTTATCTGCCTCATTCTTAATCTTCATAAATCATCAATTCATTTTTTTCTTGTTTCAACAAAAATTAATATAAAACAAAATTTGAAATTCTTTCAAAACAAAATGGTTTCACCATTCCTGCAAATTATGGTATTTCCACAACCTATTCCTCAATTGTTATTCCTCAATTGTTATTTATTATTATTCCATTCTTGTGCAAACAATAATCTTGCTGAAGTTACCACTATTCAAAATCAGCCTACCACAACTTGTCAAGGTTCTGACTGACGAACCCAACCAAGCCAGCAAGTCGAGATGATCAGATCTCTTTAAGCATAACTTTATTGAATAAATCATTTTGGCACGCATGAAGCATAACCAACTCTAACTACTTCCTTCAGTTTTCGCCTAATTAAAGAATGAATTCTTTCCTCCCTCCCTTCCACCAGGTCACATTGTCTAGTTAGGTGTTCAGGAGTCTCTATGGCAACTCCTTCAAACCTTTGCCAAATATTTGCTGAGATGACTTTGGTTCCCATGGGACAATTTCTTCTTGTCATCTAAAGCTAGCATTCCAAACCTTTCCCTCCTCCGCATAGTCTGTGGCAAGCTGAGAGAGGAAAAGATGGCTGCCACAGCATAGGAATGTTTCAAAGTTGACACAAGTCTTTTCTAATTCATTGTTTGCAAGTTCCAATAACAAGAGTTTTGGTTTCTTAGCAATATTAATCTTTAGATCCTTTGCATCATTGTATGAATTTGTATCCAGTATTTCTTAGCTTCCTTACAAATCTACCCTGGATAATAAAATGTTGTCTCATGCTTTTCCATTTCCAACACTAGTTTGAAATATCTTTCTATATTCCCCAGAGTCATAGATCAACAATACATCACTTTATAAAATTTTAAATTATGATACAGTGTAAATTTAATAGCAGTTACCCAGCTTCTGTCTCTTCTTGGATTCTGCTATATCCAAGAAGACAATATTTTGTATTTTTATTTATGGGAATTATGGAAAATGAAATCTTTACACCTGCTCTCCCATTCAATAAATGCCCAAGCTTTTTCTCCACATAGACAGCAGTTCCATGCGCTGGTCTTTAGATATAATGAAGTTCTGACTGAATAGGAAACAGAAAAGTTGTGTTTATGTATATCAAAGCAATGTCTGTTTTATTTCATTTGGTAGCTTGGTTGCCTTTATAGTTGCTCTTAATAGGGAGTAGATGCTATCAGGAAGTGGGAAGGTTTGATCATGCTTCTAGGGGCATTGTGATTTCTGTTCGAAACATATGTTCTGTATTGGAATTATGTTAGAAATTCAATTCAATTTCTGTTGGTTCCACAGTAGGTTGTTTTGTTAACTTTTCAAATAAGGAAACAAAACCCCAAGTCAAACCCCAAGTCAAAATGTCCTCAAAGCATCCTTCATAAACAGTAAAATGCCACTGCATTTTTTAAAATTTTACTCAGCATTATTCAAAGTTGTTGTCATTGTTATTATTCCATTCCATTATTCCATTCTTTATCCGGAACAAAATCTAGATTTCATTATTCTGTGTAGCTGCGTTTTGCATTGCCAGAATGAATGATGCAACAAGCATGATCGCATATTATCAGAATATGCCTTTTACTTCTCTTGGAAATTTAATGCTATGCAGTGTAAAGTCTGCAGCTGCTAAAGCTATTTCTTGCTTGGTGTTTGCTCCCATTTATAAGGGCAAGATTTTTAAAACAATACTAATAGTTAAATGATAAATTCTAACATGAATTCAATTTTGTAAACAGTGCAAATATCCTATCTTGAAATTTAGAGGTAGAGCCATTTGAATGATAAGTTAGTTATCATTCAAATGATCAGTTTGTTCAATCCTTGATGTAATAAACTGGCTGATCTCTTTCATTTATAGGTAGTCCTTGACCTATGACCACAACTGAGCCCAAAATTTCTGTTGTTAATCGAGACATTTGTTAATGGATTTTTGCCCCATTTTACAAACTTTCTTGCCATATATGTTAAGTAAATCACTGCAGTTTTAAAATTAGTAACATGGTTGCTAAGTCAATCTGGCTTCTCCATTGACTTTGCTTGTCAGAAGGTCGCAAAAGATAATCATATAACTTTGTGACATATAACGGTCATAAATATGGTTTAGTTGCCAAGTGTCTGAATTTTGATCACATGACCATTGAGATGCTGCAACAGTTGTAAGTGTGAAAAATGGTCATCGGTCACTTTTTTCAGTGCCATTATAACTTTGAACAGTCACTAAATGAATTGTTATAATTACTACCTATACTGTAAAAATTATATGGATATTGTTTTTGAATTAGGTGGTCTAACAAATATAATACATAAATGCTAGTTGGTTGTAAAAGTCAACCAAGTTATCTAGTTATTTAAGTTGTTGTTAGGTTAATAGAAGAAGCATATATTTCAAAGTTTTAAAGTGTTTTATTTGGTACAATCCTTATTATAATGATCTTCTAACACAAGAGAATACAGATGTGAGATCTCATGTGAGATTTATTTTCAGCAAGGATATCTTTGATATTTGAGGATCGATCTCCCTCCCTCCCTCCCTCCCTCCTTCCTTCCTTCCTTCCTTCCTTCCATCCCTCCCTCCTCCCTTTTTCTTCCTTTTTCTTTTTTTCCAAGGCTACTAAGAAAAATCGGATAAGCTATAGAATATAGACAAGCCTAGAGAAAATCATCCAAATAATTTCTCCTGTATCTTTTCTGCTATAGTAAAGTTTTTGGAGCATTTGACATATGGAAACCAACAGCATTCTTTTCCATGCATAAATTAACTTTGGTCTTTTTCTCTCTCCCCACATAGATAATCAAATAATACTTCCCACTTTTGCATTCTTTGGATAGGATTGTCAAGTGGGAAAGCATTCTATAACCAACACCTTTTAGCAAATGGGATGTCTTCTCTACCAGAAAGAGAACTTGCATCTCTCTCCACCCCACTCCTCCCCAGTTCCATTTTCTTTCTATACAGCTTCCTTATCTTTCTCTCTTGAGATACTGGCTGAACAGCAAGGTGACATGTTGGGAAAAAGCCTGTTTTGACACATTCTGCATGATGATTCCTCCACAGAGGAATACAGGTTATACAGAGACAGCTCATAATCTGCATTTATTGACCAGTTTCTGAAGGAAAAAAAAGAATTTTCATACAAACGAATTCTAAAACTAAACCATTATCTCATATTGATTTTAAAAAGAATCTTTGAAAGTGAGGAACATATTGAATAAACCTTCTATTTTTTTCCAATATGCCTGACTAAATTTGCTTCCTTTTGATTTATTATATTTTCTACTGGAGTATATAATTTCAGTGCTACAATCCTCCTTCCTAAGACATATAAGCTGATGAGGTTATTTTTAAAATGTTAAAAATGGCTAAAACAAATGGCAGACTAAATGCAGTCATAATAACAACAATCCATTATTTTCCAAGTTGTCTCCTGCAGCAAGACTTGGATAAAGTTTCTTGACAAGTCTTTAACCAGCCCCATTGTCTTTTCTCACTGTCTTTGACACTGTCTTTCTTTCACCAATTTAGCAAATGCTTTTCAAATCCTTGGGAGAGAGGTTCAATAGCAGAAATTACTCCAAAATATAAAACTGGAGTTGTCTTCAGACTTCAACTTATTATCAAAAGTTATTATCAAAACTGGCTACTTAAATGAAACTATTCAAAGAATCAAGAGACAAGACCTGTTTGTCAATATCATCTCACCTTGATGACAAAGCACAAAGTACGTTATGGAAATTTACAATAAACCAGCAGGAGGCAAGAATCTCTTTTAGCTGAAAATAGTGTTCAGTATTAAATTCTACAGCTTCTCAGAGTTTGCATAGAATTGCCTTTCTGATAAAGTAATTTGTCCCAAAGAACTTTTATTCTCTATTTGTTAAATATGATTTGTTAAAAAGGATTCTGCCTGGTCTTTCTTGATTCTTGGCTTTTAAGCCAACAACCTTTCTTTCTTGCTGCATTTAAAAGTGTTCTGAAAAAGTTATTGAGCTTTTCTAGGCCACTGCAAATATATGATTATTTGGGGCTTTTTTCCCCCCCCCCCCCCCCGAGTGCTCTCTCTTGTTAAGCATCAATTCAGCAGGAGCAGCACAAATGATGTTTAATGTGTACTTAAAGTTTAGACTGATAAAGTGCCCTCTCTTTACAAAAAGCCAGCCATGTTTAGGGTATTATGTGGTATAATAAAAAGGCTCATCCTACTCAGCATTTTTCTGGTTACTTAGAAAAGATTCGCTTCCTTGTGCTAGCAAAGATCAACACATTCTTTTTTTCATATTCTGAAAGCTCTCATTCAGACTGAAATAATTTATAATCTGCTTGAAAGGATTTTTTCTTGGAAAAAAAGGGAACAGTAGCAAACAAACAGTAAGAAAGTACATTTTCTGGTTTTTTTAGTGTAAAAGAGAAGACGTGGGTCACCAAGTATCTTTTGGAATCAGAATGGGATCCAGTTGTTGGTTTGGCTTTTAGTCTTAGATCAAATGCTCTGGGTTTAGCAGTTCAGCGATATTTTACTTCAGCTGTCATGAATTCTATTTCTTCACACATCCTGGTACATTCTATTTACATTTTTTGAACAAGTCTTTTACTTTTTATCTGATGTCCAAGAGAACAGGATGGTCTCTTATCTGTAAGGTTAGCATTAAAGCAGTTTGTTCTCTAGAATTGCAACTCTGAGATGAAGCAACTCTGATCTTTTCAGATCTTGAACTTCTGCCAGTACTTGCAGCATAATCTTGATTCATTTAGGTGAAATTTCCTATTCTCTCCTTTTCCTAAACAACAGCAGTGCAGGTTATATTATATACAGCTCAGGTCCGATTGGAATCAAGTGGTACCTAATCTGACTTCTGGCATATGTCAGAGTGGGATGTGCATGTACAACAAAGCATTTATTGAATGTATAGACATTTTATCTATAGAGTTTTAAAATTATTCGCACCAAACTCAACTTTAATGCTTAATATGGAGAAATGATTAAATATGTTTAATAATCACATTTGATTTGATTTGATTTATTTTAAATTGAATTAATGTAGCTCCATTCATTTCTGACATGATATGTATCATTCATTGAAGAGCTGCACTCCTTTAGATTAAGGTGATGTCATTGCTCAGTAGCAGAATGCAGTTTTCGCTTGTGAGATTCCAGATATGGTTTCTGCAAATAGGCCTAAGAAATATCATAGTTTGAAATCCTGGCGAGCTACAGCCAATTGGTTTGGCCACTACTGTGGCAGACAGACCAGTAACCTGACTTCATGTAAGACTACTTCAATAGACTATGTTTTTATATCAGGTTAATGAGAGCTGCTGCTGAATTGCCTTTAAGGTCTTAGTCTTAGAGAATTGCATCTAAGTTTTTTAAGTTAAGTATTTGAGAAAGTTACCAGTGCCTCACCCTTGAATCTTCAGTTAAACCAAACTCCAAATTCAGAATACTTTATAAATTCAGATCCAGCATTAGCCAAGAAAAAAATCCCTCAAGAGACTGTTTTTATCAAATAATTGCTGATAAAAATGAACACTCAAACCTTGAGGGCAATGTGTGATGGCTATTAATATCTAATGGATTGCTCATAAATAAAATTGTGATAGTTTTGACTGGGTTATTTTGGCTGCTTTTAACATATTTCAGATTGACAAACCCAAGAAGAAATATGGAAACTCTCTTATGGTGCCTTCTTATGAATGCATCATCATGACATAAGGCCTATTCTATGTGTGAAATCCCTCTGTAGATTTTTATAACTGTAAGGCATATTATACTTATACCTTACTTTATTGTCATTGAACCTCGTACAATGAAATTAAATGCTATCTTCAGTGTACATTAAAGCTCTTTTATTGCAGCAGCTGTGAATTCTGTTCATTCAGATGAATCCTAAATAGTTGTAAAGAGTCCTTTGAGATAAGGCTGATAATCACCCACTTTTATCTCCCTTGACATGCTGCCAAAGACCTAATTGGCAAAGCCACATGTCCAGAATCAAACAGAGCTTCAAACTTTTAACTGAACAGAATTAGCAACGTTGCTTCCTGCAAAGGCCCACGAACCTTTGCTCCTCTTTTAAGTCTTATGGGAAGGGCCAATCATCTCCAAGCCCTACTCCCAAGTCGTCCGTTTTGTTTTCACTGTTCTTGCCTTCTGGCAGTTCTGCATATGCACGCACTGGGAACAGGCTCCCCTGTTCCTCTGCCTCACTGAGGTCTGACTCTGGAGGCTCCAGAGACAGCACATACCTCCCAGATGGCCCTCTCTCTGCCTCTGATGCAGAGCCCTCGTCTGAGCCTTCCCCAGACTCCAGGACTGGCCCATGTCCCTCCCCAACCTCCTCACTGTCCGACTCTACTGCCAGCTTCGCAGGCCGGCGGCGGACTGCAGCAAAACCTATAAAAATAAAAATAAAACAAAAACACAGATCTTTCACATTCTATACAATTGAATTAAAAACTCCTGATATTGCATTGATATTGCACTATACGGTAGAATTCAATATAGTTACTGCTCTGGGCTAGAAGCTGTTTTTCAGCCTATTTGTCCTTGTTTTTATTGTCCTGTACCATCTGCCAGATGGTAAAAGTTAAACAAAAGGGTGTCCAGGATGAGATGGCAGCAGGATTATGTTATGTTATGTTATGTTATGTTATGTTATGTTATGTTATGTTATGTTATGTTTATTATGTTATGTTATATGTTATGTTATGTTTTATGTTATGCTATGCTATGCTATGCTATGCTATGCTATGCTATGCTATGCTATGTTATTATTATGCTATAACATTAACAGCTATGCATTCCAAAAGTTTTTTTTTTTTAATTTGATTTATATGCCGCCCTTCTCTGGAGACTCAGGGCGGCTTACAATGCGCTAAGCAATAGCCTTCATACTTTTTGTATATTTATACAAAGTCAGCTTATTGCCCTTGGATGGAAGGCTGAGTCAACCTTGAGCCTGGTGAGATTCGAACCTGCAATAATTGCAGGCAGCTGGTGTTAATAACAGGGTGCTTTAGACCACTGTACTACCAAGGGTCTTTTATATAAATCTTTCCCTGTGCAGTAATTACTGGAGTATCATTGATATGAAATATTGTAGTTTGGGAAGCAATATAGAAAGCTAAAGGAATTCAACTTACATTAATGGTTTCATAAGGAAAAAAAGATATCCAGCATTGCTGATGACATTTTTTTGCATTGGTACTTAATTATATTTTTTATATCTTATTGAAGGGGTAGATAGTTACCTTTTTTAGGTTGTTCACTTGACAAACTAATTTGCAACTAATTATATTCTGAAAGAACACATATCTCAATGACATTATCATCCATAAACAAAGCAAATATAAAATGGAAACAATGTAGATTGTTTACATAATTAATTATAAATCCATTCCTACAGTAAAAATGTTAATTCTTCAGATATTTTACTGCATTATAAGGGCTTGATTAAAGCTCACCTGAAATAATCCATTTTCTTGTTTATGACCTCATGTAAAATCATAATCCAGTGATAGGACAATAGCACTTGAGTTTAAGATACGCTGTAAGTCCCTAGTTGTTCCCCACTCTATCTCTCTGAAATTCACAATTGAATAGAAGTGAGAGGCAAGTCATATACTGTATTTCTATAAATATAACAAAATGTCCTTGCCAAAAAAGTAGACTCATTAGGCTTCGAGTAATGCAAACATGCATAATAAATATTCCTGTGTACGTGTGTCTTTGTGTGCCTTCAAACCAGTGTTAACTCCTGTTGACTGCCTTAACAAGGCCCTACATATTGGTTTGCAAGATTTCAGAAATGGGTTTCTGAATTTTTTGGTTGCAGATGTTTCATTACCAAACTAGGCAACATCATCAGTGTTACTAATGTTTATGATGTTACCCAGTTTGGTAATGAAAACAACCAAGCTTAGAGGGCACTTCAAACCTGAACTACAAATATTCTCTTCTATCAGTATTTCAGAAATGGGTTGCCACTGCATCTTTACTAGAGTTGAGAGAGAGTGACTGGCCCAAGGTCACCCAACTGACTTTGTATCTAATGTGAATTTATGGTTTCTTAGTTTGAATCCCAGACAGTTAACCACTGTATCAAACTGACTCTACTATATTTCCATAGACTTTTTAAAAAAATTTGATTTATATGCCGCCCTTCTCCGGAGACTCAGGAGACTCTTACAATGCGTTAAGCAATAGCCTTCATACTTTTGTATATTTATACAAAGTCAGCTTATTGCCCCCACAATCTGGGTCCTCATTTTACCTACCTTAGAAAGGATGGGAGGCTGAGTCAACCTTGAGCCTGGTGAGATTAGAACTTGCAGTAATTGCAAGAGCTGAATGTTAATCACAGTGCCTTAGTCTACTGCGCCACTCAGGCCCCTAGACTTATTGGGAGGAGGGGGAAGACATGCAAAATGCATAGATGCACACAAAACAGCATATTTATAATAAAAAGGCAAACAGTCAATTCACAGAGAAACCATAAGAAATGTTTAAATGTGCATATAATACAGAACACTCTTCCAGGACAATTCTCTTTGTAATCTCTACTCTCAAACCTCAAAACTTTTCCTGTCACCCCCAATTTACATTTTTTCTTCCCTCACCTCCCACCACCTATGGGTAGACAAAGCAATTGGCTCCAATTACTCATCATTTTAATTTTTTTTTAAATAGACAAAATTGGGCATGACATCTGCTGACTATATGCCTCAGAAAATATGTTTGAGCAAGAGATGAAAGTTGTGCTGCTTTGATGAAAAAAAATCTCTCACAGAACGTGTCTGATGTGAAAATGAAAGATAGTGATTATTCAGAACAGTGCAAAACCTGATAAAAATACCTAGTGATAATCAAGCTGCTTTTAGCCATGAGCATATTTGAATGCATTAACTAAGTACTTGAATTTGGTCCTAGTATTTCCTGCAAAAAATTGTTTTTAGTCAAATATGGACAAAAGAATTCCTGCCAGAAACTGGATCAGGGTGCATGCTATTTTCTTTAAAAGGTAAAAACATAACAAATTTAACGTTTTTTCATTCTTTAAAAAAAAATGACACGGAAATCATGTTTGTTATAGAAAATATTCCTTATAGGCATGTAATCATGACCTGGGCATTTGGCAAATGGCTTGAATTTTGGACAGTTGCAATATCCCACGGTCATGTGATTGTGATTTGGTACCTTTTATGGTGTCTTCCCACAGCCAAAATTAATGGAGAAGCAGCAGAGAAAGTTTCAAGTAGCTCATGTAACTCTCCCTCATCCATGTATCCTTCCCAAGCTCCTCTGAGGTCAAGCCAATCAGCTACCCACACACCCTCATGCATCCTTCCTGAGCCTTGCCATGTTTATGTCCCACCTACCCTACCCAGTCACACATTTTTGTAATACTGTGCCACCTCAAGTCCTGCTGTGCTGTAATTGTGCTTTATCACTCACACATTCAAGAAGCCATTTACTTGCCTCCCAGCCTATTTGTGAGCCACCTAGCACTTGCAACTATTTGCCAGTTTCCCTATTGACTTTGGTTGTTGGAAGCTGGCAGGAAATTGTGAAAAAGTGTTCATTTGATGGCCTGCGATCCTTGCTTAATGACAGCAATGGGACTGTAGATTGCTGTTACTCAGTGATTCAGTCACATGACATCATGCTTTATGACTGCATTATTTAGCCATGATCAATGTGGTCCCAAATGCAGTTGTAACTTGAGGTCTACTTTTATTTTATTTTGTAATGTGGCTTGCTTTCATCGAATACATCCATAGAATAAGTTAATGATCTATATAGATAACATCTCCTTCTTGAGGCTAAACAAGCTGATAATGTTTGCTTGAAAAATAAAACAAACAAAAGCAATAACAGAAATAAAATTGAAGGATGTTATTTGTAACAAATAAGAATCAACTGCTGTTTGTTACCACTTTTTCCCCAAAATATCATGGCTCCAATAAAACAAAACCATGATGCATTTTCTTTTTCTTTTCAATTTTATTTTTTAATTAAAAAAAATCCACTTCTTCCATCCCTTCCACTCCTCCTCCTCCTCCCCCTCCCCCTCATTTTATTTATGGAAGGGGGAAAGTTGTTTCCCCCTTCTGTTTTCTGGGAAGTGTTTTCTTAATTTACTGCTGAGTAAAGAAGTATACCTACATTTTTAATGGAGGCGTATTTCTTTTCTAATTTATTCCAAGGAAGATGAGAATTTCAGAATATCAGTAGGGCAAAGCATAATCACTCAGGTTCTGCCAGACAACTCTTTCCACTGACTGCAGTCTTTTAATCTTTATCTAAACTGACTTAAATATAATGTGTATACTGGATTGCAAAATTGTTATGTCAGTAAAAATAGCAAGGAGAGCCTTTGTGTATTTGTCCTTAATAATGCTTCACAACTAATATTTTACAAGCAATTCTTAAACAGTATAATTTATTATTTTGTTGAGAAGATATTTATATCTGTATTGCTGTGTGATAGATTTTGACTCTGTACTTGCTATGTGATCCGTTGCTTGTACACATGCTCCATTACCTACTAGATGAAAATCATTACCCACATAAATTGGTCTGGAAAACTCAAGGATCTTGTTTTCCCCTTCAAAACAACACAATAATAGTCACAAGGTGAAATAGTATCTTAGGAATTGGTGATTTTCAGCCTGCAGACTTTGTGTGGTTTCTAAGTTACTCTTCTTTCTGGCAATTGTCCTGGAATTTTTACAGCCACATTGAATGACAGTGTTTTTCAATGTCTGCTTTTCCTTAAAGGGAATCAAGTATAATAATCTGTTAAGTCACACAAAGTTTTAATATACCTGTAACTGTTAAACTACTTGAACACTCCAAGGGTTGAATTTTCTAATTCTGTCTCTTCAGTAGCGTCATTGGTGTTCAGATTAGATGTTCTTTGTGAATTGTGCCAGATGTTCAGTGCTAACACTTAGTAATCCACTAGAACTCTTAATTAAGAACTCAGATAAAGGTGTATTATTATTTTTTTTTGGCTACTCAAGTTCGTGCATGATGGAGAGATAATACACTGAACCAAAACAAAACTGGCAACTGAACCCCATCTCTATTTTCAGAACAAGAAAGAAGTTTTTAAAATATATGCCCAGAATTTGATTACGTCCATTGCCTTTTATTGCATGAAAAATAAATTGAGATGCTGAAAAAAAAAGCTTTTCCATCCCACACTGAACACAATGTCATGCAGTGGCGAATATTGTGTTTGTACAGCGGGCACCTTAGTGCAAAATAGTCTCCTCTGTTTTACAACACACATCAAAGAAATGCTGGTATGGATCAGCATGCCCCACTGTGCCTCAACAGTTGTAAAACTAAAAATCTAAATGGAATCTTTTTTTTCCTAAAGTCCTTTGATTCTTTAGTATGCCTCCCTGTTAATATTTAAACTCCAATACATGAATTGAGGATACAAGTAAGAACTCGTAGTGATGGGTTCTGAGAATTATCAGGTTTCTTTTTTATAACATCATTAGCATCATTTATAATTCTACATTTAAGTAAAGTTTCTTTCCATATTACTCTCACATAAATAAAAACAACTCTGTCATGGAGTTGCCTGAAAGACATCCGTTATTTGGATTTCTTATGAGAGTTTTCAACATATTGATTTCTTTTTTAGGATTTTAATTTTAGTGCGATTAAAAAAAACCTATCAGATTCCTAGGAGAACAAATATTGCATAGGACAATATGCTAGTCTGTACTGAGCATGGAAGGGGAACGAGCAGTGGCTTGGCCCTTTGCTAATTTCCATTCAAGTCTTTTTTTCTCCATAACCTCTGTGAACATGCTGTGGAATTTTCTGTTGTTGTTCTTTTTGTTATTGTTGTACTAGGAAGAAGGAAATCAACAATCCTCTTCCTTCAGGAGCCTGATTTAGAAGGCAGTATCTGCTAAAAGCTGGATTTTTTTTCTTCTCAGAATAAGTTGTGCTGATTCATTAAAATTTAAATTTCTATTATACATAGCCTTGGCTATAATGCAGAAGCCAGTCCTGTGTTTCCCAGGCAGGATCCCCTCCAGCTTCTATCCCAATTCACTTGCAACAAACCAGCTGTCACATCTTCCACTGGTACAGACTGGAGAAAATGTTGTAGAAGCACTAGAAGCTCTAAGTAATTTTCCTCTATTTTGCAGTATCCAACAATAAAAGATCCATCCTGAAAATTTGAGTAGACAAGAATAACTAGTACTGGCAGTAGAAAAGCAATCATCATACAATATAAAGACACAAGTACAAGAATGCTTTTTCAAACAATAACAACAACAAGCTATTGCTGTGGTGAATCTCTGCATATCCCTGAAGGAGGCTTGCTTAGAGTTACCAGTTCATCTCTGTCACACACATTAAAAATAGATGGAGCAGTTTTATTAAAGATGCGGTACATCTGAAAGTCATAGTACCTATTTAATCAAAACAATTCTTCCTCCCTCTTTGCACTCTTTGGCAAAGTGCTCACGACAACTACAAATTGAGCCTACAAAAACCCATCTTGTCAGTTTTTTGGTTGCTGGATCCATTTTTCTGGTTTGGAATTCTGATCTCCTCCTCCCGGTACTCTCTTAGCTGCTGATGCCTCAATCCTTCCCTCAAGCCTATTTCACAGGATGATTTCTTCATAGATATAACTTACCAGCCTCTCTCTTCCCATATGTTAGCATCAACGACTTTCCTGAATCTTATGCACCACCTGTTAGAGGGAGTGTCATTCCAGCCTTGTACATTTTCTGAAAAGCCTTGTGCATTTTCTCTTTAATGCTTGTTTTCCTACGAGTAGTTTTCCTTACCCCCTTTTGAAAGCTTTATCTCTTACTCTCCTAATCTCCTTATGCTACCTTTCTAAAATAAGCTCTTCCTTTTTATCTATTTCCCAGCTTTACTACCAGATTAGAGAGCCAATTTGGTATAGTGGTCAAGGCACCAAGCTAGAATCTGAGAGACTGTGAATTCCAGTCCCACTTTAGGATCAAAACTGTTTGAATAACCTGGGACCATTCATTCTTTCCCACCTCTAGCAAGAGCCAGGCAATGGCAAACTACTTCTGCAAATCTTGACATGGAAACTGCGGAGACCTGTCCAGGCAATCACTAGGAGTCAACACTGCCTTGAAGGCACAAAAAAAGAGGACAAAAAAACAAAACAAACAAACATACTGTCAGGGTTCCAAGTAACAACTCCAATGAAATTAAACTCTGAGGCTTGAGATTTCTGAAAGCTAACTTTGATTAGAGATGTCATATTGGCACATCTGTGAAAACCCGAATCTGAGAGCTTCCAGGTTTTCCACACCAAAATAAAATTCAAGACCTTGCCCCTCTCCCACATGTCCATCACACCTCCAATCAGGACCCTTCGGAACAGAAGACACCTCCCCATTTTTCTCAGGGCAGCTGCAGGGCACAGTGGCCTTGACTTTCTATAAAGAATTTTATTGTGACTAAACATCTTCTTCGCTCTACACAATTCCCCCCTCCCAATTTCCCACAGTAAGATTTGTGACAGGTCTGAAGCCAGAAGGCACAAGGATAGAAAGCTGGCTTCCAGGTCTCTCACACAAACACACACACACACACACACACGACTAAACTGCTTTTGACCTTTCTATTCTCTGCATATATGTATCTTTCAGTGGTGGGATTCAGCCTATTCGCACCACTTCGGGAGAACCGGTTGTTAACTTTCTGAGCAGTTTGGCAAACTGGTTATTGGAAGAAATCATTAGGGCAGAGACCCGGTTGTTAAATTACTTGAATCCCACCACTGGTATCTCTCTCAACTGACTTAAAAAATGGAATAAAAGGGGTTTCCAAAAAAGTAATTTTTGGAAATGAACAGTGCACAGCCGGCAGAGAGCACTTCTTGAACTAGCCAATGACTTCACAGTAAAAACGTTGCTTCGTGTGCCACCTGCCAACCTCTTCATTAAGATCAGTCCCATACTTCCTAAAAGTGAGGATCAAATCTTCAGATGCCATCATTTCAGAAATAGCAACTTAAAGGGGAGGAAGACAAGAGATGTAAAAACAGCATCTATTTTTTATTATGAAATTTATTTGCCACCCATCTCATATCGAACCACTATTACGCCTCTATATAATATCCCTTTAATAAGCAGTTCTGCAATGTAGCATCACACTCTATATTTTTACAAGTTAAATCCAGGAAGTTTGCTTTTCACACTAGTCGGTGTCAGTGCATAATGTTCAGTATTAGGCCAAAGTGTTTGTGTCGGTATTTAAATGAGATTTCCCCCCCCCCTCTGCACATTTAATTTGGTAATGTCTCTAACGTCAGATAATAATCATTTGAATTCCAGGCTTGAATGAGTGCTTCAGCTCACCCTGTTATTCATTCCTCTTGTCAATGTCATTAATAATTTTTATAAATAAATAGAATTATGCTACTGTGAAAGAACACTACTGCCCTTACAGTGGGGGTTTGCCAGGCTGGTGGAATTAACTGCTTCAGATAACAATGGCTGTTTAGAAAGTATTGGCCTTATCCAGAGACTGTGCTAGGAGAGTGTGACGGATGGAAACCCACAAAAGCCAATCTAAATCAACATTTAATTGCTGGCTTGTGATTATAGATTTAGCTGCTTTTCAACAGAATGATTGGAGGTGTGGTGCACAGCAGAGTGTTATAGTTTCTTTTATTTCTGAGCTGTAGGTAGGGCCTCACTTTCTTTCTTTTTTTATTTTGATTGCTGGGAAACTGAGAAAATGCGCGTAAAGTCTCCTTAAAGGTTAGAGTGTCTTCATTTATTGGTGTAATAATTGTAATAAAAATACTCTTGAGAAGCTGCCTGGGCCTGGAGCATAATCACTAAAAAACAGATTGTAAGCACTTGATCATACCCAATAATTGCCACAGGAAAAGGCTTTAGGGATTGCAAAAAAAAAAAAAAGGGAGTCTGTAGGTTATATGTGTTTTAGGATCAAAATTTGCCAATATCTAAGCTAATGAATGGACAGTTCATGACCAGCAATTATATTCATTAATTAAGGGGAAGACTAATTAATTGACAGACATATCCACCATGAAGGGTAGGAATCATGTCACACACTCTATATACATTATATTTCGATGTCAACATTTTCCTTTCCCCCCCTCCCTCCTTTGGTTTTATGCTGTAGATTGCAATTGTTTATTTTTAAGTTTGCCCCACAGTTTTACACATTTACTGCATCTAAGAAACATGTCTCTCAATTTTTGGCAATGGTGGCTGAATGGAATTAGAGGCTACAAAAGGAGAAAAAAAATTATTATTTGCCTGTGTTGAACCAGCATTCCTTACTGTAAATATCCCACTTACTTATCATTGACCAAATTGACAGAGAAGTTGATGAATCTCTGTGAGAAGTTGATACGTCTGTATATTCAATGGGTTTAGGGAAGATGGGATACTTTGATACAAAGACCATATACTGCTGCAGAATATGTGTGGTTAACTTGGTGGTGCAGCAGACTGAAGTGCTGTTAAGTAGCACTTAGCTGCCAGCTGCCTGCAACTACTGCAAGTTCAAATCTCACCAGGCTCAAGGCTGACTCAGCCTTCCATCCTTTCTAAGGTGGGTAAAATGAGGACCCAGATTGTGGGGGCAATAAGCTGACTTTGTATAAATATACAAAAGTATGAAGGCTATTGCTTAATGCACTGTAAGCCGCCCTGGGTCTCCGGAGAAGGGCGGCATATAAATCAAATAAAAAAAAAAAAAAGAACACCGCTGGGGGCGGGGGGGGGGGCAAAAGCCCTACTAAGCAGGTATATACAAAAGTATGATGGCTATTATTTAACACATTGTAAGCTGCCCTGAGTCTCGGAGAAGGGCGGCATATAAATCGAACCAATAAATAAATAAAGAAAGAAACTTATATACCAACTTCTTAGTTTATGTATTTATTTATTTCTTAAATTTATATGCCATCCATCTCACTACCCAAAGTGACTCTGGCTGGCTTTTTCTTGTAGTGACTGTAAGAATTTACAAGAAAAAGTCACTTAGTATCTGGAGGCTATGATTTGAACTCTCTATTGTATGCTGTGGTGAAACATTGAAAGCTGCCATTTGGATGTGCATCTTTGTCTTACAGGTGACAGCTTATTATGAATAAAATTTTGCTCTGTGGGTATGTTCAAGCACAA
This sequence comes from Ptyas mucosa, assembly GCA_012654045.1. NCBI lineage: Eukaryota > Metazoa > Chordata > Lepidosauria > Squamata > Colubridae > Ptyas > Ptyas mucosa. The sequence goes on along the minus strand of WNWU01000019.1, from coordinate 20,468,324 downwards.
AAATTCTTGTAAGTGCCTGTGGACTCTGGCAGCGTTGCTTTGAGTTGTTTTGCTGGTAAACTAAAAATAAATAAATAATGCATTTTCTAGCAACAACAGAGGTTCCTTTTTATTTAATGTTTATCCAGAAAACTTCAAGCCTTCTGCTGGTTCGAAGTTGACAGCTTCTCTGTGCCATTCAAGTATTGCCAGAGGCAGCTGTTCCCTCTAAGAACTTGTTTTTGACAAGTCGTTTACTCTTGGCTGTTCAGTTGTTGGGCATATTACTGCACCATAGGATTTGCACTCTTCCATTTCTGCAACAGGTGTTCTAAAACTGGAGCAGGGCAAATGTAACTGAAGAACTCAATTCCAGGCAGACATGTAGATTTTCTTTGGGGAGTGGGGTTACATCATACCCTGAATGAGATACAATAAAAAGTAGCAATGCCATATAAGAGAAAAAAATATTTCACAATCCTATCCAGGTCTCTATCATTTTTTCAGCTTAGGTATTAATAGAATAATATGTTCCTAGAAGATACATGATATAACAATCTTACTGAACTTTGGGTATGTTCTTGATTAATTTTGTATCATGAAGTGATTGTGACAATTTCTATCAATTTAGGGATTTATTGAAACAGTCTCACAAGCGGGAGTGGAAGATGGGGTTGGAGTGTATCTAAATTTTTGCATACAATTGTCGGAGAAGATATGAGAATTATATACATGCCCTTTTGGAAATTTTTTCTTGAATTATTTTATATATTGAAAGAACATATGATGGACTGTGTAGCTTACACTACATTGTCTTACCCAAAATCAGCTGAATACTTCATCCACATCATAAGCATTCATTTGTATGTTCATTGGACTCGTTTGTATGGCACTTAAATATGGGTCTACCTGAGCCAGAAAGAGCCACATTTTGGTGTCTTTAAAAATGTGAGGACAAGCAGGTTTTTAAAAGTTCCATCAGGGAATCGGATAGGAAATAAGATGCAATAAATCAAACAAACAAATGGAAAACCATAATTAAAGTATATCTCTGGACATATTGTCAAACAGCAATATCCAAACAATTAATAATAATCTGAAAACCTGAAGATCAAGCATCCCACATCAAGTCTTCTTAAAATATTAAATGTCAAAAATTTCCTGAAGAAAGTAGGAAATGTTGTTTTATTTCCTGAAACAACAACAAAGTACTACAACGATGGCCACTCTTTGGCCAGTCCCTGATTTAATCTTGCAGGAAAGACTATTGAGCAAGATTGGCTACTAAAATGAGAGGAGTTGTAAAATGTGAGATCATAATACATGAGAATACTTGCTGGATTTAGAGCTAAATACACCTTTTTTGGCTTTATTGTGGCAATTTTCCAGTGCTACACAGAAACATTCTAATATAAATCTTATCTTCTTAAGATCTTTTGTTATCCTTTTCCTTATTGCATTGCTGGAACATTGGTATTTTAACTATGGCTCAAAATGTTAATAATCTTCATTTTACTGATGACTACCGTATATTTAATTAAAGGGATGCACTGGCTCAGTGGCTAAGACACTGACCTTGTCAATCAAAAGGTTGGCAGTTCTGCTGGCCACATGACCATGGAGGCATCTTCGGACAGCGCTGGCTCTTCAGCTTTGAAACAGAGATGAGCACCGCCCCCTAGAGTCCGGAACGACTAGCACATATGTGCGAGGGGAACCTTTACCTTATATTTAATTAAAGTAGATTCCACATGTATTGCAACTACTGCATATTTACCTCTAATGTAATATATAAAGGGAAGGTGACGGAATGGAAAAATAATTCTTAACAACTTCTCAGTCCTACTCATTGATGTGTTGGGTTCTTTAAAAGTTTAAAAAAGAAAAAAACCTGCCTGGAATTGATTCCTTGGCAGGCTGGCACATTAAATGCAAAGAAAGGAAACGTAATATCAGCTCAAAGAATAACATTTTTTTCCAGCCCTACGTAAACTGCATTCCAAAATGTTGGATACAAAAGTAAGCACCAGCATGAATCAGAATTTTAAGTATCTGCACATTTCTACTTGCAGCTGCAATTGTTCTTGTTTCTTGAAAACAGATCCTGTCCTAGGTCTTGGGAAAAGTAATCTTTATATAGAGTTGAGCATCATTTTGCTTCCTCGTTGAAAGAGAGCTATCACTTGTATATATAATCTAGAAATAAAATAGCTGATTCAATGAGAAAGAGCAGATGCCATGGTTGGCTCAGCTTTCCTAATGGCTGTATTCATCTTGGCCCTCTCTGAAGTAATAAAATAGCTTATTTTGTATCATGAGAAAGAATGGGCAAAAAGATAAAATATGGATGCTATTTGTTTCTTTGCTGTTTGTGATTTTTGCCATCTTTCTTTTCATCACCCCTGCCTGAGCTGTTGCCTGTTTCTCCAGTTCAGGCAATATTAATATTTTAAACATCTCTGCTTGCAAGTGATGGTTCGGGCCTGAAAAAAAATGTGTTAAGAAACTTCAAGTTTAAGCCATACTGTGTAATAGCAAGAAGACATTAAATATTAAAACTGTACCAAGCCATTTCTTTTGCAACCAGTGAAATGGTTGTTTCACAAACAAGTAATGATACAAAGAATGTTTTCATAATGAGTCATTTGACATTTATTTGATTATCTTTTAAAAAAACTATCTCTGGTTGAGAACCACAGGTCATGTAAGAAAGGAATACAAAACTCTGAGAAATTTGTGGAGATGTTTCTTCAAATTTCTAAAAGTTAAGAAGAAATTGTCCAACAATTTCTCAAGGGCAGAACTGCAGTTAGTGGTGAAAATAGCATTTGTACCAAGAAAAGCTCAGTGAAAGAAATTTTCTCAATATCCTCTAATTCAGGATTTTTCAACTTTTGGCAAGTCCAAAGGTGGATTTTAACTTTCACCCTGCTGGCTGGAGAATTCTGGTTGTTGAAGTCCACATGTTTTAAAGTCACTAAGGTTGAGAAACAGTGCTCTAATTACATATAATAGACATATCTTCCAATAGAATAGAATAGAATAACAAAGATGGAAGGGACCTTGGAGGTCTTCTAGTCCAATCCCCTGCTTAGGCAGGAAACCCTACACCACTTCAGACAAATGGTTATCCAACATCTTCTTAAAAATTTCCAGTGTTGGAGCATTCACAACTTCTGGAGGCAAGTTGTTCCACTGATTAATTGTTCTAATAATTAATCTAAGGTGCTTCTCTCCTTGATTAGTTTCCACCCATTGCTTCATGTTCTACCCTCAGGTGATTTGGAGAATAGTTTGACTCCTTCTTCTTTGTGACAACCCCTGAGATATTGGAACACTGCTATCATGTCTTCCCTAGTCCTTCTTTTCATTAAACTAGACATACCCAGTTCCTGCAACTGTTCTTCATATGTTTTAGCCTCTAGTCCCCTAATCATCTTTGTTGCTCTTCTTTGCACTCTTTCTGGAGTCTCAACATTTTTTTACGTCATGGTGACCAAAACTGAATGCAGTATTCCAAGTGTGACCTTACCAAGGCATTATAAAGTGGTATTATAAACGTGATCTTGATTCTATCCCTCTGTTTATGCAGCCCAGAATTGTGTTGGCTTTTTTGGCAGCTGCTGTACACTGCTGGCTCATATCTAAATGGTTGTCCACTAGGACTCCAAGATCCCTCTCACAGTTACTACTATTGAGCAAGGTAGCACATATATTGTACCTGTGCATTTTGTTTTTCTTGCCTACATGTAGAACCTTACTTTTTTCACTGGTGAATTTCATTTTGTTAGATAGCACCCAATATTCAAGTCTGTCAAGATCCTTCTGTATCTTGACCCTATTGTCAGTGCTCCAAGTTATGCTGCTCCAGCGCTGACATGAAGGAAAAAAATTAGAAGTAGTAGTTTGATTTTTTAGCAGCTTGGCTTTTCACCCAGTTTCTTCTTCCCTGGCAGATAACGTCACTTAGGTAATGGGGGGAAGGGGGAAATTCCTGTGACTTGAAGTAGAAGAGATGAAAGATTGACTCGGAAGATTGCCAATGAGACACTGAGATTTGAGGAACGGAAAGGGAGGGGTTTGGGATCAGAGGGTCAGTTTCGGCTGCAAATGAGTTCAGGACTAGATCGTTATTTTCAATAAATGAAAGATTTCATCAAAGACTTTGTGTTTGGAAATGAAGTTTATTCGAGATAACATCGGAACCTGACACCTGTCTTCTGGAGTGTTGGCTATTCCTGTCAGCTTGGTGTCATCTGCAGATTTGATGAACTCCCCATATATCCCCTCATCCAAGTCATGTGAGGCTATAGACTACTTTCTTTCAGTGAAAGAAAGGGCAAATACTTCACAGTCAAACTTTAAATTTTTTTTTGAATATTTTTGAAATAATTTCTAAAAAAGAAATTATGGGAAGTTGGGAAGCAAACTACTACTCCTTTGAAGCTATATCATGCAATAATAGCAGACTCCTGCATTTGGTAGAGGATTGGCTTAAATAATTTTCTTATCCCTATATTCTCAAATTTTATGATTTATTGCAATGTTTCTCAACCCTGGCCACATGATGATGTATAGACTTCAACTTCAACTTCCAGAATTCCCAACAGCATGCTGGGAATTCAAGTCCATAGATCTTCAGGTTGCCAAGACTAAAACAAAAAACAAAAAACCACTGATCTTGTATATGACCATTGGAAAGAAGATTGCTAAAATCCCAATGATACGTTAGCTTTCATTCTGACATGGGATAATGCAGAACAGACAACACTGTAGTATAATAGTCACACAAATGCTGAAACCTAATATACAGTATTTGTAAAGGGTTTATTTCTTTTAAAAATATGCTTCGTATTATTGTATAACTTGGTTTCTGAATGGGATCCAGATTTTTGTGTTTTAATTTTGATCTACAGTTGGTATCGCCAGGAAAGATGGGTGTGAAGGTAACTTTAAACAAGGGGAGCTTTCAGATGAAGGCACATGGGTTTGGGTTGATGAAACAGGAAATTGACTATATCAGTTGTATGAACAAACAAGTACTACTTTGGTTTGAGGCATTTTGGGATTAAAGGTTCCATTAATCTGTGTTGCAAATGTTTCTGATTTAGATATTTTAATCTTAATGCTTTTATTATTGTAAAATGCCAGGTGACCATGCTTGATTCAGTGAGTTATAAATGTGATAAATAAATATAAGAAAGAAAGAAGAATCAAGTCATATAAACTGAATAGCCTTGCATGCTTTGAAAGCAGAATACATATGAGGTTAATGAATCTGCTCACCCTTCATCCAAGCAATATTTTTGAGACACCTACTGTTGGTACAGCTGTTGTGCAACAAATAGACATTCATTTGTTGCCTACATTTCCTATGTTGTCCTTGTGTAGGAATTGCCTGGTTTTAGTCTATTAAATGTAGATTGGAAACAATAAGGTCTGAACTGCTTTATTTTCCATCCAGCTATCCATCTCCTTCAAGCTTCCCATTCTGGAAGAGTTCCATTCAATCAACTCCAAGGTAAATGAATTCAATGGTATAGCTAGAGCTGAACCTTGAATCCAAAGTCCATGGCCTTGCAGCCCAAAAGACACCAAACTGATCAGCCAGAGAGTGACGGATAGCATTGTTAGTAAAGAACAGCTCCAGTGTCACTTTCTGGGTTCACAGACATGCTGGTTAAATTAGAGCAGAAATTGCTCCAAGCAGCATGTTTTTTTATTTTTAGAAAGTTTTGTAGTTACAGTGACTATATTACAGCATATGCCCATTTAATTTTTGTACCTTTACACTGTACATTGTTATTATTTTTCTTTTGTTAATAAGTATTATTTGGATAATCATTGTATTATTGTTTCCTTTTTTTCTGTTACCGTATTATATTTTCTGAAAGCAAAATGGTGCTTTTAATCAGGTTAATCAAATTAACCATTTAATCAGGAATCAAAATTAGCTGTACTTCTCAGTGTCTTCTTCCATTCAGTTATGTCTGATTCTTGGATATTGCCTGGACAAGTCCTGGCAATTTTCTTGGTAAGATTTTCAGTTTCCTAGGGCTAAGAAAAAATGACAGCCCAAGGTCACCGATCTGGCTTTGTGACTAAGGAAGGACTAGAACTTACAGTCTCCCAGTTTCTAGCCTGATGAGCTACACTAAATTGCCTCACTTTTTAATGTACACTGAATTGAAGAAGTGAAAGTGGAAATCATTTTCCTCTGATGGTGAGTTATGACTTTGTATAATTAAATTATGGAATGAAGAAAGGTTTATGAGAAAGTGTAAAGGAAAGTAAGATGCAGATGGAAAGCATTGGTTGTAAACAGGATAGGAATTTATGTATTTGGATCATATGTCCACTGTAATGATACTGTTAAGTAGCTTTACCACAAATGAAGTTCTAAACCTTTCATATCTGATGAAATATTTAAAACTAAATATCTCCCAATCCCCAATATTTACTGATCTGCTTAAACTAATTGGCTATGCCATTTATTTTAAGGATGAAATTATTTCTGAATCTGAAGTTCTAGATACCATAAGGGCTAATAAAAGACAACCTGTTTGCAAAATTAAAGTAACTATAATTTGGGTTAACCTGACAATTCTTAACTATTTTCATCACATTTTTAAAATCAGACTTTTCAGTTTAAAAGGAAGATCAACAATAACAATATTAAGGGTAATATATAGCAACAATAAACAAACCTTCATAAACCAAATTGTTTTGTGTATGAAAAAATAATATCCATCCAAGGTGTCAAAGAGCAGATTAATTAATGAACATCTACCCAACTTTTCCTTCATGAGTGATATTCACAATAATAAGGTGGCCAACTTTTTTACAATGAGAAGGAGGACACAAATAAATTGAAGAAAAAAAATCATAAATAAAAGAAACATTTTTTTCACTGCAACAATGAGTCTAATGCGTGTGTGTGTGCCGTGTTGTGTTTCGGTAAGAAGTAAACAAAGCCACTTACGCACGGTGTACTCTTTCAAAACAATTCTCCTGTGCGGAGCGCGTGCGTCTCATAATCGCACCTCGCTGCACTGTACCGAGCCTTGATGAATCGTCATGTCAAATATGTCACATCACACGCAACAGATCAGCTCGGCATCGATCGAATACGGAGATTTACAAATTAGTCTTCAAATATCGAAAAGGACGACATGTAGGAGGACAGTTTTTGGGAAAGGACAGAACTTACAAAAGAAGGACTATCCTCCTAAAGGAGGACGATTGGTCACCTTACAATAACCAACAGTGGAAATAAATAGTATTAAAAGAAGTATAATAAATAGCATTGTAAAAGGTGCAACTAAACCACCAGTAAGAGCATTTTATATGAAACGAGCTACATGCATCCAACTAGCATATTTGAAGCACATTGACTTCAAAAAGGATTGAATCAATTCATGGAAGTCATGCAGTGGTGCCCCGATTTGGGTGAACCAGTAGTGGCAGTGGCAAGAGGCTCCACCCATGTGCCCGGACATCATCAAGAATGCTCAAGCGAGCAAAGCGAGCGTACACACGTGGTCACAGTTCTGAACCGTTAGTGAAGGTAAGTGGAACGCACTACTGAAGTCATGGATATCAGTTGCTACTAGCCTTAATGGCCATGTCATTGTCTATGAAGGTCATCTACTGGGAGACTAATGAGCATCTTTGTGCAGTTGGTGCCTACTGTGAGAGGAAACTGCTAAATTAAATAAATGAATCCTGCCAGGCATTTATGTTCTTATGGACCAAATGACTGCTTACATGAAACACATTTTTAATTGTGTTTGGTGGAAAGAGCTGCCTCATTTCAATGAAAAATTGTCCACCCCAACATCTGGAATGGATATACAAGATTCATTGATGCGATGGACTCTTGCAATTCAAGTTTTTCTATCAGACTCTGCTAACCAAACAGAGGACACCATAAAATTAAAAGCAACAAGAAACATGCCCAATCCTTCTTATTCATTTCACATTTAATACTTGGGTTTTTCCCTTGCAATACAAAGCTGAATATATGTTTTCTGTGGTTACTTAAATGGTATATCAGTGGTCAAAATAGGTGTTATTTGAAACATTATTCTAAAAAATATATTCATTTTTAGCACAGAGGCACAATTTAGCACAATTGTAATTTATTTCCGTTTAATATGCCCTTCTTATTTTCATAACATGTCTTTATAGACTTCTTTCTCATTTTTAAATTGAAAATCTTAGTGTCTGTGCCCTGTGCTTGTGCTCTGCCACAAGGAGTAAAACACGACTAGCAGTCGTAATAATAGCCCAGAAAAGAATATAGCAAAAATGCTTGTATACTTCAAGTGTCTTCTAGGATTTTTCTAGGACTGAAGGCTTTCAACCAATTTACTGCTTATGCCAGTGGTTTTTCTTGATCGGTATTTGTGCTAGCAGAAGATGGACTCTAATGGAAATGCTAATTCTATTTTTTAGAATGCTTCATAATAATGCACTCAAGAGCACTGTGGAAATTAAATATCCAGATTCATTTGCCAATGTAGTATTTCTCTAACATAGGAGCATAAGATGTTAACAGATTAACAGAGTTGGAAGGGACCTTGTAGATCACGGGTGTCAAACTTGCCGTGTCATGTTGTCATCATGCGACTTTGTGTGACGTTTTCCCCATTTACGGAACTGGGTTGGGCTTGGTCTACACATGATGCATCCGGCCCACAGGCTGTCAGTTTGATTACCCCTGTTGTAGATCATCTAGTCCAGCCCCCTGCCCTACATCATTTCTGACAGGTGGCAGTGCAGTCTCTTCTTGAAAGCTTCCAGTGATGAAGCTCCCACAACGTCTGAAGGCCACTCCCACAGTTGAAGTATGCTGCATGAGGAATTATGGGAATTGAAGTCTACACAGAAAGATTGGTTTAGTGTAAGAATTTGGTTAAAGACTATTGGGGTGCTAGGACTGATGAATGCCAAAGGCATGCTGAGGTTTCTATATTTGTTAAGATTATTTAATTGTACTGCTGGATTTCATCTGGTGAGGATTACAAAACCATAGGCTCTCCATTTTATAAATAAATTCTGCAATTGAGATGCAAAGACTAAACATCTGAAATCTCATTATAATAGCAATTTTTTTGCACATGTGGAACAGAATCACTGTTCCCAAAGTGTGCTTTGGGAACAGGCCAGGCAAATTGTCTTGGTTGTTTCCAAATCCATACATCGCAATATGTCAATATGTGGGGGTTTTTTTGTTTTGATTTATTTCTCATAGTTTTACAATAAAGAAACATTGTGACACGGGACTGTTGAACAAGCAGAAGATAGTAATTAACATGACTATTTTCTCAGATGAAATTGATTATTTTACTTATTATCCAAATTTTGGAAATTGATTGGCTTGAGCAGGACCATAAATAAAGGGATAAAAAAAAATATTTCATATAAGTGTGCACTGCAGTGGGACATATTTATTTTCTTTATAACAGGATATCTGATACTAGTACAGCAACTAAACTTTCAGAATATATAAATTGGTGTTTTAATTATTAGTCATGCTGATTACATAAATGTAGTTCAATTCATAATTAAGTATATGTGCATTTTGAGTTACAAAATTGTTATACTTTATCTAGATCCACTATACATTTGGGAATGATAAATCCACATTTGGAAATTATGAACTATGAATCAGCTATTTCTGAGTTTTGGCAACATCCCCATTTTAATAAATTCTTGTTGAGGCAACAATTCTAGCAGATAAAAAGTATGTAGTACAAGTAGTCCTGAACTTACAACTACAATTGAGCCCAAAATTTCTGTTGCTAAGTGAGATATTTGTTAAATGAATTTTCCCTCATTTTACAACCTTTCTTGCAACAGTTATTAAGTGAATCACTGCAATTGTTATGTTAGTAAAATGGTTGTTAAGTGAATGTGACTTCCCCATTGCCTTTGCTTGTGAGGTCATAAAAAATGATCGCATGACCCCAGGACAATGCAATCGTCATAAATATGAGTCAATTATTAAGCATCTGAATTGATCAGGTGACCATGGACTGCTGCAAGTCAGTGAAAAATGGTCATATCACTTTTTTCATTGCTACCTGTATATTTTAACAAAATAGTAGCCTAATTACTTTGCTGTATTCTAAATAATCTTTTAATGGGTACAAGTAACATTTTCTGCTAGCTTACATGTATTATTATCTATCTCAAACTGCTCAGAATTGCTGGGAATTGGATGGCAAATGAATTTAAATAATAAATAAATTCCAGCATGAAGATACAAACAAAATGTTTCATCTCACTAAGTATACTCTTAACTCAAAAGCATTTTCTGGAATGTTTTTTTTAAATCATTTTTTTTAAATGACTAATGCACTCCTTTGCCTCAGTGAACTTGCCAGTAGGCAAGGTCTAAGGTAGAGATGCTTTACAGGAGATAAATTACAAGTTTTCTCTCTTTTTTCTTTTTAGTTGAAAGCAGGAACCTTCATGTTTGATTAGATGAAACAGTAGAGATTGATTTTTCAAAGCTTTCCTATTTAGGGAAAGCTTTTTCAGTTGTTAAGAAAACTACTATCTGGATATTTCCCCCACCATGTTTCTGTAGTTATATGTATATATTTTTACATTTTTAATCTTCATTCTGTATGAGTGTGCTTGATGGTTTCAGTTTCCAGTTTATCCTAAATAGATACAGGTGACATTGGTAAACCAAGGGAATGGTGCAGGTATACTGTATCTTGATTTCAAAAATGCATTTGATAATATTATTTTGTGTAAACATAAGATGAATGAATGTGGGCAAGATGAGACTGTAGTCTAATGGATTTGCAACTGTTGGTGCAATTGCACCCAAAAGGCAAGTGGTTTGACCACATCTTTAAAGTATCTGTGGGGTCTCTCAATATAGTCCTTCACAGCAGCTTCAAAGAAGTGTGATACAGCAACTGGAAATGCACTCTGAACAGAAGCATAAACTCTAAATCATGGAAGTAATCATATACTTGGTATATATAATAGTTTCTTGGACCATAGTGAGACAGTTGCTTCCAATTCAATGTTCATTGCTTCCTGTTCAAAGCAGAAAATAGAACAAGTTCAAAGAAAAGGTATGAGGATTATAACCCAGGCTTCATGAAAAATGTTTAAAGGAACTAAGCGAGTTTAGCTTGCAAAAATAAATCCAATATGAAGTATGACTAAAAAAACCTACAAATATCTTAAAAGCTGTCACATTTAGTGGGGGCAGTCTGTTATCTACTGAAAGTGAGAGTATATAAAGACCAAAGAGCTGAAATTTTTAAAAAAATACTAAAAATAGGTTATTGATGATAAGAACTGTTAAGTAGTGGATCAGTGTGCCTGGAGTTGGGCTTCCGCTCATAAAAGGCTTTTAAATGAAACTGGATGGCCATCTGTTGATGTTGGCTTGATGGATTCCTGAACTGATTGGGAGCTGTACTCAATAAACTAGAAGGCCCCGCCCAATACATGCCCTTTATGATATGGCATCATCATAATCATTGAAAAAACACTGGGCTTGTTACAAAGCTGGATGGGACAGAGATAAGAATCCTTCTGGGTCTTTGTCCCAAAGATAGAGGATCTGTTGGCCTTTAGATATGGTTAAACTACAATCACTCAATAACCTGACCACCCCATTAACCATGCTGATTGGAATTGATAGGTATTGAAGCCCAAAACTGATTGTTATTATTAATACTATCACATGTATTCAAAATA
>WNWU01000019.1:20439629-20456512 GCA_012654045.1 Ptyas mucosa | reverse complement strand
CCGTGATGGCGAACCTATGGCACGCGTGCCACAGGTGGCACGCGGAGCCATATTAGTGGGCACGCCAGCTCAGCTGATTTTCGGGCCTTCTGGGCCCACCAGAAGTAGGGAAACAGACTGGGGGGGGGGGAAGGCCCGTTTTTCTTTCTTACCTGGCTCCAGATCCTGCCTATTTATCTGGGAAGGGCGAAAACAGCCTTTTCCACTCCCTTGGAGGCCCTACGGAGGCTGAAAGGGCCCATTTCTTGACTCCCAGTGGGACAGGAAGTGACATTTTTTGCTGTCCCTGGCCTCCAAAGACTCCTAGAGAGGCTCCTAGAGATTCCTAGAGAGGCTCCGAGAGACTCCTAGAGAGGTTCTGGAGGCTGGGGACAGCAAAAAAGTCACTTCCTGTCCTACCGGGAGTCAGGAAATGGGCCCTTTCAGCCTCCGTAGGGCCTCCAAGGGAGTGGAAAAGGCTTTTTTCGCTCTTCCCAGATAAATAGGCAGGATCTGGAGCCAGGTAAGAAAGAAAAATGGGCCTACCAGGCCCTCATGTGCCAGGAGTGGGGGGGAGGGGTTGCGCGTGCATGCGTGTGGGCACGTGCGCGCATGACCCGCCCCCGCCCCCCTTCTCCTGGCATGCGATGGCAAAAAGGTTAGCCATCACTGATATATATATATATATATATATATATATATATATATATATATACACACACACACCATATTTTTCAGAGTATAAGACACACTTTTTCCCCTCTTCCCCTGAAAATTTGGGTGCGTCTTATACTCCGAATGTAGCTTTTTCGAAGCTTTTTTCAACCCTAACGAGGCACTAGTGAGCGATCTCCGTGCTTTGCCTACTCCCTCTGACTCTCAGATGTGCTTTAGAAGCTTTTTTTCAGTGAAGCAATCTTCAGTGCTTTGCCTGCTCCCTCCGACTCTCAGCTGTGAAGCTTTTTTTCAGCCCTACGAGGCACTAGCAAGGAAGCGATCTCCATGGTTTGCCTGCTTTTCTCATTGCTTCTCTCTATAAAGATCAGTTGTGCTTTAGAAGCTGTTTTTTATTCCCAATCAGGGGATAAAAACCAGCAAACTAAAGTGCTGAAGCTGACCAGACTAAGGACGCAAGCCAGATGAATTCCTGGTAGGCAGATTTTTTCCCCCTATTTTCCTACCCAAAAACTAAGCTGCGTCTTATACTCCAAAAAATACAGGATATATTTAGTCAGAAGCAAGATTTTGAATTTACCTAGGTTTTCTCCAAGCTCTTAATATATAATAGCTAAGGTAAGCTCTACTGCAAGCCAAAAAATACAGTTTAATAATTAGCATAAGCTCTTAGTCAGCTTCCTATTTCTAAGTAGGCTTGACTGTGGGATTCAAAGTGGGCAGACTTTTTGTATTCTGTGGTAGATTAAGTATGTGAAGTTTTCCCCTTTCCTATGCTGTTTTGATAGTGCTTATTCAGAGAAAGTTTCCACTATCCACTGTGATATTAAATATAACAGGAATTGAAATTGTGAACCTGTTAGGCAGATAGCATGACATATTTTTTAAGTTTCAGCCTGTGTTACCAGTGAGAAAGAAAAAATTCATTTAACAGGTCAGATCATAACCTGTCAAGACTGCAGCTCTCTCTTCCAACAGAAAACATTTTATTATACTGGTTTGAAGAGTATACTTTAAATGTCTTTGCATCCTACCTTATTCTGTATAAAATGAGACTGGTTAGGGAATTCTGAGAGTTGAAATCTAGACCTTAACTTGCTGAGGGCTGAGAATTATTATAAAATATGCTCAGCAAGCACAGCATCATTTTAGGATTCTGTTCTTTGTATGTCTTCAGAATAATTGACAGGGAAATTATTTTGTATAGTTATTTGAGAGCATCACCTGGAATATCCATTTATTCCACTTAGGCTTATGTGGAAAAATATCCCAGCATGTTTTGCCCTTAGAGGTTTATTATACTGGGGAATTGGAGCCCTAGGCACCCTGGGGCTATCACAAAGTGCTCTAGTATACAAATTCTTTGCACCATCAACAAAACAAAATCTCCAGCAAGCTGTACAGGGAGGAGGAAATTGGTGTCCTTTCAATCTGCCCATCATTTATCTGCTGTCTATTGCTGAGACTTCATTCAGAACTTATGAAGCATTGCAAGAAAAATTGAAGGATGGTAATCTTAGTATTTGTTGCTATCACTGCTGAATAAACATTGTATTTGGGACAATCAGGGTCAAGTGCTTCTATCAAGAAAAAGCCATCTTATCAGAAGAATTCTATGCTGCCATTTTGTTAACTGCCTTCCTTAAGCACATTAAAATGATGATGATTTACTATTTGGAATCAAAATTAAATCACAATGTAATTTGAAATGTCACTGCTGTGACAGGCATAAAGCAGATGCAGGCATTTGTTTTTATTTGGGACAATCAGTTCATAAGGTACAAATAATGGTGATGGCTATACCAGAGCTTTGAACAACATCAATCTGTATTGAGAGATTGAAAAGGTGCCCTTTTGTGTTAGTTTGATCTGCGTTTATGAAATAATATATCTGAAGAAGAGGGATGAAAACAAATAGGAAGAGGAGGAGTAGGAAGAAGAGTCCCCTGAATGAATATTAAGATGGTATGATGGTAAAAATGGAGATAGGTTCAAATCTTCATTTGACTATCAAACTTACTATGTGACTTTATAGCACCATGATGATGAACCTATGGCATTCATGCTACAGCTGGCACACACAGCGCCCCCTCTGTAGGCACGTGAGCTGTAGCCCCAGGTCAGCTCCTCTGCACATATGCGTACGTCTTCCACTGGCCAGCTGGTCGTCAAGTCTCTGCCAGGCATGCGCAGGGGTCAGGTTATGTGACAGGGCGCACGCATACGGAGGGTTGGCCACATGCAGGGGGCTGTATGCACATTACATTTTGGGGGTTCAGGCACGCACACGCGTGCACTTTCGGCACTTGGTCCGGAAAAGATTAGCCATCATTGTTATAGCAGAATACATTTCTCAGTTTATCCTCTCAAACAAATAAAATGGATCAGAAGAAAGAACATGTGCTGCTCTTACCCTTAGTTGAAGGGTACAATTCAACTAAATATCTACAGGAGGTTTCATCTGTCTTCCATTTCAGTTCATAATTTTGTTCAGATCATAGTCTCAGCTGATTCTGAATTGGATTGAATTCATCTGAAACATTTAAAAGTGTTGTTGGATATTTTTGTACCTTTTTTCAGATTTTAATGCTATTGATATGCAATAGAATGTCAAGAAAATTACATCTATATTTTAGCTAATACATTAATAGATGGTATACTTATCTGACATTAGAGATAACATATTGATTTTACAAATTTAGTTGGCTAGGAAACTGGTTCAATAAATATAAACCATATATTTCAAGTTTGCAAATTTCAGTCTCTAGAGACTGAGTCAATGTAAAATGTGTGAGTGTGGAAGGTTTTAAATATTTATGGCCAACATGGCATTTCTCTTAATTTGTTGTGAATATTCTATGTTCATCTGAATGACTTTTCTCTTTGGGAGCCATATTATGAGACTAAAATTATGAAAAGATTGAATTTGAAGACCAGAGAGCACAGTAAGTAGTATAGATTTTTATAATCCTTCAATTTCCTTCAAGATGGTTATCTTTCGTATGTTTCTTCTGCTGGTTTTTGACTATTTCCTTCATAAAGTTTTCAGGCTATCTCCAAAATCTCACATTATTTTGTTTTTCTGCCTGCTGTAATTTCTGGCCACACAATTGGTTTAGATGTAGCTACTATGGTTTATCAGCATGGTGGCTCTTGCAATAACTACCACCACCACTTTATAATTAGGAATTGCTAATGGCTGTCAAAAGCGGAAATTAATTGTGTAGCATCTATTTAGATCTAGATGCATCTGAGAGAATGACTGGTTGTAATGACTGCTGGAAGCTCTTTTCATCTTCCATTAATCTTTCAGTTTAGTTCATTAACAGGTTGCTAATTGGTATGTGATTTAGTTTAAATTCAACATGGATTGTGTGGCAGACCATAAATTATTATAATTCACAACCAGATCCTGGGGGGGATTGTTTCAGATTTGAAGCACATATCTTTTGAGGTGATTTAGGAAAATAACAACAACAATATTAATTTCACCATGTTTTTCGAAACAAGAAGCAAAAGACAAACAGGCCATTTGTAAACAATGCTGATGGAAGATATAAAATTTTAATTAATTTAATTTGCTAAGAGTCTGGGAAGTTTTATAGTACAAATAAATAGGAGAAATAATTTAAGATAAGCAACAATAATGATAAACAAATAATTCACAGAGACTTTGAGACAATTCTTTCCCTACCCCTACAGTTCTAGGTTTTCTAAATTCTATGAATCATCAAACTTTGTGAAACACTACTGGGATTAAATAGCCCTAAATATGTTAGAACTCAGTTGTTCCCAAATAATATGATTATGGAAGAAGCCAATCTCTGATTGGAATATAAGTTTGTGAAATAAATTAAAAGATACATCAATGGGTACGTTTAATGTAGTTTTCCATGCTACTTTGAATGACTAAAAACTCATTAATTATGACAATTTTTAATCAGTGGCTGCAGCAAAATTTCTTAATCTGAATACAAGCAGCATTACGACTGACTTGCTAGAATCATTCATTAGATACCTTGCCAGATGTTTTGATTTGAATGTAATAAAAAGCCCTGAAAACCATCAAATTGAGAAGCTTTTTGAAAATAAGTGGGTTAAGATCTTATGGGACTTTAAGTGCAAACAGGCAAGCATCTTGTTCATAATATGCCTGATGTAACAGTTAATGAAAAGAAAAATGTCTGGTTCATTGATGTTGCTCTTCTGGAAGTTGCTAGGATTGAGAAAAACAATTGGGAAAAATTATGAAATACCAGGACTTGCAGATCAAAGTTAAACACTTATGGAAAAAGAAACCTGCTATTATACCAATTGGGAATGGAGCAGTGGTGAAATCCAATTTTTTTTTACCTGTTCTGTAGGCGTGGCTTGGTGGGCATGGTGTGGCTTGGTGGGCATGGCAGGGGAAGGATACTGCAAAATCCCCATTCCCACCCAACTATGGGGCCAGCCAGAGGTGGTATTTGTCAGTTCTCTGAACTGTTCAAAATTTCCGCTACCGGTTCTCCAGAACCTGCTGGATTTCACTCCTGGAATGGAACCCTTAGAATGATACCTAAAGGATTTT
This sequence comes from Ptyas mucosa, assembly GCA_012654045.1. NCBI lineage: Eukaryota > Metazoa > Chordata > Lepidosauria > Squamata > Colubridae > Ptyas > Ptyas mucosa. The sequence goes on along the minus strand of WNWU01000019.1, from coordinate 20,451,288 downwards.
CTCAATATCTGGAAATGTTGAATTTATCAGACCTGAATACTTTAATTTTATTACAATCCATCCTGCTTTGAATTTCTTATATTCTTTTACACTATCTTAATAATTCTTAGGTCCTTGATTAGGACTTCAATTATTAAGTTTGTTAACTCTCTTTGTTGGGCTATTGGACTGAGCTCCGAGCTTGGCAATTTGATTGCAAACATTTGATCACCATTCAAGGAGACATCATCAATGCCTTTGAATTGGCAATTCAAAGTGCACTGACAATGTCTCCTCAAATGGTGACGAAACATTTGCAACCAAATTGTCAAGCTTGGAGCTCAGCCCAACAGCCCAACTACTAACCTGAGCTACTTATATTCAAGTACTTATATTTAAGTATATTTCAACTTTCTTTGTGTAATCATGAAAAACAACTATAAAGAAAACAATTCAGTTACGTTAGTTTCTAAATTCAATTAAAGGGGTTAAAGGCAGGAAGAAATACATAACAGAGACACTATTGTGAGGTGGGTGGCCATTTAAATCATACAGCATAAGCAAGCAAGCAAACATCAAATAGCTCATTGCTCTCAGCACAGTTAATCTTGAGGGTGCCTCTAATTCTTAGCCAGCTGCAAGAAATCCCTAATATATTGCTGCTCTTTTTATCCTGTTTTGGGAAGTGTAATAACAATTTAGTGGTTGGTAGAGTTTGCTGTTAAAGAGAGAAACATCTGATAAAGAAACAATGAGAGTGTGGTGTGCTGTACATTGAGAATAAAAGATGTGTGGAACATTATGTGCTGGGATTTTGATGTATACTAGGGCACTGTGGACACACTGTAAACATTGCTGCAAGAATAATCTCTGATTGATGGGCATTGGTGAAGTTTCCAGACATACTTGGATGGGGGAGGTGTGCCTGTTATGTCCCTGCTGTTTTTGTATTTTCTGCTTGAGTGTTTCCTTTTTCATTTCTCAGGCTGAACATCCATCCATTTTGCTACAGCGAAATGCTTGTTTAAAAGAAATATAACCCCCATTGCCAACAGGAAGGTTCATTGTCTTTGTATATTAAAAAAAAACTGTGAAAGAATTAATATTTGTTTATTTATGAAATTTATATTTGGCCTGATTTCCAGTTACTCTGTCACTGAATATGGAAGTCCCATTGAAAGTATATGGATAAATGCAAAAGGAATATGAAAAGCAACATCACTGTGGGAGTTTATTACAAGCCACCTATTCAGGCAGAAGATGTGGACAATGCCTCTAAATCAGTTTGTGAAGTATTCTACAAGACAGGCTACAGTAATAATAAGGGATTTCAATGACCTCAACATCTCTTGGAAAATATTTCAGCTAGAAGTGGGAGGTTCAACAGATTTATGATCTCTACCTGACAATTTCATTTTTCAGAAGATAGAAAAGGAAGCAAGGGTGTCAGTTTTCCTGGACCTAATTTTGCCCAATATAGAAGAAGTGTTTGGTAGGCTGAAGATGTTAAGCACCTTGAGGGAAAGCAATGATATTATGCTGCAGTTCAAGGAAAGGAGTAAAAGGCTGAGAAAAGTCAATCACAAATATGACCATCTGCAGGGAAAAGCAAATAGTGTGTGTGAAATGACAAAACGATTGTCTCAGAATCACAACATGAACTCTGCTTCTTTTGTAGATGTATTGTGACAATGCACTATATAGGCAAGCAGAAGAACTTGTATTGTGACATGTGACACTCCTTTCATCATTCTGCTAAAAAGAACAGAATTGGAGTTCAAGAAGGCAGATTTTAATGAATTCAGATGAAAAATGGGCAATACTATGTCTTGAAATAAAAATAAGATAAAGAAAGACAGGATATATTGAAAGCACAATGAAAAACAAGAAGAAAAACATGGAAAATTTGTGTAGATAAATAATAACCTCACTGACAAGGACAAAATCAAAAAGGAAATAGTGTAGATAGGAAATGAAAGCAGGGGCTGACAACAACTAGCTCTGTTAACTATAAGGGTGGAGTCAAGAAGATGGAATCTAAGAATGAGGTGTCTTGAATCACTTATGAATATCAATATAGTAAAAAAGATGCGGTGGAGCATATCAGAAGAGACATGGCAGTTGTTGTTGGTCTGAAACATATGAAAGTGAGAAAATAATAATGAAGTATAGGGTATTGATGAAACTGTTGAACACCGTATGATGACTGTCAGAAGATGAAAACAGTCCTTCCTACCATGGATGAAGAATGTAATAATGACGAATAAATGATTCAGTTATAGTAAGAGCCCCTTTTCAAATCTCCAAAGACGGATACCCGAGACAAGGGTGTAGTGTTGGATGAGAAATATATACGTTATGACAAATATGTATGTAAATTTAATAAATAGGTGCAGGTATAGATTAATAGACAAGTATGTACAATTGTGGAGAAATATGATATAGATTGTTAGTATGATGTTATGTATCAATAACATATAAGGTTAAAGAATTATATTATAATATTAACTTTAACATAATTTGTATTCGTTTAAAGTATTGGAACATATTTAGAACCAGTGATGTCATATCTATGTCTGATGTTTTTAATTTTGAATGATTAATAAAAAACTTTTTTAAAAAAAATCTCCAAAGACATTTATTTATTTATTTGATCAATCAATTTGCATGGCCAGGCACTTGCCAGAGGGAGTCTGAGTGGCTAACTAAACATTAAAAACAATAGCCAGCAATACCAGTGGTGGGTTTCCCCCGGTTCGCACCGATTCTATAGAACCTATAGTAAAACTGGCGGGACGCTTCACCCACCAACCCCAATATCATCTGAACGCTTCTGTGCATGCGCAGAAGAGCGTGTGTGCGCACGCGTGGCTCCGTTGCGAACCGGTAGTAAAGGTAAGTAGAACCCACCCCTGAGCAATACTAATAATTTTTTTTAAAAAATCCCTGCCATTCAGGCCTCATCAAACCACACAATTCAAAGATAAGCACTTTTAGCATTCTGGCTTAAGTTCTGAAAGGAAAATTCATGTTTTGAATGCCTTATTAAAAGGCCAATCTAATCAGAGGGGCTACATTCTAGAGGGCAGGAATGATAGCCACACATTAATAAAGGATCTGGCAGAAGTGATTCTCAATTGCACAATTAACTGTTTAGGCAAAAAGTGACATAAAAGAGAAGCTTAAATACTTACTGGACAAAGGAAATCTAGTGAAGAGATGATGTGAATGTAGCCCCTGCCTTCTGAAACTTTCAAACATCAGGGTGATTCTGACCCCGTTGACCTTTGCAAGGTTGTGAAGACTTGGTTGTGTACTCAGGCCTGTTTTGCTTGTGTGTTAATGACCCCATTTCCTGGCTGTATTAACAATCATATGAACAGGTTTTTTTCAGGTTATATATATTTATTCTGTACTATTTTAGATGTTTTAATATTTTAATAATTATACGACCTGGGATCACTTGTTGAGGTGGGTGGCTATGTAAATCAAATTAATCAGCCAATTAATTAATACAGAATAATTATGTATTATATGGAATAACATTAATCAATTAATTAATACAGAAGAACTATATTAAAAAAACCCAAACCAAGTGTACAAAGTCTCATCACTAAGCAAAACGTTCTAGAAAGTGAAGTTAAATGCAGCCTAGAAAATATTGTTAACAACAATGTAATGGAAATTGATGAAACTTTTTGCAATTTTACAATCTGGCACAGTTAAAATATTACATGTGTTAAAAACATAGGATTATAATTAATGTTATGGGAAGAAACAAACTACTTTGGATATACTAATGATACCACTTTGATAACTAGAAATAAGGAATACTTAAAGCATATCTTATTTAAGGTAAAAAAGAGTTTGAAAGATGGTCTACTATTTATTCTATTAAAAAGTTTATGTCAATCCAAAGTAAGCAGGCAAAGAAGAAATTGGAATAGTACCAGTTTTCTTCTTTTAGATTTAAAAATTCACAGAGGTACTGTATGAAATAAAGAGATACCAACTTCTTGCGAGAAAGACTAGGATGGATCTAGGTAAAATATTGAAGAGTAGACATACCACATTGACAATAAAAGTATTTATTATTAAGGACATGGTTTTAACAAATGGCTGTGAAACTGGCCTATTAGAAAGTCTGACCAATGAAAAATGAATACCTTTAAATTGGGATGCTGGAGAAAATGCTTGAGAATGTTTCTTCATTCACAAGAAAAACAAATCATTCAGTATAGCTTAAGCAAACCCAGACTGCTCAGGAAAGCATTAATAATGCATCTAAAGCTTAAATAGTCTGTACAATTGTGAAGACAAGCCTTTGAAGAAGATTCTCATGCTTGAAAAAATTAAAAACAACTGAAAAAGTTGCTGAGAACAGAAAACAGATTTAAAAACAGATTTACTAGAAATTGGTATAGTATCATTATGTTTAGGATCATCACAACTGGATTTTAGTGCTTGGAGTTTATAAGTCAGGAGTTCTAGAATTTGTAGTATTGGAGCCAGGCTTGTTCTTAGAATAGATTTCTTTCTCAGTGAAGCTGTGGTACTTTCAAGTTGGCCCATTAGCATAGGCCATAATTTTAAAGGGAACAGTTTGAGAGGAGAAGTGCTAAAATTTGTAATATAGAACTGTGTTTCTAAGACATTTTATTCTAAGAGAAGGCTCAGAGTCTGGTAGACAATGGATCTGTGCATAGAATTAGTTTGTTTTGGTCTATGTGCCTTGTTTGTCAGTCTTGTGTATGCATGTCAGCAACAAACAAGAGTATAGATTAATTAAAAGGAAACTTGAAATTGGATAGTGTCATAACATAAGTTTCTGTTATCCCAAATGTGCTTTTTTCTGGACTTTATTTTTCTTTGAAGACTTTTTGCTTCTCATCTAAGAAGCTTGTTCAGTAAGAAACCTCTGACTGAAATTTCTGCTGTTTCAACAATAGGTAAAGGTAAAGGTTCCCCTCGCACATATGTGCTAGTCATTCCTGAATCTAGGGGGCGGTGTTCATCTCTGTTTCTAAGCCGAAGAGCCAACACTGTCTGAAGACGTCTCCATGATCATGTGGCCAGCATGACTAAATGCCAAAGACGCATGGAACGTTGTTACCTTCCCACCAAAGTTGGTCCCTATTTTTCTACTTGCATTTTTTATGTGCTTTTGAACTGCTAGGTTGGCAGAAGCTGGGACAAGTGACGGAAGCTGACCCAATTACGCAGCACTAGGGATTCAAACCGTTGAACTTTTGATCGACAAGCTCAGTGTCTTAGCCACTGAGCCACTGCGCCCCTTCTTTCAACAATTTCAATAATACTAGCCTGATATTTTGGTGGATGTTTTGCTGGAATAAGATGACCTCAATTCTAATTCATCCTCAACCACAAAACATTACTGGATAACTTTGGGCTGGCTAGATAGTATTTCTCAACCCAAACTGACAGAGATACCTTATGGGAAAATGAAAGAGGATTTCCTATATATGTTATTTGAATTCTGGAAGAAGAACAAATCTAACAAATAAGTAATACATGCAGAATCAAGAGACACAATTTTGTCCTTTCTGTTGAATATTACTATATGGAATGAAGGTAAAAGTATGCTAGCAGCACTGGGAATGGCTGTGACTGACATGATAGAATTGGATGGATTTGCCATGCTAGTTATTTGCATGGAAAATCAGTACAGCTTTGGAACAGCAGGGAGGAAATAATGGGATCTGCAAACAGTGGGTGGTGCTTGAAGAACGGGGTGAAATTGTTATTTGCAGACTGTGAATGTTACCCGTATGTATTACAAGAATATTTATAAGCTCCACTTGGGGTTTTTACACATGAGAAGTTACAGATTAGCAAAGATATTAGTGATTTAACCATGTAAGATTATAGCTAACTGCATTTTCTAGATAGCTCACAAAATAAAATAGTGACAGAATGAAAAAAGATATTGTTATATTATAACGTGAGGCATTATTGAAATTTTATAATTGCTTTTATACACAAAGACAAACTCAGAGGTCCAAAAGATTAGCTTTGCTATTTCTACCATCAGATCATATACAGAATGTATTTTTGAGATAAGTATTTTCCTACAATGTTTAGCCAAAATCCATTAAGACAACCTAAACACTATCATCATAAAAAATAATCAATTTCATATTAGGCAGAAAGGGCTGAATTAGCCATTACTTTATTACATAGTGAAATTAAAATGTTCCAGAGTTTTAGTAGTTGTCAGTCTGCCATACTTTATAGCAAACAAAAGTCTAAATAAAAAAAATCTAATATGGTTAATAAATAATAAAAGTAAGAGCTTTGCAAGATTTAAATGGAAGTATGAAAGTTTGTTATAAGAAAACCAGGGCAAAGCTATATAGATATATACTTATTTATGTATGTGTAAATATATATTGTTGTAGGTTGTGTGTAGATATATATTTACATTGAAGGAAGATTTATTGAATTTCAACACAACTATGTTTATAAAAAAGAATAAGAACATTGTAATTCCCCTTTGTAATTGAACTAAATTCCCCTTTGTAATTGAACTATTTTTTTGCATTTTGCAGTATTTATTTTTATGAATAAAAATTTAAAATGATGTGAACTATTTTGAATTGTGACAACAAAGTTTGAGAGGTTTTAGATTTTTAACTTATTCTGGTAGGGGTACTTTAGAGATGGCTGGAATGTGTTGGATGATGTTGGCTGGAATGTGTTGTAGAAGTCAAAGTCTTAAATTAAAATCCATATAAAGTCATTATTATAGGTAAGCATAAATAAATGCATTATTTGTATATATGAATGAGTTCAGAAAACACACACACACACACACACATACACACACACACACAAACAAACACGTTCTTTCTCTCTTTCACACATGCACAAAGCTTTGTAAGGATTTTTTCTAAATCCATGTTGATCCAGAAATGAGATAGAACATATTTATGAATAAACACATACAAAATTGACACTGACAAGAAACAGCCTGATCTGCTTTTTCTCCCTTACGCATGTTTTTAATGAGCCTATTTTCTACTCTCTAATCACTTTTAGTTTTTTTAATTCCAAATGAATATTCAGCAGAATTAGAAATATCTCATTATTCTTTCCAATGCTTCTCATCTCCTTCTTGATTGAATTCTTGTGTTTGCTTCTTTTTGCTTTTTAACTCATTAATTACTACGTATGGTTTCTTCTCTGCCATACTAGTAAAATCCAGGCACTTTATAACTTTCTGTCTCCCACCCCTTCCTGTTAAATGTAGCCATGGAAATGAAAGGTTAAGCAAATGTAGTTGTCTGAAGTCAACCGAACCCATACTTAAAACTGAAACTCTTCCAAAAAAGCCTGATAAGACTGGGCCCTGCACACATCTACAGACTAAAACTGTAAAATTGAGCACATTTAATCAACTCTGCCTTCAAAGTGCCTAGCTAACTTGTCACAATGACGATTCAATATGATCTCTAGTTGTGCTCAAGGGTTTGCATATCTTAGAAAAGTTATCTTGGGTAAGACCGACACACAGAGAGATACTCCCCCCCCCATTCCATCACTTTCACAAAGTGGGCTCAGTGGTGTACAATCTGATTCAAGATACACTTTCCTCCAGTTGTGTTCTAGTGTATCCAGTTGCTTTGTTGTCTTTAGCTGAATTGTATAGCTAGGGGTTGAATGGGTTTCACACTGAGTGAAAGAACACTCAGGAGCAATTATTTCAATTACCCTGGTCATCTCCGAATCTAAATCTTTGGCAATAGTGCTAGCAGTACTAGCTAGAAAACTGCTTAGTGCTTTCTGAAATCCACTGAAATCTATCAGCTCCTAGGGATGTGGTCTATTCCAATGGATCCCTACTTCTGCAGAGAGAAATAGTTATTGCAATCCTAAATCAACAGGGAGTTGCTAAATCATGTCAAAGGAACAATATGTGGACAATACACTATACAAGATAAAATATTTAATTAAGGTAAAACCATGATAAACTTATCATAATATGGCACCACAGAGTCACAATAGGATAGATGTTACAGTTCAATATCTAAGGAAGCTACCCAGGGACAGAATTCACTTACCTTCCCTACTGGTTTGCAAATGTGAACGCCATGGTCCATGCATGCGCATGGCCTTCCGTGCATTCGCTTTGCTTATGTGTGCGGCTTGCAGGGATGCACGTGGCTAAAAAATGTGCCTAAATAAGATAGGCATAGAACCTGGGTGGGTAGGTGGGGGTGGCCCACCCGTGATTTCCGCTACTGGTTCGGACGAACTAGTCCGAACCGGCTTAATACCACCTCTGAAGCTACCACATCTAACAGCTTCTGGTGTGGCTGCAACGAGATCATCCCAGGTGCCTTGAAATTTATTGAGGAGACTTCCTTGAACTATATTTGTCACGCTCTCTTTTTCTTATTCCTTAAGCACTCGCTCACCTACTCATAATTGTCCAAACAGGATGCCCTTTGTATCGCCCCATGATATTGAAAAATCTGCACATATAAATAACATAGAGTGGAGCCCTATTCTCATTCCATAAAGTGATGCCTTCCAGGAGGCAGCTCCCATACTGAATACTCCACCTATAAATAATAATTGCTGTTGTTGATCACACATGCTGTAAAAAATGAACAATGCAAGTATTCGACCTACTTTTATTTTTCTTTTCTATACATTGATTCAAAAACGTATCATATATTTTCTTTTATGTACACTGAGAGCATATACCCCAAGACAATTTCCTTGTGTGTCCAATCACACTTGGCCAATAAAAAATTCTATTCTATTCTATTCTATTCTATTCTATTCTATTCTATTCTATTCTGATATCACATCTTTCCATGATGCTAAAACAGGCTTCCTGGGTCACAAATTAAAGGCATAGAAGAAAAGATACAACTGCCTTGAATAAATAGAAATGCTCTTGCAGCACTTTTTTCAAGCTAAAGACTGTGCTTGGGTTATATATGGTGATCTACAGGACAGTAATCCCCAAATAGATGGATTAAAACAATTTATTTTTACATATAATTAAATTAAGTAAATGTGGTTAATAAAAAAATCTATATGTAGTAAATACATTATTTTATATGCAGTAAATATTTTCCCTTATGATAGGTAAAAAAATAACTAGCAAAGTTTTGAAAATCTTTAGATAATGTACTCAAATTTTGGGAAGCTACTTAGACTTGGGTGTGTGTGTATTGTTGTGTCACAGATTTTGTATCCCTATTTTTATTTTTCATTTTCATTGAAGAACCAGAAAAGGCTTTGAAAATAAATAACTTTCTTCTTCTCTCCCCCCCCCCCAAGTTTTCACATCTCCTTGAATGAACAATTCCACATAATAAAAGCTGAATGTTTTGCTCAGTGTGTTAACTTAATCTGCCAAGGAAACTTGATTATGTATCAAACGTGGGAGCATTCAAAAATGAGACATCATGTGTTTTGCATAAATCTTGAAGTCTGTGCAATCCTGAATAGCAAAGACAAAACTTGCAGCCTGCCTTAAATTCAACCTTTTTCTCCTACTCTGCAAAAGAAGCAATGTGAAGCACAAATATCCCTTTTATTTGTGAGTATCCACTAATTCATATTTACACTTGTGTGAATCAACTCTTTATAAAAGAATGAAAAATTAAATAAGAAAGAAACTGGATTTTTAGAGTGTATTAAAATTTATTTCTTGTCACATTATGTTGAATTCATGAAAAAGTTAGTCACGCATGAGACAGACTTTGGCAACTATTTAGTGCAAAAACTGATTATCACCTTGTTGAACACATGGCATGTCTTAATTAACACCATCAAGAATCACTAATGACACTTGAGGGTAACCTGAAAACTCTGTAGCTGAGTTATGCTTATTATCTGTTAACAAAATTCCCAGGGGATTTAAGTGTGGAAGAGCATCTATAAATAATTTAGATTGCAGAGTAACACTTTCTCTTGTCTAGCAATGTTAATATATTAAAAAAAGAACCCTGTTGTATCAGTTATAATCCAATTATCCAATCTAATACTATTTATCAAACCTTGTTTGTAAAGAGGGAGAAAAAGGCAGCAGTTTACGGATATTATTTATCCTCTCAAATCAGGTTACTCTTCAATACTTACAATACTGAGAGTAAATATTGCTGTATTGGTTACCCATTTGCTTCTAGATGCAATTCAAATGCTGATTTTCATCTCTAAAATTCTTAATGGTACAGGGCCTGATTATTTCAATCAATCAGAATAGAGCTGGAAAGGATCTTGGAGGTCTTCTAGTCCAAGATCCTGCTTAAGAAGGAGACCCTATACCATTTCAGACAAGTGACTGCCGGTCTCTTCTTAAAAACCTTCAGTGATGAAGCACCCACAACTTCTTCAGGCAAGCTGTTAATTGTCTTCACTGTTTAGAATGGTTAAAGAGTAACTCTTTGAGTTTAATTTTAAATGAATCTGGGAGACTGGGGATTGTACCTAATCTAAGAGGTCAAGTGCCCCCTCAGACTTTCACAAGTGAGAGAACGCTTCCAGAGTAAACATTTTTTCAAGTTACTCTAACCAGTGACTAGATTTACACAGTAAACTAAGGTGTGTGATTCATTCAACCTTGGTTTATTGAAAAAAATACGAGTGGGATTGAACAACAGATTAAGTCATATATCACATTGGCAGGTTTCACAGAAGTTACTAACTTCTAAGCAAGTGAATAGTATTGTGACTTAGCATAATATATGAATTCACTTAATGAGTGGTGGGAGGGAGCAATATTGTCCAGTTCTACTTCTTTTGTAGCTCCATCTTCTCTATCTTCTCAACCAACAAATGCTCTGCCTTGCCATTGGCAAAAAAAATCAGAACACCAAATACAAGGTGGATGGATACGACCTAACAAATGATCTTCACTCTGTCAAAGACCTTGGAGTACTCATCTCAAATGATCTAAGTGCCAGAGCTCACTGTAACAGAATTACTAAAAAAGCATTAAGAGTTGTTAATCTAATCTTGCATAGTTTCTTCTCCAGTAATATTGAACTGCAAACTAGGGCATACAAAACTTTTGCCAGACCAATTCTTGAATACAGCTCATCTGTCTGGAACCCATACTGTATAGCAGACATTAATACAATCGAACGAGTCCAGAGATATTTCAGTAGAAGAGTCCTCCACTCCTCTGCTCGCAACAAAATACCTTATGCCACCAGACTCGAAATGTTGGGTTTAGACAACTTAGAACTTCGCCATCTTTGGTCTGACCTAAACATAGTACATAAAATCATCTGCTACAATGTCCTACTAGCCAATGAATACTTCAGCTTCAACGAAAGCAATACAAACTCATGGTAAACCGATCCTAACTAGACTGCAGAAAATACGACTACAGTAACAGAGTTGTCAATGCCTGGAATGCAGTACCTAACTCTGTGGTTTTGTCCCCAAATTCCCAAAACTTTAACCTTAGACTGTCTACTGTAGACCTCACCCCATTCCTAAGAGGCCTGTAAGGGGCGTGCATAAGTGCACCAGTGTGCCTACCGTTCCTGTCCTAATGTTTCCTTTTATTCGTATTCATTTCATGTATTCATAATCATGTTTACACTTGTATCTGTCATAAAATACATGCTTGACGAAATAAATAAAATAATAAAATAAAATAAAATAAAATAAAATAAAATAAAATAAAATAAAA
>WNWU01000019.1:20428512-20439619 GCA_012654045.1 Ptyas mucosa | reverse complement strand
AATAAAATAAAATAAAATAAAATAAAATAAAATAAAATAAAATAAAAGATAAGGTAGAGAGGTGAAGAGAGAATTCCCCTAGGTGACTCAAAACAAGGAATCTTTGTGCTGGTGAATTCCATAAATTATTTTGAGTGACGCATCTCCTAAACTTATTCCAGAATCTCTTCTGGAACCTGTGAGGCTACTTCAGTATACAAGCATATGATTGTATTATACACAAGTGTTTAACATGATTTTCTCATTTGCTTGTAACAGTGATCACACTCTGTCATTTCATATACTCCAGGGGACTGAACTCAGTTTTTTTTGTTCAAATACTGATTTACATTCTCCGGGATGTAAAATGAATGTAAAACTACATCATCCATTGTGACAATCAAGCCCTTTCATTTTGAAGTATTTAACCTACCTCATCAAACTTCCTTCATGAATCTGAACAGATAAAAAAAAGAGAGAGATGGCTTTTGAATAAGCAGGAATGAGAGTCTTTCATTTCCTGATTTTGCCCTCATTCTTTTAGACCTTGAGAACTCTGGCCACTGGGATAATTAATTTGCCTCTGAGACAGAGGCTGTTCCTAGATAGGCAGTTTGAATAGAAGCCTAAATACAATTTAGCAAATTGAAAAACTTGCTAGATAGCACAGGGCTGGGGAGACTGGAGGAATTACAGGCAAGTAATCAACTCTACAACATGCTATGTCTAACTGCTTACGGGAATTATTTATGAGCTGACTGGGTATAACATAACTGTGTAGCACAGTGGTGTAGCTTAAAAAAACAACAACTCCAAACATTCTATTGTAACATTCTAAGCCTCAATATAAATGTATGATTTTTTTCCCCAGAATGACCAGATAGAGTCTGGGTGTATTAATAAGATATCTTTGTAGACACTGAATGAATGAAACCTACTGATTGGGACAGTACGACAGGAAGTATTTAATACATAATTAATTTGTAACTGTTTCCTGAAACTTCCCTAAATTTACCTGGTCAATAGGCAACCTGGATCCAGAGCTGCTGATTAACATCAGATCCCATTTTCATCTTTAAAAAAATCGCAATAAGAAATCAGCCCTTAGTTTGCATCTATTGTTGTAACAATCTATAGTTTGGAATATCCTGGGTTCAAACATTAATTGCATGTAGTTAGAAGCTAAGGACATATATGAAGTATGCCCATAGTAATATTAGCCAGTCTTAAATCTCCATATAGTGGGAAATTAAAACAAAATGTTAACCTATTGGGTTTTTGTCCTTTTCTCTCAGAGTTCTACATTCTACTATAACTGAACATTCATTTAGATATTCTTACATTCCATTAAGGAATAATTTCTGCAAACTGTGCAATTTACACATACATTTGCCAATGCCTTACTTTTCAGTATCAGGGCTGTCTTAACGCATGGGCCTGATGGGCCTAAGAGCCGATATGGCGCAGTGGTTAGAGTGTAGTACTGCAGCTACTTCAGCTGACGGCTAGTTCAGCAGATCAGTGGATCAAATCTCACTGGCTCAAGGTTGACTCAGCCTTCCATCCTTCCGAGGTGGGTAAAATGAGGACCCAGATTGTTGGGGGCAATATGCTATTTAGCATACTATCTTTGGTGTAAGCCACCCAGAGTCCTCGGAGAGTGGACGGCATAGAAATATGATTAATAAAAATAAATAATAATAATGATTAATGGGCACTTGCCCGTGGGCCCATAAGCATAGGGGCCCCATACTAATCTGCGTATGTTAACCCTTCAACACACCTTGTATCCTATAGATTCAGCAACTGTATGGCTTACTGAGTATTGTGTTTTTCAAGCCTTGTGTATTGTTCAAATGTTTATCAAGTTGATTAGTTGTTGCTGCACAACATATTTCAACATTAAACATTTTGTTGGAAGTGCCAATAAAATGAATATATGTTTAATTTTATCGACCATTTACATTGTTATTCCTGTGAGTAGTTGTCGTAGGGGCCACAGTACATTGCTTTGCCCAAGGCCCATAATGCTGTTAAGACGGCCCTGCCGGTGATGCAACTTTACTTACTATAAAGTTTCAAGTTCTGATAATGTTAGTATAAATTAGTATATACAGGTAGTCCTTGCTTATTGACCGCTATTTAGTCACCATTGAAAGTTATGCCAGCACTGAAAAAGGAGATTCAGGATTGGTCCTTACAGTTGTGGCCGTCACAGCATCCCTGTAATCATGTGATCATGATTAATGTGCTTAGCAACATTAGTCACACTGTGCTGTGGTCACATGATCACCATTCACAACTTTCACAGCCGGCTTCTGACAAACAAAGTCAATAGGAAAACTGGCAGGAAGTCACAAGTCACAATCAAGTGATGTCTGCTTAATGATCCAGAGAGATTAATTTAACAACCCCATCCAGACAAATTGACATTGTAAGTTGGGTGCAATCACATGTTTTACTTTATGACTATGTCGCTTAGCAATGGTGTTACTTGTCCCAATTGCAGTTTGTAAGTGAGGACTACCGGTATATAGAGACTACAGAAGAAAATATTTGATGGAAATGATTAAAAATAGTGTCATCCACTACAATAATGTCATCCATTTACACCTGGACAAGATTAAGAGCATAAGAATTATACAGACTTCATTAAGGTAAGTTAGTCTTGAGGTGAAATAGACAAAATGCTGATGCTCATTTATAGTAAGCTGATGAAGGCAGAGTCACTTTGAAACATTTCTTCCCAATTTTGTGTCACTTTACATGAGTTTTTTTAAAATGAAAAGCTATTAGTTGAGTCTCTTTCTTATCTCTTGTTTATGTTTCTCTCCTATTCCTTCTCCAGCCATTTCCCAATTTCTCAAAAAGAGTCACAGTTATGAGTGTTCAGAACTCAGATAATGATATTCCCTAACAAAAATAGGATTTTTTTTTAAAAAAATTGAATATAAAAAAAAATGAAGGGGAATAAGATTTGTTTGCGAAAACTATGCCATTAGACGCTTCAAATTTGAATTTGGAATAGCTATTTCAAGTCCAAAATGGGCTGCAACAATCATAGGAGCTACTACAACCTGTTCAACCTCATCCGATTGGAATCACAAGTATAGACAACCTTTTAGTGATTAGGACTATATTTTCAGAGAAGCCAAAATACATTGGGAAGGCTGTGTTACTTCTGATAGATTAGGCTGTGGATGTGGCCCTATGCTAGCCATGTGCTGTACTGGCTCCTGATTTAATCTCCCAACTCCAAAAGCAAATGAATAGAATCTCACATTTTCTAAACTTTCTTTTTAGTGACTTCATTTCTGTTGCCAACCTTTTTGTCCTTTAATAAAAGACAGAATGCCCTTTAAAAGTTTTTTTTTTTTAAGGTAAACGTACATTTTTATTTTCTGGTGGGAATACTGCTTGCAGTTAATATGTTCAAATCTTTTGCATCTTTAAACAAAGGTAGAGCTCTTTATTGGGTGTGTGTGTTAAAGTTTTACAAAACTGAACAGGTGGTACAATTCATGGCTCAGTAGCTGCTAATGCGCAGCAAGGAGCCAAATGTACTTGTACATGATCACAAAGCAGCATGTATTTCATGAACAGAAGCTGCATTCTTTTCAAATTATCTCCATATGGCATTTCCCCCCATTGATTTTTCTATCGCTTCTTTCATTAGTGAAAAAATTTGAAAGATAATATTGAACATACTTTAGAAAGCATTCATAGATCACATTAGGTTACTCTGTCATTGTGACAAACTTCAGGTTTAAAAGGGATTATTCTTAAGCAAAATAAATGCAGTATCTTTTTTTAAACATTTGCTTTGGACACTGATCTATCAAATCATACAGCAATAATTTTTCCTAGATTGATTAGATTATCTCTAAATTCAACTTGAAGCCCAAATTAAAATCTAGATTCAGGAATCCCTGCTGACTTTAATCAGAAATTTATGTTTGACAGAATTGAGTGTATTCTTTGGGATGCTGATACACAGTTAGGAAATGAAGTATACCATATTTCACCAGCTAGGAACATGAACTTTATACTATGTTTCTTAAAAAATCAATAGTTTAAAATAAGAAAATGGGCATAGCATATTAATTTCATGGAATATTGTTTACAATTTGCAGGCAACTTTTTATGGTTCGAGAGGTTCAGATGTTTTTGTACAAGAGATGGTTTCCAAAAATAAAAATTATTATTCAGATTTTGTGGTAGAAAAGGCAGTTCCACAACTAACCTTTTCTCATGTCATGCAGGGTTTAGAGGTGACAACCAGAACCTTGAATTGCATTTGTAAACCTACCTAGAATCAAGATAGCTCAATGTAGAAGCAACAGTGTTACATGAGTATATTATACCAATATTGTCCAGGTCACTGCATCTAGGCCAGTTGAAGCTTGAGAATAATCTTTAAGAACAAATTTCTGTTGAAAGAGTTCCAATAGTCCACATAGGCGGTGACCAGTCGTGAAATTCAAATTTTTTTACTACCGGTTCTGTGGCTGTGGCTTAGTGGGTGTGGTGTGGTTTGGTGGGCGTGGCAAGGGAAGGATACTGCAAAATCTCTATTCCCTCCCCACTCCTGGGGGAAGGATATCACAAAATTTCCATCCCCACCCCACCCCACTCTGGGTACAGCCAAAGGTGGTATTTGCTGGTTCTCCGAACTACTCAAAATTTCCGTTACCGGTTCTCCAGAACCTGTCAGAACTTGCTGGATTTCACCCTTCGAGGTGACTAAGGCATGAGTGGCTCTGAGATGTGCCCTCAGTGTATTAATAGGCATAACTGGAGTGCAAGATGCAATTGTGCAAAGGCTGTCCTGGCCACAACTGCTACCCTGCTTCTCAAGCAGGAGCTACAAGTCTAGGGAAAGCCCTAGATTGCACATGAACTCTGCCTGTGTTACCCCATTCAGAGTTCTTAGGCAATAAAAATAGCACACAAAGAGAAATGGCAAACCTATGGCACACATACCACAAGTGGCATGCAGTGCCCTCTCTGTGGGCACGCAAGCCATTGCCCCAGTTCAGCTCCATCATGCATGTGCATGCACTGCCCGCCAGCCAGCTGGTCATTGGGTCTCTGCCCAATGTGTGGGGGTGGGACATAGTGTATGCGGGGGCCGCACACGCATTGCATTTTGGGGGTTCTGGCACACATGTACATTTGTGTACGTGCGTGTGCTTTGGGCCCTCGGTCCGGAAAAGGTTAGCCAACACTGATCTACTCTGTAAATATTGTAACTTCAGTGAATCCGTAGTTCATAAATACAGCTCAGACATCAATACAGCAGACATCAACTAGATCAATAGTGCAGGATCATATGGAACTTTTATATGTGTATATCGCTATAGACAAATGTTTCCTTCCTGAAAACTGTTCACTTTATTTATGAACAATCAGCTCTTCTCTGGTCTCCTGATACAGTTTACAGACAGCAAAGGCTAGTCCCAGCTAAGTAAATTCTGCACTTATTTGAAACATTCAAATAGAGCACTTTCTTATGCATGAATTGTAGCATGCCGTGGTGTATAGTTCATATAGTTGTTATGGCATAAATAACTTCATAAACCTCTTAGAGGAGGATAGCAGTTCAGAGTTGAAGGAGATGTTGCTTATCTTGTGATTACTGTTCTAACCTCATGGGAAATGAATATTTGTTGGGCTTGGGTATCTAGGCAATGAACCAAATTTTTTTATACCTATCTTCCTTTGAAACCTGAAATGCTAGTCTCTAATCTTAGTGTTTTTCAAGGGTACAAATGATTATCTCAGCATGAGATTTGATGCAGTTTGAGCAGAGGATTTAAAAGAAATAATGAACACATGGTAAGTAATGGTAAAGAAATGTTGACCAGATAGTAGATGACTCTTTCTCTGAATAAAGTGGAATAAGGCATCATGTAGATGGAGAGTGAAAAGAGTCTGCAAGCTACAGAAAGTGTCTGTGAAGACTATTGTAGAAATGGAGACCAGCAGGGAGGGATCTTTAAAATTTCTTGTGGTACCGAAATGTCTCAGGCTGGTCCTGCAATGAACCTTTTCTTATGGCTGCATAGTTAAGTTTTCATAATAATGAATGATTCTTTTATAGGCTCCTGATTGTCTAGCAATTGTTACTGTTTTGTTAAATTTTGTTGAATTCTTTAGTACCTTATATTTTTAGAATTTGTGTGTGATGGAAATAAGCTAATTATATAACTGTTTGCCAAGACAATTTTTATAGACAGAATGCAATAACTCAAATATTTGCACTTTGTTGAACAGTATGGCATTCTATTTTTGGATTGCTTTTACTTAATGTAATTCATAAGGCTTATCCATCCTTTTTTATGGCTTCTAGCAACAGGAAGATTTATTCCATCACTTTCATGGAAATAATCCTAAGGCTGCTGAATTCTCTTTTTGGCTCATACCCAACCTTTTCTCCAGAACTCTGCTCAGACATAACAAGCTGTATGATTCCCTGGAACACAGAATATTTTTGTTCCAGTGTTCTTCTGACTGTATCTAAATCATTGTATCCTGAAAAGAAGAGGTGTGCAGTTTGGTTATCATCTATCATTGCTACTAGAAAGGAGAAAGCATGGTTCAAGTTGTGATGGAACTCTAAGTCAAATTTTCTTCAACTCTGTCCCAATTCTATTTATGGTTCTATTGATTAGCCTGGCATTGACAAAGCAACAGTACTCAGAAAATTGTTGAATGACAAAGTAAAACCTCAATCTTAATTTCCACAATGTCCCAGGCTCATGTTCTGCAATAATGTGGAAAATTAAATTGTGTAGCTGAAACTGGCTACCTAGTATTGCTAGGAACGGTATAATGTTAGTTAGACAGACTAACAGGTAGGGAAATCACTTGTAGTTGTCCCAGGTGGATACCTAAGGATCTTTGTTTTGGATGGAGTATATTTTACGACTGAAAAGTATTTGGTCAGAATTACCCTGGTCTAATTTTCCTGAAATAATATAGTTTTCCTGCATTTTCCCATTTATTTTTTAAAAATAAAATTAGCACTTGAGGATTTTGGAGGTATAGATCAGGGGTGTCAAACTCAAGGCCCACAAGGTGCTTAGAGCTGGCCTGTGGGGCCAGTCTGGAAACAGCAGAGGACGGGCCCATGGTGCCTCTGCCAGAAAAAATGGAGCTTGGCTGTCCCACGCTCCATTTCTGCTAGCACAGGGCTGCAGGAGGCTGTCATGGCTAAAAATGGAGCATGAGGGGCCCACACGTGCAGCCCTTCCAGGTTCTTCTTTTTTGCTGGCAGAGGGCTAGCAAAACAAACTAAAAACAAAACAAAAGGAGAAATGTTTCCCCTTTTGTATTTGAGCATGCAAAAAAGAACAGGAAAGGAGAAAGGGAAAGAGGAAAGAAAAAGAAGGAGAGATGGGAAGACAGTAAGGAATGAAAAATAAGGAAAGAGGAGAAGGAAGAAGAAAGCAGAATGAAGAGGGAAGGAAAAAGAAGAAAAGGAAGGAAGGAAGGAAGGAAGGAAGGAAGGAAGGAAGGAAGGAAGGAGATTATAATGAGGCAGAGGATCTCAGGGAAGTTCTGCCTCAGTACTTGGCCACCACGGGTGCCAACGATATGAATGAAATCAAGCTGGCCTATCCCACCATTGCCATGCCCCCCCTCCATATTTCCCCACTCTCCAAGGTCAAACACAAACCTGATGCAGCCCTCAATGAAATCGAGTTTGACACCCCTGATATAGATGGAGAAAAGATTTAAGGAACTGATTTTATTTTATTTATTTATTTATTTTATTTCGAATTTATATACTGCCCTTCTCCCTCGGGACTCAGGGCGGTGTACAGCCAAGTAAAAACACATGATACAAACATTAAGAACAACTAAAAGAAATATCTCAATTGGCCCAAGATTTAAAAAAGACAAACCAATTTAAAATTATCAAAAAGGATTTGTTAGGCCAGCCCGGCTTGTTGGAAGAGAAAGGTTTTAAGGGCACGGCGGAAGGCACGGAGATCTTGGATTCTCCTTATCTCTGGAGGCAGCTGATTCCAGAGGGTAGGAGCCCCCACAGAGAAGGCCCTCCCCCTGGGGGTCACCAGCCTGCATTGCTTGGCTGATGGCACCCCAAGGAGGCCTCTCTGTGGGAGCGCATGGGTCGATGGGAGGTCGTTGGTGGCAGAAGGCAGTCTTGGAGATAGCTAGGTCCTATGCCATGGACCACTTTAAAGGTGGTGACCAACACCTTGAAGTGCACCCGGAAGACCACCGGAAGCCAGTGCAGCTCACGCAGGAGCGGTGTTATGCAGCTCCCGTAATTACCTGCGCGGCCACATTCTGGACCAGTTGGAGCCTCTGGGTGCTCCTCATGGGGGTTCCCATGTAGAGAGCGCTACAGTAGTCCAGGCGAGAGGTGATGAGGGCATGAGTGACTGTGCACATGGAATCCCGATCAAGAAAGGGGCACAACTGGTGAATCAGGTGAACCTGACAAAAGGTCCCCCTGGCTACAGCCGTCAGATGTTCCTCCAAGGACAGCTGCATATCCAGGAGGACTCCCAGATTGTGCGCCCTCTCCACGGGGCCAAAGACTCACCCCTGATAGTCAGCGATGGAGTCAGCTGACTATATCGGGATGCCGGGAACCACAACCACTCAGTCTTGGAAGGGTTGAGCTTGAGCTTGTTCCTCCCCATCCAGATCCGTACAGCCTCCAGGCACTGGGACATCACTTCAAGGGCATCATTGGGGTGGTCTGGGGTGGAGATGTACAGCTGGGTGTCATCAGCGTACTGATGGTATCTCACCCCAAAACCATGGATGATCTCACCCAGCAGCTTCACATAAATGTTGAACAGAAAGGGTGAGAGGACCGACCCTTGCGGCACTTCACAGATGAGAGGCCTCGATGTCGACCTCTGCCCCCCTGTCAACACAAACTGTGACTGGTCAGAGAGAAAGGAGGCGAACCACCGTAACACGGTGCCCCCCATCCCCAACTCTTCCAACTGGTGCAGCATGATACCATGGCCGATGGTATCAAAAGCCGCTGAGAGATCTAATAGGACCAGAACAGAGGAACAACCCCTGTCCTGAGCCCTCCAGAGATCATCCACCAATGCAACCAATGCCGTTTCCGTGCTGTGACCAGGCCTGAAACCCAACTGGAACGGATCTAGATAGGACGTTTCCTACAGGAATTGTGGGAACTGTCATGCGACCACACTCTCAACAGTCTTCGTGACAAAGTGAAGGTTGGAGACAGGACGGTAGTTAGCCAGTACTGCCAGGTCCAGGGAGGGCTTCTTGAGGAGAGGCCTCACCACCGCCTCTTTCAAGGCAGCGGGGAAGTGACCCTCACTCAATGAAGCGTTGATAATTCCCTGGAGCCAGCCTCGTGTAACCTCCCGGGAAGCCAGTACTAACCAGGAGGGACACGGGTCCAGTAAACATGTGGCCGCATTGAGTCTCCCCAAAATCCTGTCCACGTCATCCGGAGTCACAGAGTCAAACTCTTCCCAGGTAATGCACTCAAGACTATTCCTTGCCATCCTGCCCGGATCTACCCAGTCAGAGTCCAAATCCTGCCGGATCTGAGCGATTTTGTCATACAGATATCGTCCGAAATCCTCAGCCCTGCCCTCCAGGGGGTCCTCCCGTGCTCCCGGTTGAAGCAGGGAGCGGGTCACCCTGAACAGGGCCACCAGATGATTCTCTGATGATGCAATAAGAGCGGAAAAGTAATTAGACTTCGCTGCTTTTATCACCACTAGGTAGGTCTTAATATGTGACCTTACCAGTGTTCGATCAGATTCGGTGAGACTGGCCTTCCAACCACTCTCCAGGCGTCTTTTCCAGCGCTTCATCTCCCTCATCTCCTCAGTAAACCAAGGAGCCGCGAGGGATCGGCACCGGGTCAGAGGCCGCAAAGGCACAACTTGATCTAAGGCCCCTTTAGCGGCCCAATCCTAGGCCGCCACCAGGCCCCAACTGAGTCATGTGCTAGAACCTCAGGAAATGGCCCAAGCTCCATCTCGAATCTATCAGAATCCATCAGGCGCCTGGGGCAGACCCATCTTGTAGGCTCCACCTCCCCACGGCGGGGTGTAGTGGTTCGAAGATCTAGGCGAAGGAGCGAGTGGTCAGACCATGACAAGGGTTCCATATCTATATCCCCTATAACAAGACCACTCAGCCACTGAACCCTTCTAAAATTTCAGGGAAAGCAATTTAGGAAGCTTTAAAAATAAGTGATTTTTAAATGAATTGAAAAAAACCCACCTATAAACATATTAACAATACAGAAGATTAATAGGTTTAGTATTTCATCATGATAAACTGAATCTTAAGAATCAGCCTTACAATGTTTACTAATAAAATCATGAAAGGTCTATCAGATTGTCCATAACAAAATGTTGAAAATCAGATCCCTCCCTCACTTGGCACAAGGTATCACCACAGATGCTCCATCATACCTTCCAACTGGACCATCAGTTTTTTCCCCTTAGCAAATGGAGACAACCTTCTCAGGCAGCAGATACTGGGCATGTATAGTAACAATCCTTCGTCCATTCTACCCAAATTCTTAATTTTCCAGAGCAACAATGCATTGTTGCCAAAAGCAACAATGATTTTAGTCTAAATTTGAGATGGAATATATATGTGAGCAAACAGTTAATGATGTAGAAGCCAATGTTTCTAATGGTGAAAGGGAGTTTTGATATGGGATTATACAACAAATGACGCTATAGAGCACTACACACCAGAACAACTAGATACACGAATAGTTTTTCCCCGAACACCATCACTCTGCTAAACAAATAATTCCCTCAACAACTATTCACTAAGTCTGCATTACTATTACTATTAATCTTCTCATCGTTCCTATCACCCATCTCCTCCCACTTATGACTGTATAACTGTAATTTATGACTTATATTGATTGTTTCCTAGTATGATTCAATTGCTTATTAGTACTCTATGACTATCATTAAGTGTTGTACCTTATGATCCTTGACAAATGTATCTTTTCTTTTTATTTACACTGAGAGCATATGCACAAATTCTTTGTGTGTCCAATTACACAATTGGCCAATAAACTATTCTATTCTATTCTATTCTATTCTATTCTATTCTATTCTATTCT
>WNWU01000019.1:20382610-20428502 GCA_012654045.1 Ptyas mucosa | reverse complement strand
TCTATTCTATTCTATTCTATTCTATTCTATTCTATTCTATTCTATTCAAGTGTTGCATGCAGTACTACATCTAGAAGTACCTGCAAATGATCCGATTTGTCTTCAAAGTTGCAGCTATAATACGAAATTCTTTCCCTTTTATGTTCCTTGCTTCAGTTCTTAAAAACCGGTTTTTTTTCTGCTGACTTCAGAATTGTCATTTATGATCAAACACTAGAGGCCTGCAATGCAACACTTCTACAGCAGTGTTCACGCCAATGCACAGGATTATACAAAAGCTGCCAGCCCTGCCATACAGAGTTTAGAATTCAGGAATCTGCTGAGATATGACAGATCTGTGAAACTTGTAAAGCTGTTTATTCAATAAGTAAGAAAATCTATTCATCCTAAATTCATTCCCAAAATAACTAAGGGGAAGCTTCAAGCATTAGAAGGAAAACAGAAACTGTACTGTACTATACTGTGCTGAACTGTACTGAGGACAAACATACTATTGTTGAAATGAAAATTGGGTGTACATGACTCTTGAGGAACTTTACAGAATTGGGAACATGCTGCCAAGCTTCATGGTGAGACTCCCAGCAATGTTTTCCTTTCAACTTTCTTGCTTAAGGCCATAGCAACTCAACAGCCTTGCTACACAGAGACTTGTGATATGCTTAGGGAATATTTAATAAATCACTGTGCTGCTGGTTGGAAAGAGGCAGCAATTGGAACAAACTCAGGATTATACAAGCAGCTAGGAAACACTGCTGGTAGCTAGAAGATCAAATGATCTGTTTAGCCAAGACTGTATTTGAAGTTTTAGGAGCCAGAAGAGAAAAATTCCTGTTCTAGTCGTTGCCTTGGGGGAAGCATGATAATTAACAATGATGCCTCTTTTTTTTTTTGAATAGACATTACTTTACAGGAGTACCACAAATATAATGCCACAATAAATAATTTTCAAATAATGTACAAAATTGATGCCTTGATTTGAACAAAAAATGATGAAAATTGTATTCCATGATCTTCAGTTTTTCTGTTCTGACTGATAACAAATCTAATTTCTTCTTATATGGATTTAACTGGAATAGAGTTCAAGAGCTGCCCTGGGGTAGGGTGGGGTTGAGCTCTCTTCCCAGCTCCTGTTGGGGACTTGAAAGATGCCTCCAACTGGGTGTCACCAGGGCAACAGTGATGTCACCAGCTAATTCTTTCAACCCAGAAGCGCCTTGGTGCTTCTAACACAAGTGCAAAAACTGGAATGGAAATTATGCTGCTTTCCAACCACTTTTTGTCCTATGCCAAAAAAAACAAAAATACATTTTCTTCTGGGTTTTTAAGATATTAGTTGTCTAAAATCTACTAACGTATTTTTTTCTAAAATTAGTGCATTCAATTTGAGTCTAGTCAGAAATCTCATAGCTTTGCTGAAGCCCTGCATTTTGTGGTTATTCAAACAAATGTTTTGCCAAAATCTTTCTTGCAGTTTCTCAGATATCTTCCCTGGTAAAATAAACTTCTGTTTTTCTGTTTTTTCCTTCCAGAAATTAAGAATTTCTTTCAAATTTCTCATAGGTGTTTTGAATGTATTCCATTGTTGGAAGTGGTGGATATTGCACTGTTCACAATGCTATTTTCTGTTATATTTTTCTAACATGCTGAAGCCTTCCTTACTGACCACATCAAAATAGAAGTTCCCTCCTTCTGTCCTTAGGATTTCATGAAGACGTGGGAAGTGAGACTATTAAAATAATAATTTATAATAAACAGAATATATATACACATATACATTCCTTGGCCCTAAATAAGGGTTTGAATGCCACACATATCCATGACAAATTCTCCTAAATGTTCTTTCCCTTTAAAAACAATTTCAAAAGCAATCTGTTTTCTTTATATTGAATGCAAACTGGTAAAACAATAGAGTGGGAAGATCATTTTAATGTCGCATTGGAATTTAATTTGTCTATTATAAAGCTCTAACTAAAGAAGAATTAAATGGAAGCTATAGGACTGGAATACTGGTAAGTATGAGGTGCAAGAAACACGAACCACTCATGAAAAGCCTCAGGCTGAAACTTTATTGTTTATTGCCTAGGTTACAAGAATCAGACTTTTTGCTTTGCCTTGGGAATGACTAGACAAGGCATTATGGATTCTGGGGCATGTCATACTTATGTTGTTTACAGCAGAGTAACAATTCCAAGCTCAGCTTTCGCTTGACCCATTCCTCCAGCCCATTCCTCCAGCCTAATTCATTAAAACTATTGAGAATAAATGTGAATTTCAGAAAGCAACTTTTGAAGAAATGTACACATGTCATTTGCACTTCATCAGGGGTCTTTATAACAGTGTTTCTCAACTTCAGCATGCTGACTGGGAAATTCTGGAAGTCTTCAACCTCCTGTGATTGAGAAAAACTGTTCTGTAACATCTATGATTTATGTTAATCTTGGAAACTTTCATGAAGTTTTGCTCATTACAGCAAAATCTGCTTTGGTCTCTCTGGTAGACATATGAAAGGCTATGCTCTGAAGTCAATGAACTGCCCCAAGGAAGAATTATTTATCAGCTCATGAACTCATGAATCAAAATCACTTAAAATAGTTTGCACTGTAAAAACTCGTTTTGTTATACAAAAATACATCCATCACCATTTGTAAAAGCTTGAAAAAAATGTCTGCTTTAATAAAAGCAGAGAGATGCTATATTTTCAGTCACTCATGCAAAGCCCTACTACCAAAACCATTTTGTAGTGTAATAATAAAAAATTTACCTTTCATTAGAGGCTGTCAAAAAACATTAAGTACCTTTGTCGCTAGGTACTTAGTGGTGAATATGATTGGGTGCAAAAATTCTTTCAGATATGAAAAGTATGCTTGTAAAGTATGTAATAACTCATCATTCTTTCCAAAAGAACAAATGCTGGGGTTTCAGAGCAAGTAGAAACTGCAACACAGTGTTGCAGTTATTCCTGATGAAGACCTAATCCAGTGCATTCTATTTCCCTTATTATTTTTAATTATCCCTTTCTCAACCAGTTACTAAATGTTAACTCCGCAATAGCTACTAGCTTTTCACAGTCCTTACTGGTCTCAGCTACCTACTTCCTGGTTTTCCCCTTTAAGATTTTTTTTAATCTTATTTTTTTTATTATTTTTTTTTAACTATTGCAAACCTCAGCATTTTTTGAAAATTCCCTCTTGGACTTTGCTTTTGTAATAGTACTCATTGTGTTTCAACAATACAGGAAATATTAAATGTAGAGGGATTAAAATAACAAAATTGTCTGAGATATATTCATTTATGGCATCCATATAGTGAGATATAGGCATGGAAAATTCTCAGATGTCTACATATCTGTACTGATACCTACATCTACATCTACCTGAAAATACTTTTGTTGTTGTTCGTTGTGAAGTCGTGTCCAACCCATCGCGACCCCATGGACAATGTTCCTCCAGACTTCCTGTCCTCTACCATTCTCTGGAGTCCATTTAAGCTCATGCCTATAGCACAAATCAAGAATATTTCATTTTTGTAATATTTTGGCATTGTAATATAATCACTATTTGTTATATTAGGAGTGAAGCTGTTTTAACATCTTTATCAGAACTACGATAATCATGCTGAAATTGTGGGAGTACTACTGATTTATAACCAGAAAGTATTTAATGAAGTTAATATTATATAGTGCAATTTCGATAATCCCTAGACCAAAAGTATAAGAATTTAGAGATGATTTAATAGTGTAGAACTCCTGGTGAGACTAATGACATTATTCACAGGAGGTGTAATAAACATGCATGCCTGCCCTGGTTTAAACATTCCTTTTTAGTCAATTGTATTCATAAACTCTTGTCCAGGATTAAATCTTAATCCTAATATCAATTATATGGTTAGTGAATTTGAAATGTTGAGCTTGCATTGGTGTGATTCCTAGGCATTACTTATCCATATGTTTGCAGAAAGGACATAGGAATATTTCTTAAAAAGGAATGTAAACCAAACATAAGACAAAACAAATTAAATTAACCCTTTAACGCAATTATGAGACAACTTAAAATGTGTTTAACATTGCCATATTTATCAAAATTAGAGATAATTTCATGCTACCAAATATGTACTAAGTCATAGTTTGTTATAATTTAGGTGTATTAAATATGTCACAATTGCCTGAGTTATATTACAGTTATTATATATAACTTCTAAATTATGGTTTAATAACCACTATGCCTGGCTTAATACATTCAGCTCACCTATACCCTATTTTTATTTCCTCAGAGTTGTGCAGAGTAGACGAGACTAAATTTTTTAATTTTCCTGGAAAAGTGAAGCTTAACGTATGCTGTGGATGTCTGATGTCTTGCACAGTTTAAGGCATGAAATTTAAAGATTTCCCTTTTAAAATTAGACTCACTTTGGAATCTGTCCCCACTTGCTTTTCCAGGACTGTCCTCAGAATGCTAAACAAAGCCATTGGCCCACAGATACTTTACTGCAATGTTTAGTTAAGTTTAATGTAATATATGTAATAGAATTTATCAAAACAAAATTTAGTATGATTTTTTTTCTGAAAGTGCCAGTTAGCTTGGAGATAAACTAATTACAAGTTGAGCCTGAGAATATACAGAGTCAATTACAAGTTGACCCTGAGAACAAGTAGGAAGCTACTTGCAATAGATCAAATATAAGTGATGTTTGAGGAACTGCTTCCTTTCTGGTTATATCCACCTGCACATCAAGTCTAGCAGAAGAAGCATCTTAGGTCTCATCTATGAATGATTCAGTGATGGGTTGCTACCGGTTTGCCCCAGATCGGGTGAATCGGTAGAGGCGGTGGCGGGAGGCTCCGCCCACCCTCCCGTATGCTGCACGCGCAAGCACATAAGCATCCACAAGCGAACTGGTAGTGATGGGGCTTGCAACTCACTACTGAATAATTGTCATCTGATGAGACTCAAGAGCAGAGCTTTTTCTGTTATGGTACTCATCATTGGAACATTATCCCTGAAATTAGATTGACCCAAACCCAAATGGCCTTTCAGAAGGTTGTGAAAACATGTCTGTGCCACTGCGCTTATGGTTCTACTTGTAGTGGAAAGCCTATTCAATATACTGATGTATGGATTATTCTCTGTTCATGACTATGTTTTTATGTTTGGATATGGCCTTTACTAATGATTTTAGTATGATTTATATGTTTGTTTATTGTTTTTGATAGTATGTTTAATTATTATGAGCTGCCCAGAGTCACATATATGAGAAGAACAGCTGTATACATTGAATAAAATAAATAAACAACTTATCTATTGAGCCCAATCTTTCCAGCCTAGTACTGGCAGATGTGTGGTCTACAACTATAAATTGATCATCTAGAGATAGCAGTGAAGAGTATCAGGGTTGGGAAAGTTGAGTTACAATTTCTATTATTCTCAGGGATGAATGAATGGCCAATGGGTTAAGAAAGGTTAATCTAGATCCGTATTGTTTATTCTAATTGGGTGTAACTCTAAACTTCAGGAAAAGAATTTCATTCATATTCCATCATTTTAAAACATAATATAGCTGTATTATAACTATCTGTATAGTTTCCTTAAATTTCATTGAGACTAAATCTTTCACTCCTCACATAGGTTACAGAGGAAAATAGACATAGGTGTTGACAGGATGATAAGGTGGGCAAGTGACAAAAATAACATAAGAACATTGTGACAAAAGTCTGTTTCTTTCCCACATAGGTATGAATGGGTGACATTTGTGTCACTCAAAACAAACATACTGTTATTTTGATTTAATTGTGGTCAAACAACTGACATCTGCGAATTCAACCATATATCTCATGGTCTTTAACCAGACACCCAGGAATGAAATCCAGCAGGTTCTGACAGGTTCTAGAGAACCAGTAGAGGAAATTTTGAGTAGTTCGGAGAACCGGCAAATACTACCTCTGGCTGGTCCCAGAGTGGGGTGGGAATAGAAATTTTGCAAAAACCTTCCCCCAGGAGTAGGGAGGGAATGGGGACTTTGCAGAATCCTTCCCCTGAAGTGGGGTGGAATGGAGATTTTGCAATATCCTTCCCCTGCCACGCCCACAGAACTGGTAATAAAAAAAATTTAGATTTCACCCCTGCGGACACCACAGTACTAAATATCAGTACTGTATATAATTATCAGAAGAAAGGGATTGTTTTGTATAATTTCTAATAAAACAAAGAGAAAACCTCTAATGCAAGGACATAATCACAGTACATACAAACAATTCCTTATTTGAATTTTTCAAGAGAGCAACCTCTTATTAATTATTAATGGAACGAGGAAGCAAAAATCCCCAATTTAGCTTTGGAAAAAAAATTAACTTCAGCATTGTTTTTATAAAATATTAGGTCTGACAGTAGTGGCTTGCTTTCCTCTCACATCACAGAGCAGGAGAGCAGCATCATTTCCCTTGATGAAGGGCTTGACTTTTGCTCAAAGGCTAAGCCAACATTTCCTTTGCCAACGATTGGAACTCTTGGAGGAGGTCTCAGAAGCGAAGCAAAAAGGAGCCAATTGGCCTCTACTTGGTTACTAGGAGCTGAGGTTACTCTTCCATGAAGTAGTGTTGAAGGGAGCTTTGTTCGCATCATCACTGAAAGAAAAAAAAAACTTTTTTAAAGCTTTGGACAGCCTTCCTAAATCTATTCTTAAATTGGCAATCCTATGCACAGCTGAAAAGAAACAAAGTAAAATATGCAGAACTTATTTCTGAGAAAATGAGCTTTAAAAAAATATTTACAGGTAGTCCTTGACTTGCAATCACAACTGAACTCAAAACTGAATGTGTTGTTAAGTGAATTTTGCTCCATTTTAAGACCTTTCTTGCTACTGTTCTTAAGTGGATCATTGCAGTTGTAAAGTTAGTAACATGGTTGTTAAGTGAATCTGGCTTCTCCATTGACTTTGCTTGTTAGAAGGTTACAAAAGAGGATCACATGACCCCAGGATGCTGCAACAAAAGCCTCAACAATTTATTGAACAGATTGGCTGGAACATCCTGGAGTGCTGATGCTAACATTCTACAAACAACAACCTTGGATTATATTCCACAGTTAAATATTGTGCCAGCGTGTGGTTTAACAGCACCCACACCCAAATGGTCAATGTCCAATTCCACCAGACAATGTATATCATCTCTGGCACATTGCATCCCACTCCTATGCACTGGTTACCAGTACTTAGCAATATTATACCACCCACATTAGAAGAGTACAAGCTATTATTCTACAATGGTCAAGGATGCTGAATAATAAGGCTCTCCCTATTCACCAGGTCAATGCAAATCCATCATAATCTTTTAACAACCCCATAATCCTTTGTGGGATAGAATCTGGGCAACAGAATGGAGCTGACTGTTTACTGTCTGGATGCCCTTCCTGTCGCCAATGTGGAGTTATATTCGGCAGATATATTCTTATTGGGACCAGAGAAAGAAATAACTGCCTCTACCTAGGATTGAACTCACAGCCTCCTGATTGTGAGGCTAGAGCTCCACCTCTAGGTCACCACACCGTGTACAATGCACAGCCCATCACAAGATTAAAATCCCATAGGCCAGCTTTGAAAACAGATATTCACTTAACATCTACCCAGCTTAACACTGAGAATGCCTGGAGAGAGGAATAGTCCAAGGTACCTTCTTGTGGTCCAAAGTACCTTCTAGTGATCCTTCTATCAAACCTTCTATAAAACCCTGGTTTTTAATCTGCCTTGCTTTGACTGGTTGGAATGGAATAGAATTAGATGTAATACTGGAAAACGTGTTTGTCCTGGTGGCGCAGTGGACTAATTCACTGTTATTAAGATCAGCTGCTTGCAATTACTGCAAGTTCAAATCCCACCAGGATCAAGGTTGACTCAGCCTTCCATCCTTTCTAAGGCAGGTGAAATGAGGACCCATATTGTGAGGGCAATAAGCTGACTTTGTATAAAAAATATATATACAAAAGTATGAAGGCTATTGCTTAACACACTGTAAGCCGCCCTGAGTCTCCGGAGAAGGGTGGCATAAAAAAAAAAGGATGGAAAGAGTCCCCTTGTTGCAATGGTGATTCTGATATGCAAACTATTAAACATATTGTGCAAGATTGCCCATGATATGTGTTTTCTAGTTCCCTAGAAGATCTACATGAAGCAACATCAGAGGCAATTGCCTTGATAGCTGAATTGGCCATCCGGTTATGAGAACATTGTCATACCCCTAGAGAAGTATTAATTATAATTAAATGGATTGTGCATCTATGTTTACTTCTGTTATGTTTTCATTATACATTAAATAATAAATAATAAACTGCAACTATCATAAGTGTCTGAATTTTGATTATGTGACCATGGGGATACTGTAATGGTTGTAAGTGTGAACATGGTCATAAGTCACTTTTTCAGTGTTGTTATAACTTTGGTCACTAAATGAACTGTTGTAAATCAAGGATCACCTATATTACCCTGTTTCCCCCAAAATAAGACATCCCTGATAATAAGCCCAATTAGGCTTTTGAGGACATGGCAATAAGGCCAAGCACTTGTTTCAGGGTTCAAAAAAATATAAGACAGGGTCTTATTTTTGGGGAAACATGGTATTGTTGGTTGCAGCCAGATATTTAGACTTGATTTGACATTATTGTCCATTTATTATTTTTAATAATATTGGGAGTAATCTGCAATTAGATTCACAATCTAAGACTGAGGAAAACTTAAAAACTGAAGTCCTGACCAAGGACCAAAAATTATTAAAGTAGCTCTTAATAGGAAGCTTCAAGCAAGATGGTTTTTTAAATAAAATTATTACATGAGAGAATCTAATATTTTAAAGCCATATTGGATTAGTTCCATCAGGCAGAAATTAGGACAGGTATTTTTGTTATTTTTATACTCATCTTTCTCCAGATGCTTTTAAAGAAAAGAATTCCTAAGGTCAGATCCAAATGGTTTCCTTCTTGGAGACATTGAGATGATCTTGAAGTGCTTCAGGAGTGGATTCTACTTACCTTTACTACTGGTTCACAATGGGATCGCACGCGCGCACTAGCTTCGCTCGTGCACGTGCCTTGCTTCTGCGCATGCATAGATCGCTTTTGATGATGTCAGGGTCAGTGGGCGGAGCCTCCCACCAGTTTTACTACCGATTCTATAGAACCGGTCTGAACCGGGGGCAACCCACCACTGAAGAGCTTGGAATGTGGAAAGCTTTAATCTTTCTTCTGCCTCTTTCTGCTACCAACTCTCTTTTTCAGAATTCCTGATGTTGGAGTTTTCATGTTAGAAAAAGGGGCTTGGATTTCAGAATATTTTTTTTTTTGAGACAGACCTGTCTTTACAGAGATGGGGTTTTTACAAACAATATTATTCTATAATGTCATAACAGAAATGATTTTAGGTATAGAAAGTAAACATTGAGAAGCAGTATTTTTGTGTAAAACATAAACTTCCATTGTATACAGAAAAAGCTTACATTCTGCGATGTTCCAGAATATTATTACAGTTTAAATATATACATTTCAATAGTTCTGTGATATTTCAAACTCAATGAATACAGATTGGGAGAAGATAAAACAGTGACTGTTTCTTCCCTGCAGTTCTTATAGGCTGCAAAACTTCCATTTTTGATGGGCTGAACAGAATCTTAGAGTGATGCTGAAAAATCACTCTGACCTCCAAGCTAGCTTGGCATTCTTAGTGTTTAGGTAAACAAAGGAAAAAGCATAATAATACACCAATTGTGTGTGCATAGAATGCTTACGTGTTTAACATTATTTAGCTTCATCAGCTTAATGGAAATTTTTGTGGATGGAGTGCCCTCTCTATAAACAGCTCAGTGTGGCCATCAGAGTTCATTTTATTAGCAGCAACCAGACAGAGCCAGAAGAAGTAGCAACATTTATAGCAACACATTTATAGCAAATTACTATATTGGGAATTTTAATTTCAAAGGTTATAGGAGAAGTAAATATGCTTTTTCCCCCATATAGGCCTAGCTTTTTCTTAATTATTATTAATAATAAATCACTTTAATGAAATATAGATCATCCCAGGAGTAGGGGGGTATGAAAAACAAGGAGATTTGTTTAGTCAATAAGCATGCATTTTAGATTAGAATAGGAACATGGAATTGCCTTTTAGGGGTTTTTAATGTATGAAAAATGTAGAAAGGGGGGCAGACTGAGTTACCATCAGGCAGATCTCCTCAAGAAGAAAGAAAAATATAGATAACAAAGGGTTTTTTCCCCTCCACAGGTCTAATAAGCACGCTCTCTTGTTAACTGCCACACATTCAAATATAGGTACAAACATGCATAAACATAGGAACCAAAATAATGTAATTTTCACTGTATGAGGATTAGCGGACAGTTTGTTGCTTTGTTCTTCAAATGAGGCATATATTGGTCTTGTTTTATATACAACATTGTATAAATACAATTTTGCTTTATTTCTTAAATAGATTTATATGGTTGTCCAGCTCACACACAGTGACTCTGGGTGGTGTATAACCTTAAAAATCAACAATATTCCACAATTCTGTTTCACCATCTGTTATGTGGGCTGATATAGTGTGAAGTAGCTCCCCCCCCCGATTTTTAGTTTCCTGACAAGTTATTTCTGGTTCAGTGTCTTCTTTGATAATGCTGTTAAAGGCCATCTCTTCTCCATCTGATCTCCCCTCTTCTGTTCAGTTTCTCCCATGCTGCCTGCCTTTCTACCTTTGGAGAAATTTCCAGCGAAAAGCACTCTAGATAAGTGTGTAAAAGGTATTAATGTCAACAATGAAAGGCAAACAATGCCCAGAAGCATAATGGATTAGGGAGGTCAGAGACAGAAGAAATATCTTAAGAGTTCTGTAAAAGAAGTCATTTCATTTGAACATCTACTGGAGACTTTCTCTGTGGGACCTAAAAGGTTTTGCTGCTGAAAAAAAACACATAGCAGACTGAATTTTCATTTAAAAAAAAAATGAAAACCAGATAATTAAATTTTAGCTTTATACATAGCAACCATCCCCCCCCCCCAAAGTAACAGTGCTTTATATTGGTACATCATGCAAAAATGGAATTTTAAAAATCAGGAACATGCCTGTTCTAAGACAATTAAATGCCTTTGCCATATATGATGTGATTCTGAGATTGCTCAGGTTTTCCTGAAAGCGGTAACAAAAACGATAACAATAGAAGTACTGGTGAAACAAAATAACTTTCAATTCCTAGGTTATAGCATATTGGTCTGACTCAAAGAATTCTGGGTATTAGTGATCTCCAATTATTGAGCTTTTCTTCAGAGATTTCAATTCTTCCAAAACAAATATTCCCTTTTAGTACTTTGGTAAAAAACCATGACGATGAAGAAAGTGAGAGAGATGATTTGATTTTAATAACTGAAAGATCTGCTGTCAAATTAATCTTCTTAGCATCAAACCAATCACCATCTATTTTGGACACTAGTCAAAACCTCTGGAGACACCATTCATCATTTTCAAAGCATCAAGGCCAGCTGGAGGAGATGAGAAGGACCCATGAGTTAATAACTTAACTTTCTGATTCCTTGTCCAAAATAAACATTAATTGCATCCAAGAAAGGGCATAATAATAATATTAACAAATTTTCTTCCCTATTGTACAAAAGGAACCTATCTTTAAAGGATTGTTGTAAAGATAAGGGAAATCTGACCCTGTTAAAATTCCTTTTGTAGGACAGGATGAAAATAACAAGCAAGCATGTTTGGTCTGTGATGATATAAACCACCTGAAGTTAGGTTTTAATTGTTCAAAACTGGAGAATGTGATAAATATTTTTCACAAGGTGGGAAAAAAAGGATGCTAATGAATCTGGAAAAATATTTACTTACTCTGAGTTGGTGTACATGATAATCATCCGGTGATTTGACAATGTATTATCTAGATAAATTTTAAATTTTAAATTGAGATTAAGCATAGCATAAAACACTATTTATAACCAACCCATCTAGAATGCATATTTTTACAAAATCTTACCTTATTTGCATGCATTATGTTAAGAAGGCTGGAAGAGAGAGTGGAGAGAAGGAGTTGTGTATGAAACAAAAGTTACCAGTCTCTGATCTTTGTTCTCTGTGCTGACAATGGGATCTGCAGTCAACTTAACTGGCTCTTGGTCCATCCTCAGCTCTGTTTAATATTGCTCAGATTCAGACTGGGGACTATTTTAGTCAACTCTTTAAAGAAGAACATATGTTAAGATTTGGCAGCTTTTATAATCAACCATGAATTTGCTGAATATGTTTTATATATCTTATACTCTATTTTCTTCCCTCAGTACAAATGATTGGCCTACTTCCCAGTGATGAATGCTAAAAATGTGCATTCAAGATACAAGTTGAATAAGGCTCTTTTATCCTAGAAGAGGTAACATTTCACGCCTCTTACTCATTACTAGAAATTGGCTGGTTTTGCAGATAGTTGCTAAATGCTTATTCTCACTGTCAGTTTCTTCAGAATATAGGAGCGAAAAATACTTTTGCCAAAGAAATTTTTGTCCTCCATTTCTCACAAGGTTTTCTCTTCATTTTTTTCCCTAAGAAATTATTAAAATAATTTAATTTGTTAAAAGGGTGCAATCAGATGCCACATATTTGTCTTTCATTTTTCAATATTGTTCATATTTAAGTACACCCAATGTTTGTGCAGAGTACATGAAAAAAGAAAACCTGAACTTAATTTGTTTCATTTGAATTTTTATTTCTTATCTAAACTGACTCATGGAGTGGTTGGTTGATCAACTAAAATTGTTGCTGGAAGAAAACATGGTCATTGTTAAAATAATTAATTGAGCTTTCAATCTATGTTAATCCACAAGAGTCCTCTCTTGAGTTGTCTTATTGTGTGACTACATGGGTATATGTATGAATTGCTTTATAAAGAATATCCTTAACTAATTTCTTTCTTTAAAATAAAAACAAGGAGCGTAAATCAATGATTCCTAAAAAAGTATCTAGCAAGCATAATGTTCTCCTGTTTATATTACACCAGTTAAGTAATTTAGTTAAATATGTTATTTACTTATCTTCTATAGCATGTAGGAGGAGGACATGTGTTTGTACAGATGTTACTAAGCAGGAAGTCACATGAAGCTTTAAAATGCTCAATGATTGCTAGATATTACCAAAGGCTTACAGAAAAGTCTAATGGCTGTCTCCTAGTCATTTTTCTAACCCTAACTCTGGAGGTCAGTGAGTTCTCCCATGTAATCTGTTTTATTGTTGATATTTATCAGTAACAATCTAGTATGTTGAGAATATGAACTAGTTCTTCATATAGAGCAGAGGTGTCAAACTTCTGGCCCGCAAGCCGGATGCGTCATGCTCTGGCCATGCCCACCCCCGGTTTAGCGAAGGGGGAAAAAGTTGTGATACATCACGTGATGACAACACGACATCACAAGTCTGACACCTGTGATATAGAGTCTTTGTTTAATTCATTGTAGCAGCAAATTGATAAGCTTTTTTACATGTCATGAAACTCAACAAAGCTTATTATAGTCTCGGTTGGTTTGTAAATGGAAGATGAAAGTAATTATGTGAATTTTTTTGCTTTTGTTTCCTTCCCCAGCCTACAGTTGAATTGTTTACAGTTACAACTAAATGGGAAAGCTGAGATAGTTTCTGATTTCCAGTGTCTCTTTATAACTTATCAGAAAAAAAAATCCTGAAACATTTTTATTTCTTGTTAAGAAAACACTACATGCAGTCATTTATACATACACATTAGACCGATTGCTGTTGGGGTTAACAGCAATACCTCCCCCCCATCTATTTGCTGCCTTCCGAGTCCCAGCTGATTGGAGTCCCAGCTGATCGGCTGGGTCTTCTTTTGTTGCCCTGCAGAGGAGAATGGAGCTGGAAAGCAGGTTAATGGGGGTGGGGAGGGAATGGGGATTTTACAGTATCCTTCCCCTGGAGTGGGGTGGAAATGGGGATTTTACAGTATCCTTCCCCTGCCATGCCCACCAAGCCACCCCCACCAAGACACGGCCACAGAACCCATAGTAAAAAAAACTTGAATACCACCACTGGGACAGTTCCCACTAACCTTATGGCATGGCTATTTTAACTACTGTTTGAGGGAACCTCAATCCCCGCTTTTCAATTTCACCTGTAGGGATGCAAACAAGCCGCTTTACTTCTTTCACAACTCTTTCTTCAAACATAGTCATTGTTTCTTTCTCAGAAAAATATCAGTCACAGAATAACTTCTCAGTGAAGTTTGCAAATGAGCTTGAAAAGCACTTAAAACAACTTCCTTTTATTAGGGTCTGGATTTCAACCCAAGTGTTTTAAAGAATATTGTAAAGAAAACATATTTAGTCATTTGCTCAAACATATTTCAATCAAGAAACCTCAAAGCAAGTCTTTCTCTCGGTGTATTAATTATACATCAAAGGAAGGGTATAGCAGTGTGGTTTGCCAGTACAAAGAGGAAAAGAACAAGTGCCAGTGATAAAAATAAATCATACATATTTACCAAGATTATAAAAGAAAAATCATAGTGACAGATTAATAAGATGTTGTTTCATTTTTCACAGTCTTTGTTTATGGTTAAAATCCAAAATAACAATTATTTTAGTAGTGTTATGGAAAAGAAAAACTTTTCGACCTAGATTGTTCCAATATGAAAAGCATTTCTCCTTTTTCCCCCCAGTGATTTTTATAACATTTATAATATTGCAACATCATACAATATTATAAATTACTTTTCTATAATCTTGCCAGCTCACACTCAAGTTAAAAAACAGAATATTGTTGTTGTTGTTTTTCCAACCAGTGAAGGAATTTTCCACTAATAGTAAAATGGGTAGCCTAATCAAGGTTGTGTGGAATAAGAATTTATAAGCTACAAGCATGATCTCTGTTTGCAAATAGGTCGCATTTTCACATTGATTTAAATCTGCTCTTACGCATCTGCTGGAGAGGCAGAAAAGGCATATATGTCACATGTATCATGTCATCATCATGTAAATGATGGGAATTACATACTGTATGTCATTTGTATCATGCTTTGACTGATAAAGTTTACATAATTT
The DNA here is from genome assembly GCA_012654045.1 of Ptyas mucosa. Lineage (NCBI taxonomy): Eukaryota > Metazoa > Chordata > Lepidosauria > Squamata > Colubridae > Ptyas > Ptyas mucosa. The sequence continues at coordinate 20,413,433 of WNWU01000019.1, read as the reverse complement.
GGACAATGATGTCATAATGGTTTGCACCACTACCATTATGAAAAGAATTTGCATTTTCTGATATTTACCTCAATCATTTGTGCCAAACCTTTTTTAAAAAAGTAAAGTGTGATACAAAAAAAAGTCACCTAATAAAGAACACAGTCAGGGATAAAAATGCCCAGGAAATAATTTGTTCCAAAGGATCAGCAGATTTTTTGAAATAATCTCTATCAGCTCAAACCATCCACAGAACCTTTTTTGAAACAAAGATTTTTGCCAAATTCTAACATCTGTAAAATGGCAAGATCAGAGACCCATTCACTAGAAAAATAATCCAAAATGTTGACAAAAGCATAGGTATTTTTTAATCCTTCTGTTCTTAATATCCATTGAATATATTTCAATTGGCAGGACGACAGAAAGCAGAATCTTAAATAAATGGAGCGTATGGTAGGACACTGCTATGAAAGACATGCCTTTTCTAGCTAATTTCTTGGTGAAAATCAATGTCAGAGAAGGTGGTGAAATTTCTATTTCAAAGGGTTAAGACATTGCTTTGAAACAAGCAGCCAGTGTCTGTGAAAGCATGCTATCATGCCTTCTGGTTGGAAATGCTAGATATCACACAAGGGAAACCTCTGCTTTGATTCTATAGAATTCTTGGCTTGTTTCTGATGAACTATGCAGATCTATGAATCAACACTTTCTGGACAGCATATTACCAATATTTCAGAAAACATCATCTCATCCACCAGGGCTATGCATGTTTCAATAATAATTAGACCTTCCATGAATGTATTTCTTTCTCTTCTATACATGTATACACATCTTTTTTTCAGGCTTCTGTATGTGACTCAGAAAACATTTCCTCCCTTAAACTCAATTGTGTACGATTCTTAGTCCATGCAATTTTCTTGGCAAAGCTTTTTAGAAGTGGTTTGCCATTGCCTCCTTCCTAAGCTGACAGAGCTTAAAATTTGATTTAAAGCAAAGCTTCATTGCCTCCTGATTTGGAACATTCTCCTCTATTTGATATTTATTGATGACATTTTTATTCACTGGGCTTATGGACAAGAAACCCTGACAAAATTACCTCAGAATTTCAACAATTTTCACCCCATCATCAACTTAATCCTAGAAAAATCCAGGCGACAAGTTAAAATTTGTTGGTGCTTCAGTGAAACTACAACAGATATATAAATCTTAAAATCTACATAGGGAATCAAATACCTGAGACACATATCTATATAGTTTCTACTTCATAACATAAACACTTCTGTTCAGATTTACCCAGGGGTGCTATTCAGCAGGTTCTAACAGGTTCTGGAGGACCAGTAGCAGAAATTTTGAGTAGTTCGGAGAACCGGCAAATACTATTTCTGGCTTGGCCACCAGAGTGGGGAGAGAATGGGGATTTTGCAGTATCCTTCCCTTGGAGTGGGGTGGGAATGGAGATTTTGTAGTATCCTTCCCCTGCCATGCCCACCAAGCCACACCATGACCACCAAGTCACACCATGACCACCAAGTCACACCATAACCACCAAGCCACGCCCACAGAACTGGTAGTAAAAAAAATTTGAATTCCACCACTGGATTTACCTGACAAAGAAATATTTAAATTAAGAATGTACACACTGGTAATGACACAGGAAACCAAGACTTTGTAGTACATTTCAATGCTCCCACATATCTACTCTGGCAACAGTACTGTAAGACTCAATAATATCCAGTAAATATATATGTAAATATACATATGATGTATACACTGCCATATGTCAACAATGCCCTGCTGCACATCAAGTGAAGACTCTGAATAAACTTTATGTCAAAATGGCAGCATGCATTTTAATTTTCAAGAATGAATGAATATTATGAGGAAAGGAATTATAGAAAAGGATGTCCTTCATGAAATAGCTGAACTAGGATTTTAATATCAGAGGACAAGGGGCAGTAAAGCAATAGATTAAATGGAGAGGGAAGTAGAGGGGATAGAATACATGTGGAGTCCCATCTTTTGGGGTACCAGAGGTAGTGGGAGGAAGGGATGAAGTTGAATATAGGATGGTGAAAAGAGAATCAAAGAGGAAAGAGAAATACTGAATGGCAAAGTCTTATCGACTCCCCCTTCCACACACACAAGGAGGCTGAATAGTTTGATATACCTAGATGAAAAGATATTTTGCTAGCTATAAGGCTCCAGATTGCAACTGTGATGCTGAGAAGACAGTGACAACAGAGATTGCTAGCTTTTCTTGAGTTGTTTCCTTGTGGAACTTGGGAGAAAGCAGGATATTCACTATTTATGAAGAAATGAAGCTAAACTTGAAAGAAAGAGGCAGTCAAAGATGCCTCTGACTGAAGCCTTAGTACAGGCTGAAGACTGGCAGGAAAGGACTAGTAGCCAAGTATCAGAATAAAATACCAGAAAGTAATGACATCTGGGACTGAAAGAGAGACAGAAAGATGAACTCAGCAGGCAAACTACTGTGATAGTAATAAAATAGCAGAAGACAGAATGAAGAGTGGCAGGTATGGTCTCTTGCTGAAAGTGAAAGGTGAAAGGTGTGATGGATGCTGTACTCTCGTCAGTCTACCTTTTGGCTGAGGATGACTGACAATTAAGGGGACTTAATTGGACAGTGTTCCTTGGTTGCCATGGATCATGCATTGTATCATAACTACAGTGGTTTCTTAATGCTATAGATTGAGGGCAAATCCAGCTATCTTGTTGTCCATTAATACAGGCTGCCAACAATTTCTAAAGGTTAGAATTGTCCTCCCATTCCCTACAACCCATCATGAATACGGTCTCTGTCCATGTTTTCCTATTCTAAATTATAATTTAACTAGCATTTATCCCAGGGGTGGGTTTTACTTTCCTTTACTACTGGTTCACAATGGGATTGTGTGCATATGAGAGCAAAGCACGCGCGCTGAGCTTCTGCACATGCGTAGAAGCTTCTGCGCATGCTCAGATCACCTATGACGACATCCGGAGTGGTGGGCGGAGCCTCCCGCCAGTTTTACTACCGGTTCTTAAATATAAATGTAACAGAAATAAATGTACTCAAGCTATAAGAAAGACAACACAATTACAAGTGGCAGTGACTAGATCATGAAGCAACCATGTCCCAATAATTTAAAATTTAAAATTATCTGAGCTTTAAATATACACCAATATGTTTTATCAACTTGAACTAGAAGATGTAAGGTACAAGAAGAGAAGAAAATAATCCGCCAAAGCAAACAATGTTGTTATCCAGTTAGCTGCAATACTCAGAAGCGATGCAATAAATTCAATATAATATGGTTGCCAATGAGGCCAACAAATTATTAGCTCTTGAAAATCTCATTAGGAAGTTACAGGAGCTTCTAATAAACAAGGAAAGGGAAGGCAAGCACTGTAGGAGAGCAAATTCTAAATCATCATTTGATAAGGAACTCAGATCAGTGAGAATAAAACTTGTCTATGTCTATGGCTACAGGAATAACATTAGCTTTATAAATCCTCAAAATTTAATAATAAAAAAGGTCACATAAGCATCTTAAAAAAGAGATGCAATCATCTCCAAGTGATTAAGGTTGCAAAGTTGAATGTTTCATATACATTTTGGAGTCATGTATCACAAAACCTAGCTGCAAAATTTGAGTGCCATGTATCTTAGATGACCAGGGAAGCCTAGTTTCATTTGTTATACGACCCACAAAATTTAGCATCTTGGAGATTATAATAACTCCTAAAAACCTTCTGTGCTGCCATCCAAGATATGAGCTAACTATCTGAGCAATTGAAGTACAGTCATCTTATTCCTATGGAGTCTTTAGAAGCAATTTTAATTGATGGACCCCTATACTGGCATCACTTTTTAAACACAATGATAACACCACTTATATCCAGAAAATAGAAGGCAAATAGAAAAATCCTACTAATTATTGCCAATCAGTCTCTGGCATGTAATTAATAAAATCTACTTATTTGGGAAACTTCATGATTTGATTAAGGACAGTGATATCCCTGTAGAAAAACAAATGGGATTTGGGACAGAAAGATTTACAGACTTCAAACAGTGATATCACAACATCTAATTGGGAAATGTACTAATGGATCTAAACATTCACTTTATGCAGCTTTTGCAGACTTTAAATCTGCTTTCATTTTATATCTAGAGAGAAATTAGGGAAGTTACCATATCCTAATATGATAAGCAATAACTTCTATTGATGTATAAATTTTGTAGCATCATCAATGTAAAGGGTCAGATATGGCTTCCACGGGTGGCTAACATATGATCAATACTATATGGGATGTAAAGAAATGTGGGTATTCTTGCACCACTAATATTTATCTGAACTCAGTTCTATATCTTAACAACAGTAATTTCCAGGCTCCAAAATTAGCTGATATACATTTTTTAGTTCCCTGTCTGCTGCTGGCATACTTATTCTCTCCCTTCCATGATAAGGATGCAAAGACCTTAAAATTCTTTGCTTAATACTGTGAAGAAAAACTGGTGATAAATGATCAAAAACAGAAAATTATGGTCTTCCACAAGAGACCTAAAGTTAATAACTGGTTTATTAATAGCAACTAAATAGAGCAAGATGAATGCTTTAATTACCTGGAAATTACCTTTTACTAATCAGGTTGTTCAGACCCACACCTGGCCTATTTATCCCAGGTGGACAGAACAATGCTGTGGCCATACCAAGCCAACATAAATTTTGGACGCTTGTCTTTACTACGCTGTATCTGATTACTGCCAATTCTTAACATCCCAGAGCATCTGTCAAGATTCCTTTCCTTGAACATTTGTATGGTATGTGGTAATGACGTTGAGAGTCAGGGGAAAAGCCATAGCCAGGGCAATGGTTGGGTAAGAGGCATCTTAGCCTGCAACAGGAATGATCCAAGGGTGAAAACCAGTAGGTTCTGAAAGGTTCTGGAGGACCGGTAGTGGAATTTTTGAGTAGTTTGGAGAACTGGCAAATACCACCTCTGGATGGCCCCAGAATGAGGTGGGAATGGAGATTTTGCAGTATCGTTCCCCTGGAGTGTGGTGGGAATGGAGATTTTGTAGTATGCCCCTGCCATGTCCAAGCCACGCCCACCAAGCCACGCCCACAGAACCGGTAGTAAAAAAAATGGATTTCACTACTGGAATGAACATATCTTAGAAGGAATCCTCCGTAGTTCCTTGGGCTGCAAAGGCGACAGGGGAGGAAATATACTTTCAGTCTTTCAAGATTCTGTTAATATAACATTATAATAAACTAGAATAAGTTCATCTGGGCATGCTCCCTGTCTGGACAAATTTGTAAGGCTGACATGAATTTTGCTTGAGGATGGCTTTGGGCCAACCACTCTTTCTCTGAGCTTTAGGGAGGATGGAAGGGCAAACCTCTTCCAAAAAGCCTTGCCATGAAAACTGCAGATGTGTCCAGGCACTTACCTGGAAAAAAAAATCTTGATCCATACACAAAATTATATTTTACAGGTTGCCTATAATGTTCCCAGGTACACTATATGGACCTTTGTCCACAAAGGAAAACATTAGTGCTTATTTCCTAAAACAGTTTAATTTTTTATTGCAAATAAACATCTCAAAATAGTTGCTGCACTGAGCATCTTGCAAGAAAATGTCACACTATACTGTAATCTAGTTTTTTTAAAAAAAAATACCATGAAAAAAAACAGAGGAATGAACTTCTAAAACAAATACTCAAGCTTTGTATAAACTTCTTGTCCTTTCTTCAAATAGCAGTTACGCTAATTAGGTCACAGTTATTTTTTATGATTACATTAGCATAGTACTAAAAAAAATCCTTTCCTTTAAAAAAACCCAAGCAACTGAGGAGAATAAATAGGAATTTTCTAGAACTTAGTGAATGTCAGCACAGGAACAATTAATCTATTCATCCATTCTCTGGAAAACACTCCTCTTCAAAATGAAGTCTATGCCAACCTTCTTTATTTTAGATGCAGAGATTTTTCTGTTATTAATGCTGGCATTTGAAGCAACATTTCCAGCCATCATGGTGTTTCCAGATGAATGAAAGCCAATGTATTTTCTGTAGTTTATTTATACCTGTTTAATGTGGTTCTATTGTTGCATGTTATTTCTATATATCACTGCATTTTATTATATTCAATTGTGTTTATAATTTTTATCCTGCACAGAGATACCATGCATATTTTCAGTAAAAAATAAAATTCAATGCTTTAGTAATTCTCATGCTGAAATTGACCATACACATGGGCCTCCAGGGAAGCATATGTGTTTCGTATAGGAGGAGTCAAAAGTCAAGATGGTGTCTGTAACCACATTATCAAAGCCCAATCCTTTTCTGTATCTATATTGTACCAGAATCTCTATGTAAAACTACACTACACTTATGCTTTCAAAAATCAAACAGTATTCCTGAAAGTTTCTATAACACCCCGTTTCCCCCAAAATAAGACATCTCCTTACATTGTAGAATTTTATTCTGTTTGATCCCCTTACATTGTAGGATTTTATTCTGTTTGATTTAGTTATGCTGATTTGGAGTGACCTAGGAGGTGAAATGTCAGTAGAATGATAGAATAAAAGAGTTGGAAGGGACCTTGGAGGTCTTCTAGTTCAACCCCCCGCTTAGGCAGAAAACCCTACACCACTTCAGAGAAATGGTTATCCAACATCTTCTTAAAAACTTCCAGTGTTGGAGCATTCACAACTTCTGAAGGCAAGTTCTTCCACTGATTAATTGTTCTAACTGTCAGAAAATTTCTCCTTAGTTCTAAGTTGCTTCTCTCCTTGATTAGTTTCCACCCATTGCGTCTTGTCCTACCCTCAGGTGCTTTGGAAAATAGCTTGACTCCCTCCTCTTTGTGGCAGCCCCTGAGATATTGGAACACTGCTATCATGTCTCCTCTAGTCCTTCTTTTCATTAAACTAGACATACCCAGTTCCTGCACCCGTTCTTCATATGTTTTAGCCTCCAGTCCCCTAATCATCTTTGTTGCTCTTCTCTGCACTCTTTCTAGTTTTCTAATTACACTGTACTGTAACTTAAATATAGTATTTTGAAATTTGGCAGAAACCTGTCCATTTCCCACCATTTGAGATATAGTTTTAATTCACCAGTTTTATATATATGGGATCAAAACTCTAACCCTAAGAGAACATTACTTTGTGTAAAATCTGTGTTCCAGAATTTTTCGAGCAAACTATATCTTGTCTTAACTCCATAGCCTCTACTTTTATAGTATAGCTAAGTAATTTTCCTAATCTTCCATCATGGTTCTTAATGCTATATAGGTATAATGTGTGGGGTAAGGTTTTGTTTCAGCCCAGAAGTTAGGGGGTAAGGTTTGATACCTATTGCTTTTATAAGCAGGGAAGAACAAACCTAGCAGGTTTTCAAAGATATTGTGAAATTAATTCAGAAGATTAAGTTCAGGAGTGATGATTCTCTGTGAAATTGAAAGGTCCCAGTAAGAGGGGTTCAAAAGAGTTTCTACAAAAGGGAAAATAGCCTGCTGTCCAATCACTGTAGAGCTTCCGCACTGCAAATAATGAAATAGAAATTGTACAATTTGAGCAGCACAGCCAGAAGAAATTTGATAGGTTGTTCCATGAGGATGACATCATAGAAACAGAGCTCTATGGAAATGGGATAGGCACAAATGCTGTCTCTGAAAGAGCCCATATAATGTTCTACAATAAGAAATCAGGCTTTTTGCAGGAATGCTTTACATTTCAGAAAATAGGCTTTGTGTTCACCTATGATTTTTTTGCATATGCATTAACAAATCTGAATTTCAATAGCTTCATTGTAGCTGATTGGACATCTCTTAAAAATCTCTCTGATGAGTTCCCAAGCAGGAGCCTTGAAATTTTACTTTAAGAAAAATTCAGTACAGCTCTAATAGGTAGGAACTCAGCAGGAAACACAAATGCATGGTGCTTTGTACTAAAAGAAATCACCACTGCAGGCATGAGCAGAGTTGAAATCTATTTTGATCTTATTATGGTTTGACAGGACTCTGTATCACTGCATTATAAAAAGACAGACTAATTATGTTAAAGCAATTACACTTTTTTTGTCTGCTGTAAAACTAATTATCAAGCTGCTTTTAATGAAATATTCTGCAGCAAAGCCTATGTATTTCATATTGTTTAGATTTCAAGCCAAATAATCTTCTGTGCTGTTCTTTTTAATTCTTAATCGCCCTATTTCTTCAAGATCCACATGGGAAGTAAAAGTGCTTATAAGCTTGATGCTTTATTAATTTTGGTAGCATTTACAATGGGTGATAATTCTTAAGTAACAAAATGGAATATCTCAGCTGTTTGCAGATTTGTGAGAAACCATAAGGTTCTATTCTGCTTCTAATACTTTCATATGTTTAATGATATTTTGATTCTGACTTAAATTTAATCAAATTTAATATAATTTTCTCTAGCGTGTCATAGCACCTGGCAGGTAGGGGTTGGCTTGATTGTGTGCCACTGTTGTTTTCAACTCCTAGCAACCACATAGATAGATTTTCTCCATGATCATCTATCCTTAACTTGGTCTTTCATGTCTGCCAACACTGCACTCATTGTCCTTATAACTGAGTCCATTCACCCTGTTTCTGGTTGTCCTCTTCTTCTCTTTCCTTTCACCTTTCTCAGCTTTAGACCTTTTCCAGGGAGCTGGGTCTTTGCATAATGTGTTCTCTTCATAAATGTTTTCTTTTTCACTATGCACTTTGACTTTTGGTAGTAGAGCTTACCTATCCTTTGCATTCGGAGCTATGAGAGTAGTGTCATCAACTAAAACAACATATAGACTTGAAACCAGAAATATTTTTGCTGGCCATTTTACAAAACAAGTATAATAAAGGGAATGTATATCTGATTTTGCATGTATTAACGGCAGCGAGAATAGTATTTGAACAACAATGGAAAAGTGAAGAGATCCCAACAGATGAAGACGTGAGAAATATTAGAATGTGCAGAAATGGACAAGCTAACGCTTACAATTAAGGAAAAGAACGAAACTGAATATTTTTTGACTTGGGACTTATTTTATCAATGGCTAGATGACAAAAACAGGAGATAGAAACAGGGAAATATATGAAAGGATCGGTGATATAAGGAAGATATGTTAAATTGGTTAAACAAGTAGTATGATTATTATTGTTATTAATATTAGTATAATTGATATTAATGCAATCAATATTGTTATAAACACTTTGATTATTACTTCCTAAAATGACTTGTACCCAGACAACACACTCTTCAATTGAAGTTGAAATTTTTATATGTTATAAACATATTACAAAAAAAAAAAGAGTAGTGTCATCAGCATAGTGCATGTTAGGAATGATACAAAATCCAACATGCAAACTACTGTTGTTACCCTATTATTATTATTATTGTTATTATCTTACTGATTTTTTTACCTTCCAATTAAAAAAGCACATTAGGAAAAATTACAGTACTAAAGTTATATATTCAAAGAAAAAATAGCAAAAATATGCATATTAGCAAAAACCATGTGTGCAAAATATTATATTAATTTGAGGATAAGTTTAGAAATAAGATGGACAAATGTATATCTTGGCAATGCAGAAAATGAGTCAGAAAGATTTGTGTGTATTTACTATCAATTCTGGTGTACTTCCTTTTCATTTCAAATCTACATATTGGTTATTACAGTACTATAAGTATTATCTATAGCCCAGTTCTGTGTATTTGGAGTAACGTATAGAAATTGAGATTAATATCTAAATATTAATATCTAGCCATATTTGCTGAAGTAATGGGAGCTGTGTTCCAATATATTTTGTGGAGTTCAGTTGGGAAATGTTAATGTAAGGAATCTCAGACTAGGAATTTAAGTTTTAAGCATCAACACCTTCTTCTGAAGGGTAGGCATAATTTGTGTAGCCCTATAGCACTACCATTGCAAAAGGCAATACTATAGCTAGCAGCCCATTAGCAATGAAATGATGTAAGGAACCAATAAAACCTAATAAAACTTCTGATTCTGCCTCTAGCAGACCCTGAGGTAGAAACTCGGTTATAGGCAGCTACACATGTCTACTCAGACACATATCTCAGGTATTTAGTGATTGCTTTTATCCAACAGCTTTCCTTCAGGAGTGAAAGGCAGAAAACATTTTCTTACACCCACCAGTTTAATACTTGCAACACCGCAAGGAATATTAACTAGAGAGAGTGTGACTGACTCAAAATTACAGTGAAGCTACACTATGTGGTCTATAAACCATCAGGGGGCTAGAGTTTAGGCTTAAAGTTTCCTCTGCCTCTTTGCTGATCCTAGCATATCTATAATTTTTACAGCCCAGATCATTTATTTATTTAAAATTTAGAGTGGTATCATCTGCATATCTGTGGTTGTTGATATTTCTTCCAGCAATCTTAATTCCAACTTGTGATTCATCTAGCCCCACCTTTCTCATGATGTGCTCTGCATATAAGTTAAATAGGCAGGGTGAAAGTATACAACCTTGTCGAACTCCTTTCCCAATTTTGAACTAATCAGTGATCCTCTGTTCTCACTGTTGCTTCTTGACCCGCATATAGGTTTCTCAAGAGACAAATACGATGGTCTGGTACTCTCATCTCTTTAAGAACTTGCCACAATTTGTTATGATCCACACAAGCAAAGGCTTTAGCATAGTCAATGAAGCAGAAGTAGGTGTTTTTCTGGAACTCCCTAGTTTTCTTTATGATCCAGCGTATGTTGGCAATTTGATCTCTAGTTCCTCTGCCTCTTCGAATTCCTGCCTGTATTTCTCGTAGTTCTCAGTCCACATACTGCTGGAGCCCAGCTTGTAGGATTTTGAGCATAACTTTGCTAGCATGTGAAATGAATGCAATGGTGCGATAGTTTGAACATTCTTTGGCATTGCCCTTCTTTGGAACTGGAATGTAAACTGACCTTTTCCAATCCTGTGGTCACTGCTGAGTTTTCCAAATTTGGTGGCAAATTGAGCGTGGCACTTTTACTGGATCATCTTTTAAGATTTTGAATAGCTCAGCTGGAATACTGTCCACTAGCTTTGTTGTTGCTCAGATTTCCTAAAGCCATTTGACTTCACATTCTAGGATGTCTGGCTTGAGGTCAATGACCACCCCATCATGGTTACCAGGGATGTTAAACTCATTCTTGTATAGTTCTTCTGTGTAATTTTGCCACCTCTTCTTAATCTCTTCTGCCTCTGTTAGGTCCCTGCCATTTTGGTCCTTTATCATGCCCATCTTTGCATGCAACGTTCCCTTAGTATCTCCAATTTTCTTGAAGAGATCTGTGGTCTTCCCTATTCTATTGTTTTTTTCTATTTCTTTGCACTGTTCATTTAAGAAGGTATTTTTATCTCTTCTAGCTATTATCTGGAATTCTGCATTCAACTGGGTGTATATTTCTCTTTCAACCTTGCCTTTCGCTTCCCTTCTTTCCTCAGCTATTTGCAAAGCTTCCTCAGCCAGACATTTTGCTTTCTTGCATTTCTTTTTCTTTGGGATGGTTTTAGTTGCTATCGCTTGTACAATGTTGCAAGCCTCCGTCCATAGTTTTTCAGGCACTCTATCTGTCAGATCTAATTCCTTAAATCTATTTGTCACCTCTACTGTATATTCATCAGTGATATGATTTAGTTCATACCTGAGTGGCCTAGTGCTTTTCCCTACTTTCTTAAATTTAAGCCTAAATTTTGCAACAAGAAGCTCATGATCTGAGCCACAGTCAGCTCCTGGTCTTGTTTTTACTGACTGTATAGAGCTTCTCCAACTTTGGCTGCAGAGCACAGAGTCAATCTGATTTCTGTGTTGACCGTCTGGTGATATCCATGTGTAGAATTGTCTCTTGGGTAGTTGGAAAAAGAGTGTTTGCTATGACCATCGTATTGTCTTGACAAAACTCTATCAGCCTGTGCCCTGTTTCATTTTGTACTCCAAGGCCAAACTTGTCTGTTATTCCAGTTATCTTTTGGCTTCCTACTTTAGCATTCCAATTCCCCATGACGATAAGGATATCATTTTTTGATGTTAATTCTATAAGGTGTTGTAGGGCTTCATAGAACTGGTCAACTTCATCCTCTTCAGCACCAGTGATTGGGGCATAGACCTGGACTACTGTGATATTGAATGGTTTGGATTTGGATTGAGATCATTCTGTCATTTTGGGGATTGTATCCCAGTAGTGCTTTTCCTGCTCTTTTTTTTTTATTGAAAAAGTTTTACAAATACAAACTTTCCCCCTTCCCCCCCCAACCCAACATTATAAAATACTTATAAAAGACAATATATAATTTCATCCCACCCCCACCCTAACCCTCCCCCTCCACCCTCTTCCCTCCCCCCCTTGACTTCCATTATATGCAATACTAATATTCCCAAACAATATATATGTTATTCAATCTTCCATATCTTTTTTCTATATTTACTAACATAATCATCTCAACTAAAAGCGATATGATATTTTCTAGTCTGATACTTATTCTGTACATACTCAATCCATAATTTCCATTCCTGTATATAGTTCTCATGCGTCTGATCTTTTAAAAAAGCTGAAATCTTTGCCATTTCTGCAAATCCAGCCATCTTCTGAGTCCATTGGTCAACAGTCGGTAAAACATCACTCTTCCAGTATTGGGCAATCAACAACCTAGCTGCTGTCACCATATACAAAATCAGTTTAGTTTCACCCAGTGTAAAGTCTTTAGCTATACCCAATAGAAAAAATTGCGGAGAAAATTGTATTTTTTTCTTTAAAACATTTTGCATAACCCACCAGATTTTTATCCAAAAAGCCCTCACTTTCCTGCAAGTCCACCAGATATGATAATATGTAGCATCTAAACAATCACATCTCCAACATTTTGGCTGCACATTAGGGTACATACAAGACAATTTCTTGGGGTCTAAATGCCATCTATAAAACATTTTATAAAAATTTTCTCGTAAATTTTGTGACTGTGTAAATTTAACATTCTGAACCCATATTTTTCCCATGTTTCCATCATAACTGGTTGAGAGAAATTTTGTGCCCATTTAATCATACAATCTTTAACTAACTCATTTTCTGAATCCCTTTCTAACAATACATTATAAACTCTCTTAATATGCATTGGACCTGTCTGCTTAATCTGTTCAACCAATTCTACTTCATATTCCATTAAACCAGTTTGTTGATCTTCTTTCCATCTCATCTGTAGTTGATTGTACTGCAACCAGGTCAACGATTTCCCTTCTTCCAACAGCACATCCAAAGTCTTCAGTCGCCACCTACCCTCTTCAAAGTAAAGTAACTCTTTATATAAGAAACCCCCGAGTGACTTAATATTTGTATTCCACATGGTATCAGCAAGATCCAGCCAAAACGGAATCTTGTAATCCCAATTAATTCGGTGCTTCCTCCAGACTCTCAACAAGGCATTTCTAAGTAGATGACTATTGAACACTTTGTCCACTTTGTTATCATAAAATAGATATGCATGCCATCCCCAAACAAGGTCATGACTTTCTATATTCAGCAAATCAGTCTTAGTTTTCCCAAACCAATCACTTAATTGTATCAATGCAGTTGCTTCATAATATAGTCGAAGGTTTGGGAGTTTAAGACCACCTCTCTCACGAGTATCTTGCATTATTTTCAGTTTGACTCTTGGTTTCTTATCATTCCAAATGAATTTATTCAGTCCTTTTTGCCATTCTAGCAATGGTTTATCTGATTTAAGCACGGGTATCATTTGAAATAAGAAGATAAATCTAGGTAAAACATTCATCTTTACTGCTGATATTCTTCCAAGCAATGATAACTGCAGTTTCTTCCAGTTTTGCATATCTTTTTGTATCTTTTGCCACAGAACCTCATAGTTATTTTGAAACAGTTTAGCATTTGAATCTGCGATTTGTACTCCTAAATATTTGACCTTTGAAACAATCTGAAAACCTGCCATTCTTTCCAGTTCCTTTTTTTTGCTCTCTGTCAAATTTTTGACAATCATTTTAGTTTTCTTCTGATTCAGCCTAAAACCAGATACCATGCCATAATCTTCTATAATATTTTTCATCTGAATTATTGAATTCATAGGTTGTGATAGGGTAACAACCAGATCATCTGCAAATGCCTTAGTTCTATAGTCCTCTTGCCTTATAGCTATTCCAGTCAAAGAGTTCGAGTCCCGTATTGCCTTAAGTAAGACTTCTAAAGTTAGAATAAATAATAGCGGGGATAATGGACAACCTTGTCTGGTGCCTTTTTGTATATTGAAATTCGATGTTAAACATCCATTTATGATAAGTTGTGCACATTGCTCTTGATAAATTGCACCAATCGCTTGTATAAACCGCTCCCCCAAATCCATTTTTTCCAAAGTCTTAATTATAAAGTTCCAATTCACTCGATCAAAGGCTTTTTCCGCATCCAAAAAAACCAGCACTGCAGAGATCTGTTTATCCTTATCTAGATAGTCCATTAAGTCTATAACTTGCCTAACATTCTCTTTCATATATCTGCCTTCAATAAATCCTGCTTGGTCATGATGAATTATCTTTTGAATAACTGGCATCAATCTGTTGGCTAGTACTTTTGCAAAGATTTTATAGTCTGTGTTTAACAAAGATATTGGTCTGTAATTTTCTGGTTTCTTAAGACCTGATTCTTCTTTCGGGATCAATGAAACAAAAGCTGTTTTCCATGAGGAAGGTATCTTACCTCCTAGTTGTATATTACAAAATAAATCTTTAAGATGCTCAATCATTTCTTCTTGTAAAGTTTTATAATAAATTGCAGTTAAGCCGTCCGTCCCTGGAGCTTTATCTGTTTTTAATTGTTTTATAGCAAAACTGATCTCCTCCACTGTTATCAATTGTTCCAAGCTTTTCTTTTGAGTCGTTGAAATTTTTGAAACTCTTTTGTTTTCTAAATATTCATCTATAGTAATATTCTGTATATCATCTTTAGCATATAACTTAGTGTAATATTCCAAAAAGGCTTTTTTAATTAGATCTTGTTGATAAACTTCTTTATCAGCATATTCAGTACTATCAATAATTCGTGTCGATGCTTGTTTCCTCAAAGTATATGCCAACCACCTGCCCGGTTTGTTAGCATTAGAAAAAGTATTATGCTTTGCAAATTGTAAATTAGTTGCCGTTTGGTCTGCTATAAGCATTTGGAATTGATCCTTCAAAAGTTTTATTGCCATTTGCAATTTTCCATCTGTTGGTTTTTGTATCAGTTGTTGTTCTTTCTTTTTTATCTCAGATTCCAGTTGTAATCTTTTCTTCTGTTGATTCTGTCTGTATTTAAAGTTCATTTGAATTAGTACTCCCCGCATATATGCTTTACCTGCATCCCAAACTGTTTCGATAGGGGTACCTTTATTCAAGTTGAGTTGAAAAAACTCCTTTAGATGCTTTTTAAGTTCAATTATATTTTTTTCATATCTAAATAAATTCTCATTTACTCTCCAGGATCTTCTTTCTCTTTTGCCCATCTCAATTTCCATCCAGACCGGACTGTGGTCAGTCAAAGTCCTAGGAAATATCTTTATTTTCTTTACTTTAGAAAGTAACTTAGAAGTTAAGAGAAAAAAGTCTATTCTGGAAAAGGATTTGTGCCTGTCTGAGTAAAAAGTAAAGTCCAATTCATTTGGGTTTCGAACTCTCCAAATATCTTTCAATTCCAAATCCTCTTTCAGTTCAAAAAAAGCTTGTGGTAGTTTATTCCCTATTTTGGCCGTAGTTTTTTTATCCAATCTAGGTTGGATTACTCCATTCCAGTCGCCCATTATTATAATATTTGAATAATCCCAATCCAGAATTTTTAAATGAAGCAATTTATAGAAATTTTCCTGCTGTTGATTTGGAGCATATATTCCGACCAACAAGATTGGTCCACCATCTGTAATAACTTCAATTGCAATATATCTTCCATCTTTATCTACTTCTATAGTTTTAGCTACAAGTCTCTTATTTATATATATCACCACTCCATTCTTCTTTTCCAAATTTGAAGCAACAAATTGCATTCCCAATTTTGAATTTATCAAGTATTTCTGATCTTGCAATTTTATATGAGTCTCCTGTAAGCAAATAACATCATTATGAAATTGTCTCAAATAGTAAAATATCTTCCTTCTTTTTTGTGGAGAGTTCATTCCATTAACATTCCAAGACAAAAATTTAAGTGCCATTTGACCCTGTCTGAAGTTTTGAGAGCAATTGTTGAAGATTCTCTCCTACGGTAGTAATCTTCGGTTTAGCTCCTCCCATGACTTCAGCTTGTTGCTTATCTTTAATTCTTTTTTCACGCTGTGGCTTAGTATATTCTTGCTGCTGTTGCTTCATTTGTTTAGACATTGCTCTGGTTATACGTTGCTCTTCCATTTTGGATGTTGTCAGCTCAAGCGCCATCGCCTCCTCTGTGATGGTTTTAGACATTTCTTCCAAAGGAGAAGCTTCATATGGTGCAAAAGGGTCAACCACAACACCACCTACTGCTCCCATTGACTCTCTTGCCTCCCTTTGCGACTGCCTTATTTGTGCTTCTGTTTCTTGGTCAATCTCAGCTTGTAGTTGAGCTTCCTTATCTATTGGTGAAGATGTGCGTGGAGGAGGAGAGCCCGCTTTCAAAACGTTATAATAAAATTCTTCTGCTTTTTCAGTAGTATTAAGGCGGTATTTCACTCCTCGCAGCCTCAATATTACACCTATTGGAGCATCCCACCTGAATTGTATGTTCTGTCTTTTCAATTCTGCCACCAAAAATCCAAAATCCTTTCTATCTCTTAACATTTTGGGTGGTAATTCTTTAAAAACTCCAATCTCACTTCCATCAACTTGAACTGTTGTAACAAAGGAATTTTGCAAGATTTCATTTCTCATTCTTCTGTCTGTAAAGTATATCACCACATCTCTAGGCAGTTGCCTTTGTACCGCCACACGAGAGTTAACTCTGTACACCTTGTCCATCTTACACAGAACCACATCTGGTTCTATTTTCAGCATAATTGCCAGAGCCTCTGCACAGATTTTCCTAAGATCTTCCCTGGTATTCTCTTTTACACCCCTCAGTCTAATAGCATATTCCATTGATCGAACTTGCATCATAGTAATCTCATTTTGCATTTTTTGTGTAGTTTCTTCAATTTCAGTCATTCTTGAATCAGAGGCTCTAAATTTGGTCTCCATCTCTGAGGCAAGATTATCCACTTTTTTGTCAATCTGCAACACTACCTCAGACAGACCTTTAGCAACTATTTGAATATCCTGTTTAACTGCTTCATATTTCTCTTGAACAATTCCTTTGACCTCCTGCTCTGATCTTTGAATTTCTTTAATGATGCGGTCATAATAGCTTTCTTCCTTTGTCTGAGTTTGCAACTGCGCTGTTTGAGGCTGCTTCTGCTTATGAGTGGGGGAATCCCCCCCTGCTTGCTTTGTTGCCATTTTGCCTCTTACAGCTCTTCCTTTTCCACAAATTCTAACAACTTTTCCCAAAAAATTCTCCAGATTCAGTCAGGTCTAAAACAGTCAATTGATACTTTTTTCCCCTTATTTTCTTTTAAAGAAAAAAAGCTTTTCCTTCCAGCCGGATTTGTAACTCATAGAATGTAACCAGATACACAGCTCAAATTACTTTCGCTTTCAGCTGCTCTTCGCTAAAAGCAAGCGCCATTTTTTTCCCCACACTTTCCTTTTCTGTTCCAAGTTACTTTAATCATCCAAAAACTTCAGAGAAGAACTTTAAATACTTGCAGTTTAAAAGGAAGTCCAAAACTTTTTCTTTTATTGTTTGGTGATAAGAAAGCTACCGCACTATCTTGCTCTGCGATTTGCAGAGTTTCCCAGCTGTCCGGAGCTTCAGCGGCTTGGATAGGGAGTCCCACCCTGTTAACACCCCAGAAATGCCAAAAAACGCTCTGGGGGTCTCACAGGGGACTCTACCTTATGCCGCCGGCTCTCCTCTCGATGTCCTCTTGGGTCGGAGTTTTTTCGAGCCGTTTCAAACCTCCGAAACGGCTTTTTACAGGCAGCTGGGCTGGCGGTCTTCAAAGGACCGTCAGCGATGGTCCGCAGCAGCCCCGGAAGTCCCTTTTCCTGCTCTTTTATTGACTATGAAAGCTACTCCATAGAGAAAGTGAAGAAGAACTAAAGATCTTCTTGATGCAGGTAAAGGAGGAAAGTGAAAAAGTTGGCTTGAAACTCAACATTAAGAAAATTAAGATCATGGCATACAGCCCTCTCAATTCCTGGCAAATGGATGGGGATGAAATGGAGGTAGTGACAGACTTTATTTTCCTTGGCTCCAAGATCACTGTATAGATGGGGACTACAGCCAAGAAATTAAAAGATGCTTGCTCCTGGAGTAGAAAGCTATAGCAAATCTAGACAGCATACTAAAAAGCAGAGACGTCACCCTGCCAACACAAGTGCATATAGTCAAGGCTATGGTTTTCCCAGTTGCAATGTATGGCTGTGAAAGTTGGACCATAAGGAAGGCTGAGCGCCAAAGAATTGAGGCCTTTAAACTATGGTGCTGGAGAAGATTCCTGTGAGTCCCTTAGACTGCAAGACAATCAAACCGGTCAGTCCTAGAGCAGATCAACCCTGACTTCTCTTTAGAAAGCCAGATCCTGAAGATGAAACTAAAATACTTTGACCACCTAATGAGAAGGAAGGACTCACTGGAGAAGAGCCTAATGCTGGGAAAGATTGAGGGCAAAAGAAGAAAGGGACAACAGAGAATGAGGTGGCTGGATGGAGTCACTGAAGCAATCAACATGAGCTTAAATGGACTCTGGGGGATGGTAAAGGACAGGAAGGACTGGAGAAACGTTGTCCATGGGGTCGCGATGGGTCCAGTGGTGGGTTCCTCCCAATTCGGCCCGGTTCTCCCGAGCCAGTAGCGGTGACGATATGATGTCACCGAACTGGTTCTACCTCCCGCTCCTGCCCCCCACCCCCATGTTATTCTTACCTTTTATTTGGCCCTACCCCCAATCTATTGCTGCCTCCTGAGTCCCAGCTGATGGCTAGAGGGAAAAAACTGTTTAAACTCTTGCCACGGGGCTTCAAAGGGCCGCCCTGCAGCTGATCAGTGTTAAAAGAAAACAAATGAGTAGACCAGTGCCTGCAAAAATACATGGGTAGATCGGTACAGCTCTGCAAGCAGTTAAAAGCCTGGTAGACCAGTACCCTAAATCCTAAATAATTGTCACATGACCATCAGGCCACGCCCACAAAATAAGCCACACCCACAGAACCGGTAGTAAAAAATTTTAGAACCCACCCTGGATGGGTCGTACATGACTTCGCAACTAACAACAACAATAAAACAGACATCTAACACTGATGGCCCTGGATAGCAGATATGTTAGTCTTATGCATCCAATAACTTCATGGTTGATTGAAAATATGAAACTAGGTGTCCCCTGTTGTAGCCCAACACTTTAATAACTACACAAGTTCAATAGGTCTTGCTCCCAAGTAATTGGGGATAAGATGGGAAGTCTGATTTAATCTCTAGCAAATCTTCCAAGCTATTTGCTAAATTTTCCTCACTAAGATCACTTTACTTTTGCTTCTTTTCATTCTACAATTCTATTTTGGGGTGGTTTTGTTTGATAGGTTTTTAAAATCATTTGCTGATTTTTTAAATGTATGATTAAGGAACATCTGCATGGAAAGTGCCTTCTAAAAAAATAGAAGTATATTTATATAAGTTATGAAACTAATTTTCAAGCATTTCTGGATAGAGCAATACTAATTTGGCACTGGTGACAATACTGGTGTGATTATGGTTAGAATTTCTCATGGAGGGAAATTTAGAGCTGTCTTTAATGCTTTAATCCTAAAAGAAGATACTATTTTAAATATTTTCTCCAACATAAATGGTATAATTATCTTATAACCTTTTATTATCAGGTTGCGATTTTAGTTTTGAACAAAAGGGACCTTAGGGACAGAAAAAGCACTTCATGGAATTTTGTGACCTTGGAAGTATAATTGCCCATGCTTTTTTAATGCATAAATATGTTTCTATAATTAAATAACTATTTTTCAAAGGTTTTTGATCATTTTTTTAAGGGGGGAAATCATAAATTCCAACATTTCAAGAATTCCTTCTAGCCTTTACTAGTAATATTGAACATTTGAGCTATTAAGAGATCAGCATGTGAAATGAAAGCCAAAGTGAAAAATATTGTCACTCCTAAGAGATGGCAAATAAATCTGCTAATTACTTTCCTTACTTTCTGCTGTCTGACTTGCAATGAATGCAAGACAATTAGATTGCCTTGTCCCTCACAATTTAACTGGGTTGTTGGTGATCACTGGCCATGATGGGTACGGATTAATTCAGAACAGTGGAAAAGCAGAGAGAAAGAACAAATGAGAGAAATGCAAGTCAAGCAAATTTCCTAGGTCATATAATATAATATTAATACTGTTAACAAAGAATTATAAGCTGATAGAAATCCTTTCTCTGTGGAAATCCTGGTCAATGAATAGACATGGCAAAGGAGGACATGGAAAACCGGAAAGGAAAACAAATGGAGGAAAAGTAAAACATGGTACTTGTTTAACTTTCTTGTGATCCACAGCAAAAAATATAGCAAAAAATTGCAAAAACATGAATTTGGGCCTACATGTATATAAAAACACTTTTTACAGCATCATAAATACCAGTATTCAATCCTTGCAATTTCAATAAAATGTTTTTCCAACAGTTTGGAAATTTTCAAGAGGATCTCCTAGCAATAATATACTGTAGAATCAACAATGCCGTACTTTTTAAATTTTATTATAGAAATTTATGACAAGTCATGTGATCTTCAGGCTACAGGGATAATAGATTTAGAGGGGGTAGATTAAAGCTAATAGTTGGAATCAGGAAAATATTAGATAATGTAAATCTTAGCTGTTAAATCTGTTGACAGATGAGGTAGAGACAGATATAGTCAATATACAAGGTCAAAATGCATGAAAGACTGCTGTAATGAAATAGTACATTAAAAAAAAAACCAAGATGGCCCCTAACAGGACAATGTTTGATCAAAAAGGTATGTACTGTATAAGAAATGGAGGACATGAAGACAAAGAGGAAGAAATGTCCCTCTTTTGCCGGATATCTGGTAACCCTGTCTATGTGCATTCAATGAACTACAGAATGGACTGCTCAATGGCATGTATGCAGAGGTTAGTGGAATGCAATGGAGTACATAGAAAATGTATGTACTTGATAGAAAATGAGAACATGGCCATAACTCCACCCTTTGTTCTCTCTCTGATTTTTGTAGATCCAGCCAGAATATCTGGAGGAAGCTATACTTTGAATAGAAGTTCAACTCTCTACAAAATGTAGGTCCCAAATAAAGCAGGAATACCCCTTCTTCCGACATTCCAATTGAGCACATGGAGACAAAACAGAGCAGGGAGTTAGGACAGACAAGTGGCTGAGATATAGCACATACCCATTTTTAAGACTTTTGTAGTTTAACTTAGTGCTCATAGGTAGTAAAATAGAATACATAACCTCAGCCATAGAAACCATGACTTTTCGGATCTCATGTAGCACTGTTTTTTGTCTATCTATAATTTCAATGTTAAATATGCTAGCAAAAAGTGTGTAAAAAGCCTGAAAAATCTAAGATTTTGGTAGAGGAGTTGTATACATGATTGAGTCTTTTGCTTGTTCAACTGACTTCCTCTGACGTAGAAATCTCTACTTAATAAAACTTGTTTTACCAAAATGCTAGATCATAGTGGTTCTGCAGTTTTCCTCCATGCTTGTGTTCCAAGCTTATTATTTGTTCTCTTAAACCTCAGTTACGTGTTCTTCTTCTGTCCATTTGTCTCTCAATAGTCATAATGGGAAAGATAATTTTGGAACACAAGGTAACAGTATACATATCCACAATTTTGTCAGCAATCTCCATGACATCTCATCCCCCTTCAGCTGACACATGCTAGTGGATTACCAAACCCCTATACAAAGATGAAACTGTCTTTGATATGATTAAAAAGAACTAACACCTGTCAAGGTGTGAACACTGAACATGTGTAACCATCTGCACATTTATTTATGGTTATGCAAATTATACAGTGAGAACCCTTCAGTAAAAAACACCTTTGATGGTGTTTGTAGATAGTTACTTTAAAAAAAAACCTAGATAAAATCAGATAAAATTGGCGTAATTATATTGGAATGTATTTGCTTTTTTAAAATGCTGTCATAGTTTAACCCTTAGCAGATAAATATCCCCTGTGATAATTTTTTTCTCCAAACAATCTTCTAAAATTTAATCTATGGATGACTTTTTTCAATCTGCAATCTGCTAGCAGTTTGTCAAGTGAGAATGACACATAATATTTTAAAAAACAAAACATCCACATTGTGGGCTTTTGTTCTATGAAACCCACTTTTGTTCACAACTTTTATGCACAAACACTGCAAAATAATTCACTTTTTGGATAATTCATGAGCAATAATTGTAATTCATAGTTGCAATATTTACATGGCCATAAACTTAACAGATGTTCTGAATAGACAACCGAAGACAACCTAGTGTTCTCCAGATGTTTTAGACCAAAATTTCAATCATCACTTAACATTAGTCATACTTCTACGATTGCTGGCAGGTCTGGTCTAAAAACATCTGGGTAGCACTAGGTTGGGAAAGGTTTCTTTGAGGTAAAAAGCTCTGTGAATCTGGAATCACTAGTGCTACTAGTGATTCTCCTTGATTTTGATGTGTGTGTCTTTCTTTAAATACTATTTTAAAAGGGCTTATTGTGCATCCAAATGGCAGTGGCAATCGGCAGCGATAGGTGGTGGCGGCAATTCCCGCCACCTAGAACAGCTGATCGGTGGTATTCCAGGAGGCCAATCCAACCTCCAATCAGCTGCTCGGCAGCAAAGGTTCCAGCATTCCCCAATGACGGTGGCAATTGGTGGCCGCAGCGGTGGCAAACATCTCCACTGCACCAACCCCCTCCCCCCGCCACAATATTCACTCCATAAGACACACAGATATTTCCACCCACTTTTGGGGGGTGGAAGTCTGTCTTATAGACTGAAAAATACGGCTATATACAGATTCACAATGCAAGCACACAGCTACAGATATACACACGCATCATTCAACTTAATGTAGAAGTAATTTTCCAGATTACTTATCCAGTAACCTCCCGGTATCCTTGGCAGAAAAGAAAAAAAAGAGAGAAGAGAAGAGAAGTAAAGAAAAGAAAAGAGGAGAAGAGAAGAGAAAACCTTGTATCCTACCAACAAAATTAAACACTGTTGCAACAGATCTATGATATGAATCACAGCTATATATTTGGCTTGCAAAAAATCCGAACAACCATTAGATAATAGCAAAAGATACAGAAAATGAATGCTTGTTTCATCCACTGCTCAGCTGGATTTTTGAAGCCCATAGTTAATGTCTGTATCATCATCATTAGTTTACCTTTCCATTAAATGTTATTTGCAAAATATGAATTTATCCCACTTTAAAGAATGTTCTAAAATGTAAGTGATAAAACTGAGTAAAAACTTTCTTTACATGTTGATCAAATCATTTTTATTATTCCTTTGATTTATATAAACAGAGAAAAATCTCCAAATGTTTGAGTCAGTCAAGAAACCACTGCTAGAGTCTACATCAGGGCTACATCATCTTAAAGTACAGAAAGGGCCAAAGCGGATAGGGCTGTGACCAAAGCGAGGGCTCGCAACCTAGGTGTCCTCCTGGACTCACGGCTGTCTTTAGAAGAACACTTGACGGCTGTGGCCAGGAGAGCTTTTTATCAGGTTCGCCTGGGACTCGTTAAATACAGTCACTCATGCTCTCGTCACTTCCCGCATGGACTACTGCAATGCTCTCTACGTGGGGCTCCCCTTGAGGAGCACCCGGAGGCTCCAGTTGGTCCAGAATGCAGCCGCACGGGTAGTTATGGGAGCAATGTGGCATTCCCATGTGGCTCCCCTTCTGCGTGAGCTGCACTGGCTCCCTGTGGTCTTCCGGTGCGCTTCAAGGTTTCGGTTACCATCTTTAAAGCGCTCCATGGCTTAGGACCGGGATATCTTCGAGACCGCCTTCTGCGGTCTGTGAATAACCTCCCACCGACCAGTACGCTCCCATAGAGAGGGACTTCTCAGGGTGCCGTCAGCCAAACAATGTCGACTGGCGGCCCCCAGGAGGAGAGCCTTCTCTGTGGGAGGACCCACAATTTGGAATGAGCTGCCCTCGGAGATACGATTAATCCCAGATCTCCGGGCTTTCTGCCGGGCCCTCAAAACATTTTTATTCATGCAAGCCGGCCTGGCCTAACCTCCCTTCAAACCATTAAATTCTTTAAATTTGGATCTACCCTATAAATTTGAGAATATTTTAATTTAATTCCATTCTATATCAATCTATTCAATTGTATTTTTAATCAGTTTCTAAATATTTATAATCTGTATTTATTGTTAACTGTTCACCGCCCTGAGTCCTTCGGGAGTAGGGCGGTATACAAATCTAATAAATAAATAAAATAAATAAATAAATAAAGGCAGGAGATGGGGAAGAATTAAAAAGAATACTTCAAGTCTCTGCAAGTGGCCGATATTGCCTTCCAGCATTCCAACATAATTTAAAAAAATTGTGCTAGTATACTTTGAAGAGTTGTTAGGAGCCTCAGAAAGGGTACTGGTGTGACCCAAGGGTCCTTGAGCTTTCTGAGCTATACTTTTTCCTCTCCTGAGCTATAAGTTTTCACAGGGATGGGTTCTAAATTTTTTTACTACTGGTTCTGTGGGCATGGCTTATTTTGTGGGCGTGGCTTGATGGTCATGTGACAATTATTTAGGATTTAGCAGAGGTACTGGTCTACCAGGTTTTTAACTGCTTGCAGAGCTGTACCTATCTACCCATTTATTTTTGCAGGCACTGGTCTACTCATGTATTTTTGCAGGCACCGGTCTACTCATTTGTTTTCTTTTACCACTGATCAGCTGTAGGTCAGCCCTTTGAAGCCCCATGGCAAGAGTTTAAACAGTTTTTTTCCCCTCTAGCCATCAGCTGGGACTCAGGAGGCAGCAATAGATTGGGGGTGGGGCCAAATAAAAGGTAAGAATAACATGGGGGTGGGGGGTGCGGGGGTGGGGATGGGGATGGGGGGGAGAACTGGTTCAGTGACATCATATCGTCACCGCTACCAGCTCAGGAGAACCGGGCCAAACCAGGAGGAACCCACTACTGGGTTTTCAGACTATTTTCCTAGTACACATTATTTTGGCCTATTTAAAATTGTAGCTCACGGCACAAATATTTGGGTTTTAGGTCAGATCAATGTAATGTGTCCTTGAAACTCAATAAGGCATTTTGCTCCCATTGACTTTATTGATGGTAAAGAGACTGGTAGTTCCCTCTCCACAAGGGAAAAGTGGCCTGTGTTAATCATATTTTTAAACACTTGGTCATAGGAGAAGGAAACATGTGCTTCTGGGGAAAGATGTACTAAGAAATCACTGGGGTTTTTTTTTTTAAAAAAGAGCATTATTTGGGAATTGTAGACTTAAAGAATTATCTTCAAAATGCTTAGTGTAGTGCATTACCTAGCTAGCATAGAGCCCTGTAATGGCCTCTATGCTAGCAGGATAATAAGGACCATCCTGCCTGCTGTAGTTTCTAAGAGGGTATTAGCAGCTGGTTAACTATTTTGGATATTTGAATTTATGCAGGTTCAATAGATTTCTCTCCATCTTGGCTGTTTAGCATAGTAGTGTCATTATCACAATGCAACATGTTGTGGTTCTGCCTCAGAAAACAATTGCTCAAGCTCTGAAGTTTCGCTTCATCAAATCTACTTCATCGTTTTGTAAAATTACATGCAAGTTAGCATGAAAAAGATTCCAAACTGAGTCAGAATTGGGCAGATCATCACAAGTATGCTTTGTTTACAACTTATCCATCTGCCTTTAGAGGCTGTGTGTTTCTGTGTACATATATGTGATCAGAATGTTCCGATACGTAAAAGGAGCATATGGAAACATTTTTGTTATATTGAGTCTATTTGTTATCTAACGTTAATATTTAGTCAAAGCCACTGATTTCTTTCCAGTTGTGGCTATTAGAATTCCTGGAGGCGCAGAGGTTAGAATGCAGTATTGCAGGCAAACTCTGTTCACAGCCTGAAGTTTGATCCTGATGGGGCTCAAGGTTGACTCAGTCTTCCAATCTTCTAAGGTCGGTAAAATGAGGACCTGTATTGTTGGAAGTAATATGCTGACATTGTAAACCACTCAGAGTGTGCTGTAAAGCACAATGGGGCTCTATATAAGACTAAGTGCTATTCTGCCTGAAGTTGCAAAGGAATAAAAACCAGTTTGGACATTACCTACCAAGAATATATTCACATCTCTCAGAAAGACTATCAGATAATCTTTGGGATAATGACAAAAAATTGTCAGATCTTATGAGAAGGGTTCCATATATTTGATAGCTTGAAACATAGGCTCTACAAAGAATGTCCTAGAGCAGTGATGTCTAACCTTTTTGCCATCACGTGCCAGGAGAGGGGGGGAAGGGTCGCGTGCGTGTGTGCCCACACCAATAATTCTATGTGCCCTGCCCTGCGCACCGCCCTCTCCCCCCCCCCCCCCCCCGCATGCGATGGCCTGGTAGGCCTGTTTTTCTTTCTTACCTGGTTCAAGATCCTTTCTATTTATCTGGGAAGGGCGAAAACAGCCTTTCCCACTCCTTCGGAGGCCCTCCAAAGGCCTGAAATGGCCCATTTCCCAACTGCCGGTGGGATAGGAAGTGACTTTTTTGCTGTCCCCTGTCTGTCTAGGAGTCTCTGGAGGCTGGGGACAGCAAAAACTGTCACTTCCTGTCCCACCGGGAGTTGGGAAATGGGCTGTTTCAGGCCTTTGGAGAGCCTCCGAGGGAGTGAGAAAGGCTGTTTTCGCCCTTCCCAGATAAATAGAGAGGATCTGGAACCAGGTAAGAAAGAAAAACGGGCCTTCCCCACTCCCCCAGCCCCTCTGGGGGCAGGAAACAGCCTGTTTCCCTACTTCTGGTGGGCCCAGAAGGCCGGAAAATCAGCTGGCCAGCATGCACATGCACATCAGAGCTCAGCTAGTGTGCCCACTGATATGGCTACACGTGCCACCTGTGGCACGCATGCCATAGATTCGCCATCACGGTCCTAGATATTTTTTTTATTTTTTTTAATAATAGCACAAAACTTAAAACTTATAATAAATTATTGGGTAGAAAATTAGAAATGAAAGTCAAGACTTTTTATTAATTGAATTACATTTTTTCAACATCTACAGCAGTGATGGCTAACCTTTTCCGGATTGAGTGCCTAAAGTGCACAAGAGCATGTGCATATGCAATGTGTGCATGACCCCCACGCATGCGACCCGGCCCCGTGCACGTGCGGCAGAGACCTAAAAACCAGCTGGCTGGCAGGAGGTGCGTGTGCATGCACAGCAGAGCTGAACTGGGGCAACGGCTCATGCGCCCACAGAGAGGGCGCTGCATGCCACCTCTGGCACGCGTGCAATAGGTTCGCCATCACGGATCTATAGTATTCACCAAATCTATTACACTTTCTTGCTAGTGGCAAAAAAAGATAGTATAAGTTACATGATTTTTAAAAACTTGGTTAAGTTCTTCTTAATTGTACATTTTTATTAATAGCATGTAGACAACTAATTTCTCAAGCAATTGACATTCCTTTTTAGGATTGTCAAAATTAAGAGAGTCCTAACTAATTGAAGCTGCTTTGTTTGTTAGATTGTCAGAGCATTTAACTGACAATAGTAGTGAGAAAATATTTTAATTAAATTTTCAGCCAAATTTAGTAAATCTCCAAGCTTATAACCTAAAATGCTTCTCTTTAGAGATTGAAGTGACTAAAAAGAAAGCAAAATTCCATTCATAATTCATTTTATTTCATTAGAACCATCATTTGTCTTGTGAACGTTAAGGTGCTCTTATAAAACAGCACTCTATGATCTTTATTCTAATCTGTAGATTAATGTAGTCTATAGATTAATTTACTGTTACCTTATGGGAAATGGAAGCAAACATCAAACAAAACTCAAATGTGTTGTTTGCTTCCATCTTATTTTTTTAAGGTTGTAGAAGAAAAAACATACTACCCTAACCATGTGACTTACTAGTATCATATTTTAGGATACAACTATGAAGGTTGGGTTTGGATTTATGAAGCCCCAACATTTCATTTGTTATTTTTGCACTACTATATAAAATGTGCGAACAAATGTACGTGCAAAAATGTGCGTATTTTTGAGAGCATAATGTGCAAATGTGTCTGCTTAGTATCAAAACAGTAGCAACATTATGCCACAATAGTGAAAAGGATGATTTTATTGTGACCATATAATTTGCAATACGTATATGAATATTTAACATGCCATGTGAAATAGTTACTGAGAATTTTATTACAGTTTGAAGATATGCTGAGAGTTGATAGACTTGTTATGCATTCGCACAATAGTGCATACGAAATTATAGATCTCAGATATGGTAATTTCTGGTTTCTCTGTGACAGCAATATTTCAAATATATTATTCTACATTCTTTCTAATCAGTACTAATCAGATTATAGTTGCAATCTTTTCTGCTGAACATATCAAATAACTAGAATCTTTTCTGAAAAAGAAAGTGTTCTGATCAGTTCCTCACAGATTTGAATTATTGAAAACCTAGAAGATGGTTGTTCTATAGAAATTGGCTGGTTTTATTTGAACTGTTTCTGAACAACACAAGTTATTTATAACCATGGAATGGAATTATGACTTTTGCTGTCAATCCAATGAAGTTTCACAGTTAAGAACTTCTTTTATGGAGTGTAATTGACCAGTTAAATACGTACCCACAAAATTCTGTGGGTACTTATTAATCTCTAATTTATAGGCACATGGGCAAAGGAACACTATTCTGAAAAGTTTAAGAAATCCTGGTTATTTCTTTAAGTAGACATCAGTCACCTACAATCCTTCCCTTAATTATAAAGTGGAAATGACCTATATTTTTTGAATTTTTTAAAGATTGCCCTTCTATAATTTTGAAATAGTGTGGCAAACTTATCTAATATTCTCTCCTCCTCATTATGTGAGGTGGGTTGGGCTGTGGGTTAGGCTGAGTCACTCACAGTCTCCTGGTTTTTAATCTTGTGCCTTAACCACTAGATCAAAATGGCTCTTTTATCTTTCTAGTATTTCTTGCATATTTTGATGCCAAATTTGAGTTCGGGTTTTTTGTGAATACTTTGATTGATATGTTGATTGTTGCAACAAACATCCAACTGTGTAGAACATTTTAAATCTGTGTTCTATGCATAGCCTCCTGTAATTTGCCCTGGAGAAAATTGGGGGAGGGGGGAGAAATTATGAGAAAGATGTTAACAGATCTTAAATGACCTAGGGTAGATTGATCTAGCATTCATGTTCAGCTGCAATCCAACAAGATTATCTGGCAATTATTATCCAGTTTCATGGTAGTCATAGTAGCGGTTGTTCCTCTTCCTCTGATATCTATGTTATTCTAGTACAAATGAATTTAATAAGTGGTAGGGGAAGAATAAATTTATCAGCCTAGAGCAGATTGTCCTGGCTGGTTGCTTGCTTGTTCATTTCTAATGAATTCAAATACAAAAGTTCTCTGGATGGATTAGAGAACTGCTTGATACCCTGAAACATAAAAATAATAGAAATACAAAAAGTGTATGAAGTACACAAAGGATAAAAATATAAAATTAACATTCCTTGCCATTTTTCTATCCCTTTAAATTGGCAGTATACTTTTGTATTAGATTTAAAAAAATGCAGATAGAAGTCTTAAGTTGATTTTTTCTGTGTGGCATTAACTTTCCATATACTGTATTAACGACACTTTTCAGGCTGAAATATGTCCAATTGCTTTAAGCTCTGCAGCACTTCTTCAGAATCAGTTGGAAGCATTCAGACCCCTTAATTAATAATCGCTCTTTGTTCCAGATTCTATATTAACTTTACAATTTAAATTCTACAAACCATGCGCTGTACTGGTTCACTCAATCTTGACCATCCTCATTTCTGACCATCTACTTTGTAAAGCAGATAATAAGAGTAAAGCCAATTCTCATAATCTCTTTTTATCATTTTAAAAATCTGTCTTGGCCCTTTCCTGGCTTGCAGTATGGTTTTAAATCTTTGCAACACATCATATGGATTCTTTCCCACTGATTCCCAACTTCATATCAATGTGTTGTGATTTAGCTTTGAATTTGATAAAGTTGAGGTAGATCTACCGGTAACAATGAGACATGAACAGTTTATCAGGTTCCTCACCCATGTCTCAGAAGTAAATCCCAGATTTTCTAACAGTTAATGGTTTCATTTGACTTCTTTGCTTGACTAGGCTGATGATTTATTGGCATGGCTTGCCTAGATTAGAATCTTTATTACATATAAGACTGGAAACATATACAATAGTTGATTGCTCATAGCCAGTACAAAAATGAAGTATACTGTTCTTTCTTCAGTCTTCCAAAGTAATGGATAATTAGTATGATGCTTGGTGTTTTTAAAGCTGAACAGTTATATGTATACATAACCATTGCTAGTTTTCATGTCATCTATCTCAGCTACACACACACACACAAATTTTATATATACATTAATATATAAAATTATATATACTAAAGTTTATATATATAAAGTGTTTGTATGTATATGTATATGTATGTATGTATATGTGTGTGTATAATACACACACACACATATAAACACTCTCCCTCTCTCTCTTTCTCTCTCTCTCTCTCTCTCTCTCT
>WNWU01000019.1:20317968-20382210 GCA_012654045.1 Ptyas mucosa | reverse complement strand
TGAATGAGATTTCACAGAACCAGGGCTGCATAACATCTTGGCTTACGTAGGTAGAACCTGGCTAGAGAGAAATGCACATAAAACCTACGAAAAAGAAAGAAAAAGAAATATATATATTTATACACACACACACGCACACACACACACACATATTTGTTTTTGTAGATTTTCACGGATACAGGTATGCAAGTCTTGGCGTATTTGGGTCTTTTCCCTTGTAACATTGAGAGTATCTTGGCGACGTTTCGACGAGGTCCCACTCGTCATCTTCAGGTTGGTGTCTTTGGCTTCATGCCTGTGCGAGCAAAGCATGATCGGAGATGCCGTCTCTCTATAAATACTGGTGGGGAGGTGTGAAGTGCTGGCTCTTCACACCTCTGGCTTGCTCACACAGGCACAAAGCTGAAGACACCAGCCTGAAGATGACGAGTGGGACCTCATCGAAATGTCGCCAAGATACTCTCAATCTTACATGAATACACCAAGACTTGCATACCTGTACCCATGAAAATCTACGAAAATACACACACACACACACACATAATTTTTTTGTTTGTTTCATAATTGGGTTGCAAGGTTATAAGGTGAGGTGATAGGGTTACAAATAATGTAAATAGATATACCTCCTTTGAGAAAAAAAAACAGCAAGATCTAAAATCTAGTGCAATTTTGATTTTAAAATAGTTGCAAATTATATCCTTCAGCACACACACACACACCAAAGGGCCTTGGTGGTGCAGCAGACTAAACTGCTGTTAAAGTAGCACTTAGCTGCCAGCTGCCTGCAATTACTGCGAGTTCAATTCTCAAGGTTGACTCGGCCTTCCATCCTTTCGAGGTAGGTAAAATGAGGACCCGGTTTGTGGGGGCAATAAGCTGACTTTGTATAAAATAGAACACTGCTCGGGGGGGGGGGCAAAAGCCCTACTAAGCAGGTATATACAGAAGTATGAAGGCTATTGCTTAATGCATTGTAAGCCGCCCTGAGTCACCGGAGAAGGACAGCATATAAATCGAACTAATAAAATAATAAAATAAATAAATAATAAATTTTCAAAATTATTACAAACTCCTGCTGCATTGGATCAACAAATATGTATTTGTTTCAATAGCAGCAGCAGAATATAACTTGCCTCTGATTTTTCTAAGGATAGTATACCATTGTTCATCTCTGTAATAGCTGGCAATGCAAAAACTGTCCTTGAAAGATAAAGAATAAGAATCCCTTGTGCCTCATTCTTGTGTAATAAATCTGCAAATACTACCTACTTGAGTTTTGGCTTCAACCTCTAAATTACCTTTGAATTGTTGTTAGATATCAAACATTCAAAAGAAATAACTTGTTCCAACATAGCTGCATTGCTAGAAACTTCAAATACATGTTCTTTATACACCGAGATTTTTCAGCTTGGGCAAGAGCTCAAATGTTTCTCTAAATATTGTCAGGATTACATTGGATGTGGAAATATAGCTGTTGTTTTTTCAATAATCCTACCTTCAGTTTAATTGAAGTTTCTTCATTGTTATTTTTACACCAGCTCATGTAGCAGCTTCATTTATTTTTGGTTTGATAGCTCATTTGTTATTTGTATTTGGAAATAGGAGTTAGATATGCTTAGATTTTAGTTTCAGAGCTGGGTGCTAATCTTGGTTACTACAAAACCCAGTATATAGTCTTGTGGGAATGAAAAATCATCTAAAAATAGTGAATATTTTTACAGTATGCTCTGGGAAAGGGAGTGAACACACATTTATTTTCATCAGTAAAGCTTGGTTTTTGAACACGTATTGGCCTTTACTGAAAGGAATTATAGTGATAAATATTCAGAAGGAAAAAAGAATCTAACATTTCTGATGGTGCAAGCAAAAATTGCAGGTTGAAGTGACAGGTTAAGGTCTGTTCCAAAAGGCAGAGTAGATAATTATGGCAGAAAGTAAGAAATAGATTGTCAGGGACAGAACATTAAAGAAAAGCAGGAGGGAGCAGGATAATCCTGCCAAGTTAGAAGCCTAGCATGGCTTATTCCAGGACTGAAAAATCTTTGTCTCATCAATTCTTAGTAGTCTTAATCACAGAGGCCAATGGTCACATCCAATACTGCAATCAAAATCAGGAGGATCACACCTTTATCAACCTTGTTCTACTTAAAATGGCAGTAGCTTTCTAGGATTTAGACAGAGTCTTCTACATTATCTATTATTTGGTTGTTTTACTGGAGATAACACCAAGATTTGAACTTGATGCCTTGAGTATATGATAAAATGTGCTCCAAAACTCTCCATCTAAGCCAGTGGTTCCCAACCTCTTTTTGGCCACCTAAGCATCTCTAAAATCCTGATGCCCCCACTCCCCATGACATACAATTCTTACTATTCAAAAAGTGACTCCTACTCACACAGAGGAAACCTAAAAGTATATTAACTTGGTTTAAACAAGGTTCCAATTGCCCCCATTAAAAATCAAATTGCCCCCCTGTGGGGCATGGGCCAGGGGGGAAATGCTTCCAGTTTGGACCGGATCGCCTGATCTGGTAGCGATGGAGGCGGATGGTTCGGAGAACCGGTAGCAAAAATCCCTGCCCCCCCCCCCATGCCCAGCTGAGCCGCACAATCATCAGAGGCTTTTTTTTTTACTTTTAAAAGCATTTTTTCTACAACCTCTTCTGCCGAAAAAATGCTTTTAAAAGTGTGGGGGGGAAGCCTCTGATGATCGCGAGGCTCAGCTGGGATCATCAAAAGCTTTTAAACAAAAAAACCCCTTTTTTTTCTTTTAAATGCCTCTGACAATCCAGGCTGAGTTGCCTGATCGTCAGAGGCATTTAAAAGAAAAAAAGTGTCTGCCGATCAGGTAACTCAGCTGGGATCTTCGCTGAAGAGGTTGTAGAAAAAATGGTTTTAAAAGTTAAAAAAAAAAATTGGCCATGCCCACCCAGTCACATTACCCCCCAAGCCACGCCCATAGAACCAGTAGTAACAAATTTTAGATTTCACCACTGGCCCCACATTAGGAACCACTGATCTAAGCAATAATATTCTCCCTATGATCAGAATAAAAATGAGCAAAGATACCTTGTGCTGTTAGCAGCTTTGATACATCAAACTTCTGGATTGTTGAGGATACTGTGTTCTGTTTACATGCTGATTCCAGAATGTGATGCAGAGGTTAGCAGTTTCCAGATACCCTTTTTAAAAATATATGTATATATCCCATGCTGTTTAATGTCTATGTAAATGGTAGGCTGGGTTGTAGTATACAAATATACAGATAACATCAAACTCAAGCTGTCATTTCATTAAAGCTAGGTGAGCCAAGCTGTGGAAACAAATAAGTTTAGTGAATAAGCATCAATAACTGTCCATAGTTTGTGTTAATGGCTAAAGGACATTTGGCCTGCTTTGAACAGAGTTGCAACATAAAGGATCAGGTTCATACTTTGAGATTGTTGTGAAAGCAGCATTATTGCAAGAGTCACAAGTGCTCTTTATAGCACAGAACGACTGTTCTCAATTTAGGATTGAGAATGGCACACCAGTCTGTTTATGTTCTACCCCTTGTAGAATTACCTAAATTCATGATACCTAGGGCTGTTTTTGAATGTAACTTACAAACACCAGCTGGTTCAAGCTAAAGCAGCAAGATTGTTAATAGAAGCTGTCCAGCAGGATCATATTAAGCCACTGCTTCTGTTCCATGTCTGGGTAAAATTCAGTCATGTCATTAAAATGTATAGAATCTTAAATACTTTAAGTACATTTAAAAAATGCCCTTTATTTGGGGTTTAAGATTTCAATAGAAATATTTCTCCAGGTTTTGTTAATTACCGTGTTTTTCGGAGTATAAGACGCATTTCCCCCCCCCCCCAAAAGGGGTGAAAATTTAGGCGCATCTTATACACCAAATGTAGTCTCGCCCACCCACTGTCCCCCATCCTTTGGCTTCTGCCTCCCAGGAGTTACCTCCTTGCTGCAAGCAGCAAGAAGAAACAGCTCCTTTCAGCTTCAGCACATTCTAATTAACACAAGTTGATTGGATCGGCCTCCCGACTCTCAGCTGTTTTCTCTCAGCTGTTTTGCCCGGGCCTCTGCTGCTTGCTGCAAGGAGGTAAATTGCTGGGAGCAGGATTTTTTTTTCTTGTGCTAATCAAGCTATGCTGAAAACGAAAATGAAAATAAAGCAGGCGGTTGTTTGCTGCAACGAGGCAAAATTGCTGGGAGGCAGAGGCAGATTTCTTTTTCTTGTATTCCACACCAAAAAAGATAGGTGCGTCTTATAGTCTGGTACGTTTTATACTCCGAAAAATACAGTATATAAATTGGGGGGTGGGGTGAGGGATTTAATAGTAGCATATTGATTGTAGAATGACTTCCTAAGAGAGGCTCATTTGATAGCTATGTTAGAATCTTTTTGAAGCCAAGTGGAACCTAATTCATTTTCTAAGTCTTGAATAATGCTCACTGTATTTAGGGGATTAATGTGTGCTGGCTTTGGATTTCAGGACCCCTGATGAAGGATGCTGTCAGTGGGCTCATTTTTTTAAAAAAAGGCCCAATATCTGCTCATTGCTTGGCTCAATCCAGACAATATAGGAAGTTTTCCTATTTTTCCCGCTTTGTCTACTATCCTGGTGCTATTTGACTGTGATTTTTGATTAAGGTTCAGTTAGAAGTCTTTTTTCCACCTGTCTGTGAATGCCAGAAATTGGAATGTTTCGCATTCCATTTTGGCATTAGAAACCTTTCTCTGCCAGTGAACTACAATTCATCACACATAATTTTCCACTGGGCAAGGGCACACAAGTTTTGGATGCCTTACTCTTGCCATTGCCTCAAGAAAAAAGATGAATAAGTGGTAAGCATGGGAGAGGAACTATGACTGAAGAGAGGGGATGGGAGTGCAATATGTACTTTGGCATACATCCAATGATATTGCCTCTTGGCATTAGTTGTGCACTGACACATGGCATGATTTCATTCCAAAAGGGGATAGATGAACAGAGATCTTGTAACAAAGGCTCCCAATAGGTTTGTGCCTTTAATCAATCTTTGGTTGATTAAATAAGATATGAATTGGTGTACATTACCTTAAAATAACTCTATTATGGCATAAATGGCCTCTTGAGACAGAAGAGCATTTTTACATTTTTTTTTGAATGCTATAAATATATTTTTAAAAGCCTGCATTGAGGTAAACCAATATTTCTTTTATTGGCCAAAGAGCATAGAGTCACACGCTACATATTAAGAACTCTGAGGGTACCGAGATACAAAAACCTGAAAATTACATACTAATTAATCTTTGCTTTACTAGGTCACTTCAATTATGGTGGGTAAGTGATATACATAATTGCTTCATTATTTGTAAGCATGTATTTGGGAGGTAATTACATGCTGTTGCATGCATTAGGTAACTAGGGAGGAATGGATTTGGCACACAGTTTGAATGAAAGTAACACATGGCCTGGCAACTGGCATTCCAGTTTGGATTTGAGTGTTCTGCAGATGTTCCACACAGCACAGAGTTCTCTCTTAGAAAATCAAATAGGACATTCTGTGAATGTTGTTAAAAAGAGGAATTCTGACCCTGTGTGGCACCTGATTGCAGACCATGCAATTTACATCCAGAAACTTTATGCTCCTAAGTGTAGCATTTTTTTCAAAAAAAGAGGTGTGCTTAGGAACTTGTGGACACTTTTCAAACAGAGTTGGGCAAGCTTTTTGGGGCCAGAGGCTGGCTTCTTTATAATTTATTTATTTATTTATTTATTAGATTTATATTCTGCCTTTTGTTTAGAAGATTAGGGCAGCATAAATAGTACTTGCTCATTCTGCAGCCACTAACTACCTCTGAAATTTGTAAGGTTGAGCGATTGCCCAAAGTCTTCCAATGAGTTCCTGTGATTGAACATGGACTAAAATCCAGGCCACCTCCAGTTCCACTCCAACAGCTTTACCACTGCACACTTACTCAAGTTGTTGATAAACTGGTAGGGATGGACAGCTTTGAGTGGCCGGTTGATGATATAAAGTGAACATAACATTTCATGTGATTCTTTCCTTTGAGCTGTGATTCTTTTCTTTGGGTTTGGGAATATATGTATTTTTAAGGTAAAATGTTTTGGGACTTTTTATGTTTTCCTTCCTGGAAAGAAAGTAGGTACCAGAAAACGTTACGTGAACCACATAGGATGAGCACTCATGGTTCAAGAAAGGGAGGAGAAATGAAAGGCAGCCTGAGGTAACTTTATTGGAATTTAATTTTCATGTAAAAATTTGGTGCCTACTGGTCCCATGGTCTGTAATTTGATATGTTTCTAGTCAGTTTGATAGGGATTAATTTCTTACCCTTAGTTCAGCAATGAGGCAAGAGATGTGTGTGTGTGTGTGTGTGTGTGTGTGTTCAGAATGCCAAAAGCATTCTTGTGATGCACACCCTGCCCTTTCACCCATTTTCTATGTATGTCACAACATCTCAAATACAAACAAAAGGGAAGTAGCTTGCTCTGTGAAACCATGACAAAAGCAACAAGATGCCACTGATTTAGTTTCTGAATTAATTTAAAGTATAAATGGTCTTTTCACTAAAAACAACACTTATCTTTTTAGGGCTCCTTGTAACACACTGCAGTAGAAGTGTGTAGAACTCTAAGTAGGTTATTCAAATCAGCAAAGCTCCAAACAAAACCATCCCTCAAGGCAAGAAGAACTGTGAAGTGAACTGCAAGTTAGGTCAATTTGCTTAAAATACGAACCCAATTTTCTAGACTGGGAGTGGTAAAACTATTCTTTTTAGGGGTACTTTAAAAGAAAGTCCCTCTTCTTTTATATCTTTACCATTGTTGTCTTAGAAAGAAATTAATATTTTCCAGTATTCTCTAATTATTATCATCACCTGTGTGTTTAAAGAATGAGCTTCCATAATGAGTGTGAAATAAATGCTGCGAAGCTCTAGCCTTCGCTCCATATAATGTGATTCTTGGCAGCTTCTCTTTTCTCTGTCAAGCCTGAATTTGATTGGGGTGCATTACTTGGAGCCTGACACTCACCTTACTGATGTCTCAGTGATGGGGAGAAAGTATTAAATATATAATGTAACACAGAAACATAGATACTGTGCTGAATCTTTTAAAACACTTGACTCAAATAAGCTTAATATTTTAACACACTGGTCAAATAGCTGCAAAGCTTACAAAATCTTAAATGCACATATAATATTGCAAGGAAAATATAAATGTTAAAGCAGTAAGTAGGAGTACATTGGGTACTCAGTGAATCTTGAGATGATTCAGACAGATCCAATAGATCTGAATTAGATACTTCTAAAGAAAATTAAATTTAAATCTGAAAGTTACCAAAATGTTCTTTGGGGAATTTATAGGGATGCTGTTGTATCCCACAAATGAAAAGAGCATTTCTTCTCTAGTTTTTGGCATTAAAAATGCAAGGGAGTGGGAGGGGAAGCATAGAAAGTCATAATTCCAATTTCTGCCTGTAGGTAATAATTTAACTTGGATTCTATTGAATACTTTAAATTATTATAAACACACAAGTATAAGTTATAAACACAGAGGCCAAAATGAATTACATAAGCCCTGGTGGTGCAGTGATTAAAGTGCAGTATTGCAAGTAAAATCTGTCCACAGCTTGGAGTTCAATCCTGACGGGGTTCACGGTTGACACAGTTTTCCATCCTTCCAAGGCTGGTAAAATGAGGACCCAGATTATGCAGATAATGCTTCTACATTGTAAGATGCTGTAAAGTGCAATAGGGCAGTATATAAGTCTAAATGCTATTGCTATTGCTACAATTATAGATGCTGGAGAAGTACATTTTCTGAAGTGTCTGTATGTCTAGAGTCAGAGGGGCATTATCTGCCTGGATAAAGGTTAGTGTTAAGGTTAGAGTTGTGTCGGCCTTCAAGTACAGCTGAAAGAAGGGTGTGATATTGTGCCAGAGTAAAGGCCCTCTAGGAGTTTGGTGCTTTAATATTAAGTATGCCACAGGAGAGGCAGAGTACCTGTTGGGTTCACTGGCAATAAAGTATAAACCACAGAGTTTTCATAATATTAACAGAATAACAGAATTGGAAAGGATCTTTGAGGTCTTCTAGTCCAACCCCCTGATTAAGCAGGAGATCCTATACTATTTCAGACAAACGGTTGTTCAATCTCTTCTTAAACACTTCCAGTGTTGGAGCACTCACAATGTTTGGAGGCAAGTTGTTCCACTATTAATTTGTTCTCACTGTCAGGAAATTTCTAGGCTGGTTCTCTCCTTGATTAGTTTGCATCCATTGCTTGTTGTCCTACTTTCAGGTGCTTTGGAAAATAGGTTGAATTCCTCTTCTTCATAGAAACCTCTCAGATATTGGAACACTGCTATCATGTCACCCCTACTCCTTTTCATTAAACTAGACATACCCAATTCCAGCAACCATTCTTCATATGTTTTAGCCTCCAGTCCCCTAATCATCTTTGTTGCTCTTCTCCGCACTCTTTCTAGAGTCTCAACATCTTTTTTATATTTTGGCAACTAAAACTGGGTGCAGTATTCCAAATGTGGTCTTACCAAGACATTATAAAGTGGTATTAACACTTCATGTGATCTTGATTATATCAAGACATGGAAGTTATTTTCTCCCAGAACTCTAAAACATTCTAACTTAGTTTTAATGAGTAGTGTTCTAAAGATGGGAGAAAACTAATTGTTTTTTCCCCCTTGCCTTCCAATTATGCCTTATCAGGAAAACAAACCAGTATAAATGTTATAGCAGGGTTGGTATCATTCGCTCAATATTAATGTTTCCCTCTTCTGATACTCTCTCTGTAAATATGTGTGTGTGTGTGTGTGTGTGTGTGTCTGTGT
The DNA here is from genome assembly GCA_012654045.1 of Ptyas mucosa. Classification (NCBI taxonomy): domain Eukaryota; kingdom Metazoa; phylum Chordata; class Lepidosauria; order Squamata; family Colubridae; genus Ptyas; species Ptyas mucosa. Next base: position 20,373,347 of record WNWU01000019.1, on the reverse strand, counting down.
GTACTCTCCAAAGAAGCAGTTTCAGAGAGGTTATTCTTGTCAAAAGTTTGAATTGGCTTTTTGCTATCAACTGGAAGCATTGTGGCGAGACAGTTGGGGAATTAGTGGGCTCCGATGAGCTCTGTGAAAATCTGGATTGACAAACCACTGCCGAGGGGTCTTCGGACTGGAACCGTCCTGTAGGGATGGGGAAGACAGAGAGGCACCTCAGAAGACTCAAAGGTCAGAGGAAACTCTCTCTGATTTGGCAGTGGGGGTGGCAGCCATTGCAACTGTCAAGAAGCTGGGGAACCATGCTAAGTATTGAGCAGGAGCGGTGACTGCAATGGAGTTTTTGAAGCCAGGTGCGTGACAGCCAACCCACAGGCAAAATAACAACAAAAAACACTTTTAAACCTGAAAAAACCCCGAGGTAAAAATAGCGACTAATGGGCATGGAGGAAGAAAAGAGGATGTATGAAGCGGAATTTAAAGGGACAAAAATCTGAAAAGAAAATCGACTTTTGAATAAAACTATTTGGAAAACTTAAAAACTAGAAGTAAAAAACCCCAAACCCAAAATTGGCTAAAAGATTGGAAAGAAAATAAATAGATTCTTTTTTTGAATGTTAAGAAAAGCAAAAGATAATTGGACAATAAGCCCTGCAATAGAAGTGCTGTATAACTAAAAGATAAATAAAAGAAAAAAAAAGAGGGAAAATATTGTTCAATTTGGACTGGACTATAAAATTGATTTGGTATTTTCAAAGTTAAAAAGAAGAAAAAAGAAACTAGTAAAGATTGTTAATGTGGATTGAAACAAAATGGATATTTTGTCAGACAACTAAGAGGAATTGTGGATTGTAGAGAGACACCTTCAGGAGAAAAAAAGATCATTGTAATTTGGAACCTTTGTTTTGGAAAATTCTGAACTTTATTAGTGACAACAGCCGTGAGAACTTTTGGGGAGGATTGCTTTGTCTGCAAACGGCTTGACTTTCGGGAAAAAAAAAGGAATACAACGAAACTTTTAAAATTGGAATAATATCAACCCAGAGAGAATAAAATGGTGCAGGAAATTAGAGAAATGATGGAAATGATGTACTCGTCATGGAAAATGGAAATAAGAGAAATAATTACAATGTTACATGGAGAATCGAAACTTGAGAACCCAAAAATTGAAATAGAGCAGGTTCAAGCTGACAAGGAAATAAAGACGGAGAAGCAAGACACAGAGACTGAAAATAAAGAAGAAGATAAAGACAATGAGATTAATTTTGAAAAATTAATTGAATATGTGGATAGTAACAATAAAAAGGACGTTTTTAGAGATTACATTGGGATTTACAATGGAAAAAAAGAAAGGGTGGAAAGAGACAAAGAAGGAAAGAAGGATGGAATAGAAAGAAAAAACTTAAATGATTACACTGGGATTAACAGTGAAAGATAAAAAAGAGAGAAAAAGGGTAGAAAACAACAGGAAATGCAGGGCAAAATAGAAGAGTCCGGGACTTTGAAATACAGAATGATTACACTGGGATAAACAGTAGGATAAACAGTGGGGAAATAAGAAAGGGAGAAAAGAGATGGGAAACAATGGGAAATATAGGGCAAAATAGGAGAGTTCAAGATTTTAAAGCACAAAAGAAAAAAAGGGGAAAGAAAAAGGCAAAAATATAAATGAAAAGGGAGAAAAAGACAAAGAAATGAAAGAGAAATAAGCTATATATATTTAGAATTGAAATATGAATTGTAGTAAGAAATAATGGGAAATCATATGATTGTAAAAATGAAATGAATAATAATTGGAATATTTTTATTTGCATTTTTGAAATTTAGATAATGATAAGTTTTTAGAAATATGAATAAGTGTAAACTGTAACAATTGAAATACCTTTAATGGTATATGGTGGTGAAAGTAGAAATGACTAAATTGTGGCTTTGAGCAATATATGGGGAAAGGTATATGATTAAAGGATAACAGCTAGAACATTTTTAAATTTAACTAGGGAAACTGTAATAAATTATTCTTAATTGTATATTGTGGTAAAAGCAGAAATGATTAAGTTGTGGTTTGGAGGAACATATGGGGAAAACTATTTGGTTTATGATTATAATGTAAACATAATTAATTGATTTGTAAGAAGTTGGATAGCATGAAAACAGAAATAATTGGAATATCCATGTTCATATTTTTAGAATTTATATAAAGAAACATATGGGGAAAATTATTTGGTTTATGATTAATCTAAAAAGAAAAAAGATAGTTATATAACTAACTGATTTATACTAACATGTTGGATTGTATTATCAAAGGAAATGTTGTATGTTATAAAATAAGTGGGCTTGTTATTCCCATAAGAATTGAACAATTGTAACACTACATAATTAATTAGAGGATGGATATAAAAATAGATGACTATGGGAAGGGGTGCAACATAGAATAGAAGGGAAAAATTGAATTTGGTTAAGATTAGAGATGAGAATGAAGGGTAATATTGGTTTTAAAAAAAATAGATGAGAATTACTTCATTCCCAGAGTCTTTCAACTAAATTAAAGCAAATTTCTCCCAACACAAATTCGTCAGTCCTATCTCAAACCTTGGTCCAATTAGGCAAACTGCCAAAGGCCTTTCTTGGTAAACGTTCAGAAGTCACAGATACAAAAATAAAAACAAGACGTAGATGAAGAAGACGACGAAGCTACCAACGTCGTTTTCTGGTAAAGCCCGAACGCCATTGCTGGTCTGTTTTAAGCCTTATGGGAGGGGCCAATCATCTCTTAGCCCAACTCCCGAGTTGTCCTCTTTGCTTGAGCTGCTCTTGCCTTCTGGCAGCTCTTCTCATGCGTACATTAGGAACAGGCTCCTCCTGTTTCTCTGCCTCACTCCTATCAGTCTCTGGAGGCTCTGGAGTCCACATCTCACTGGCCCATGCCCCATCTCTGCCTCCGACGCAGAGACCTCATCTGGGCCTTCCCCAGCCTCCAGGACTGGCCCATGTTCTTCCTCAGCCTTATTGCTGTCTGACTCCACTGCCAACTTCTCAGGCTGCTGACGGACCAGAACAGTATGTGTGTTTGTGTAAAAAAATAAAAAAACTTTTTTAAAAAAAGAATTGGCTTTTTGCTAAGAATGGTTGAAATTGGATGAAGAGTTTCATGACACACTAGAAACTCAGTCTTCTGACCTTTGGGCTAATACAGGTGCAGACAATCTGAGCAAAGGGTCTTTTTGTGCTGTTTTTGTCATTTTATGGTGAAAAGTCAGTGAAAATGATAGCATAACTGTTAAGATACGTATAGGTTATTTTTTTAAAAAACAACAACATTCCCCATCCAAACCAAGCCTGTCCTTTTTGTGGAATTCAAACTCCCAGGTATGAATAGCCATTGGCTTCCAAAAATCTGCAACTCCTGTATTAAATTACGGATGATGCTTTTGCTTCTGAACCAGATGGGAACAACTAAAGTATGTTCTCGGAATGTTGTCATACTGTCATTTGCTATTGCCGCTAAAAATTCCCACTGAGCTTTTCTCCTGTAGAAATCAAGTATTTGTCTATAACTGTCTGTCTGTCTTCTTGACAATATACTCCTCAGAAATGAAAATAAGAACAGACCAATCAGTGCAGTGTAATGAAGTTCTCTTTCTAGAAATCTCTTTTTGATCTCAAGCAATGCATCCCAAAGCAAGGCCTATATTTAACAGATATGAAGCTGGAGCATCAGTATATTATTCACCTGTTTGGCATAACTGACAAAATCTATAGCAATTAGTGGTTTCTCTTGTGTTTGTACTATGTTACTAATTAATGAATGTGTCAACATTACCAGCTGTTACAAATGAATTAAGATAGGCCACCTGCTAAGGAAAGGCCTCATACACCATAAGTTGTTCAAAAGAGTAATAAAGAATAGACTAGCTACATAAAAGATGAGAATGAGAGCTATTATGACCTTGTGTTAAAAGCAAATGGTTAGTGACTTAGTTGTGGATTGTTCTATGTGCATTATCACTCTTTCTCATTTTTGTAGCTTAGCCCAGGAAAAAAAATGTTGTAAGTTTTGCTGAGTAAATAGGTAAATTATCTAATAAAACCAGTTTCCTGTGAATTTATAGAGCTTAATTCAGTAGTCAAAATATGACCATGGCTGAATGAGAGGCATATTTGTGGCGCAATAGAATCAAGTTTACATTGTCAATCAAGCCATCATCCTGCTGCATTAAGGTTCACTGAAGATAAACATTGGCTGAAATTGAGGTGATAAAAGAGAACAGTATGAGCATGAATATAAAAAAAAAGCTGCAGTACAGATTTGTTTCAGTGAGATTGGTGGCATATAAGTTTGATAAAGAACTAAAGAAGCTCCAATTTTATCATCATTCTTACATCAATATTAAATATGGAATGGATTATTTAAATTGCATTATGCAAATTTAATTCTAAAGTATTATTTAGACCAGGGGTCTGTCTAACACCAAGGACCAGTTTCATGGAATACAATTTTTCCACAGATAGGAAGGGCAGAGGAGAATGGTTTCAGTTTTGCTCACCTGCCCAACACTCACCTCCACTGGTGAGTGGAGGCTTGGTTTCTAACAGGCCACCGATCTGTACTCTGTACCAGTCCATGGCCTGGGGATTGGGGACCCCTGATTTAGACATATCATTGAACAGGAGATGATAGCACTGTGCAGTTACTTGGAGCTTTGAATTTAATCTACAAAAGATTCTTTAAAGGGTGTGAGGTGGTGAAAATGTACCACATGGTACTGTAGCTATATGGTTTTTTCCCCATGAGAACACAAGGCAGCTATGAAGGAAAAAGGATAATTTCTTGAAGGAGAGATCCAGAGATATGCTAAATTTGAACTCCTGAACACTCCTTTTGTAGATCATATCCAAAGCATTGTACAGCACTAGAACCTTTTTAAATGTTCTAATATTTTTGAACCTTACATTTATAGAAAAAATAATGCAAGTAACAATTTTGGGAAAACACATTTCAAATACATGTCTATATTTCAAAATGCTTCTTACCGCCTCCCAAAATTAATTTTAGATTTTTTATTGAATAAAATCTTTTGTTTTTATAACTTAACACCAATGAAATCTGTCGTGAAATTTGTCATCCTCAAATCAGTTTAAGGGAGACTATTAAGTATCTTTAGATACATATTATCAGTTTCAGACAGATCTAGAAATCTAGAAGAACATAGAAACAATGCAATACTTACACATCTATTGGGGAACATTATGCACAAAAGTCTATTTATTAGAGAATACTATGCAAATCTCCTTTTACTATGAAATAATTACACACAAAAATTGTGCACATTAAGAAACATGAGCAAAACAATCTATATAAGCAGATTGCATATCAATATTTGTATAAATGTTTTTATAATAGATGGGGCTAGAAAAAAGTTGCAATCAATAACATAAACTATTCAGATGAAATGAAATTAACCAAATTGCTTATCGTGAATGAACTCTTCTGTACAATAAAGGGGAAAAAAGCCCAGTACATGAAATAAAGATACTCCCCCTTTTGTGCAGAACCAGATTCTACTTTCCTGAAAAGTCCTTACTATAAGAGTTTGTGAAAGAGCTGATCACAGCATAGATAGATATATCAGTTGTGTGATATCCCTCATGACATCCACATATAACATCAGATATAAAACAAAAGTACATTGCAAACATTTGTTTCAAAGAATAGAAACCCACATCTACAAAAAGCTTAGGTTTTGTCAATATCCTGTTAATAAGCATGTGAAATTCTTAAAATGAGCAGCCCATATGACAGTATTTAGAAGAGGTGGGATTTCATATATTCACTTATATAACTTATAGTTGATTTCAGCACTAACTGCAGTTAGCTGTATAACTTGATTTTGGTGACCTCTGACCTCAAACTGACATTGGGCAATTCTCAAACTAAAACATAGTACAAAAACAAATGAACAAACAAAAACATAATGCAATCCAGACAATCTTATCAAACCAAGAAACAAATATCTAGCACCTCGAACAAGGTGGTCCCATGAAAGTTATTCCAATGGCTGGAAGAACAGCCAAGTCTTTAAACCTTTATTGAATGCCATCAAAGAAAGAACTGTCTCAGGGAGGACTTGATTCCAGAGGGTAAGTTTTAAAAAATCTTTTTTTAAAATGATTTTCTTCAAAATAAACAACTTCCTCTTCTCAAAGAAATATATTCAGAGGCATCCCACAGATTGGAATAAGGGATTAGGTGATATTCATGTTATGGCATGATTGCAGAAATGATCTGAATTTTGTAAGTATGTAGCTACATAATTCGCAGAAGTTGCATGGATCTCACAGTGCATACAATCTCTGCCTCTCATCTTTCAATATCTATCTATCTATCTATCTATCTATCTATCTATCTATCTATCATCTAATCTATCCATCCATCATCCATCCATCCATCTATATTTACCTATCTTGTTTCTTTAAAAAAAATAATTTACTTTCTCTCTCATTGCTATAGAGAGAATAGAGAAATGAAATTGCTGCCAATTTACAATAAATTTACAGTAATGATGTAGTTCATAGGCAGTGGAAGTCATGTTGTAAAATGTACTAATATCTGCTGTGTTTATGTGAAAAGACTAATCTGACCATCCCTATGGAAATTGCGGTGGGGGTACACACATTGTACTAAACCACAGTTTTGATGTTCATGGTCTCTTCCATAAACCACAGTTGACTAAAATAATACGTTGTGCCAAGCCATAAATAATGGCTTATAAAACACACTGCCTGGTTTATATCATCTAGAAAAGCAAAACCAAATAAACCACATTACAGTTCAGCTACAGTGGTAAAGCTAGTCTGCATGTTCTTGGTGGCCATTCTGGAAAGTGCAATGATAAAGTGATTGAGAGTATTGTTTCTTTTTCCAAAATCCTGGAGGCTAATTGTTTCTTCCTTTAAAATTTGGTGTTCTATTTTTTGCATATGGATCTACAGAGTGCAAACAGATTACTGATTGGGAACATACCTCTCCGTGTTTTGCAACTGTCAATATCTTAACAATCAGGATCATAAACAACCTAACCCAACCCAAAATGTTGGATTTAATTGAAATGCTACTATGGTGTTCAAATGTTTGAAAACATTCTTTGTATATATACAGTAAACTGCACTTTATAAATATATATGAGCTGGTGCTGTAATTATCAATATTATATTACCGAAATGAAACTTTCTAGACACTTTTGAATATTAATTCAAATGAAGAGTAGAGGTGAACAAGAGCAAGAATTTACAGAGCTTTACTTTCAGATAAATGAATACATTCTGTGCAATGTTAATCTGCTCTTTCCCTTGGTTTATTTCTTTTCAGTAACATTTAAGTATAGCTGAAATGATAATTAAAAATCTCTGGTAAATCGCATACAACTGAGAGCAATGCCAGTTGCTTTGTTAGTGAATTAGACAACTCCCAGTTTTCTAAATTCTTCCATAAGAAAGAGCAGATTGCCATTCTAACTTTTTCCAGAGTTTGCTAAAAGCTACTATACAACTATACATACTATGATGTATGGATGTCTGGCATAAAGTCACATAACTTCTACTGTTATATGGACTTATTTATAAAGAAGGCAAGTCACTTTATTCAGCAGAAGAGGCAGATGGAAAAATAGATAGGCCTTGGACTTGGGTATGTAACAAGTAAACTATTTCATGGGATTGATGTAAAGTGTAATTGCATAGATTATAATGCGTATATATGTATAGGAGAAAGCATATAAAAATAGGTATATATGCAAAGGACAGTTGGGTAAATCATTTGAATGCATAGTTATTATTTTTCCAGTTCTAATGTGCTACAGTAGAAGATGAAAGGCTGAAGACAAATAAATAATGATTTTGAATTGTGGTGCCAGATAAATGTTTTGATAATTCTCTGGAATGTATCAAAGAGAAATAATATTAGATGAAGTAAAATCAGTCTGCCCCCCAGAAGCACTAATAATAAAGCTTAAACATTTACAATATATAATGGAAAGTATTCCTGGAATGATTATAATGCCTGAGTTTTGAGAAAACAAATTTCTTGTTATGCTTCCTATCCTTTCCACTTTGTGATATTTGAAAAAAAGAGATGAACACCTTCCAGCAAAAACTACATTGTCTAGGCTATTATTTAATACTAAATGTTCTATCTGTAGACCAGCATTCCTCACCAGATGTCCTCCTCATCTGCTTTAGACATAAATATACTATGGAAAGAGTGAATCCTTATGTGTAATAAATCTATCAGAACCTCTGTTATAAGTTACATTAGAAACAAAGAATAATACCAGTCTTTTTCTCTGGTATCCTATTCTAACCAACAATAGTTCTTTAATGTCTCACACATTTTTCTTATTGTGACCTGTTCTTCCTTTTGCAGTTGTCCATGTAACTGATTATGGGAATCTTTAAATGTGATATATGTCCAACCATATATTATCTCCCATATTACAGTATATTAAAGTATTCTAAAAGAAGAAATATTTCCCTGATTAAACATCCAACATGTTCTGACCTAGGCTTCCTGAGATAGTAAAAAACACACAATTAGTCCCAAAAACCCTCTTTTTATTTTAACAGCTGTGAATTATGTTCATTCACAGGTCATACTGAGTCACAAATAGTTTGTAAAGAGTCCGACAGAAGTCTGCCACAGTCCTTCGGCATAAGGCTGATAAGCACCCACCTTTATTTCCCTTGACATGCTGCCAAAGACCTAATTGGCTATTAGCTCTACAAGGCCACACAGAGCACAGAGTCAAAACGGAGCTTCAGAATTTAAACTGACCAGAATGAGCAAAGTTGCTTCCTGCAAAGGCTCATGTGCCTTTGGTCCTCCTTTATGTCTTATGGGAGGGGCCAATCATCTCCAATTGTCCCTTTTGTCTTAACTGTTCTTGTCTTCTGGCAGTTCTCCGTATGCGTGCACTGGGAACAGGCTCCCTCTGTTCCTCTGCCTCACTGATGTCCAACTCTGGAGACTCTGGAGGCAGCGCATAACTCCCAGATGGCCCTGGCCCCTCTCTGCCTCTGACGCAGCCTTCCCTAGACTCCAGGACTGGTCCATGTTCCTCCCCAATCTCCTCACGGTCTGACACTGCTGCCAGCTCTGCAGGCCGCCGTCAGACCACAACACAACATACATCCAAATAAAAAGAAATGACAAACACAAATATACCAAAAAAGAACAAAAAACATAAAAATGAACAGAATAAAATGAAATGAAATGAAACAAACACCACCACCACTATATTAAAAGTATTAATAGTTACCATGTTACTAATTAATGCTATAATATGAATCTATTGATTTTCTTCTTGACATTTAGATACATCTGAAAAATACTATCAGCTTAGAAAACATGATCATATTTCATAATAAATTTTAGGAGCTGGAATATTTGAAAAAGGGAGGTATAATTGTGCTCTGGTGCAATCTAGTATTCAGATGTATTCAGCAACAAATTCCATTCGAAATTCCTTTCAGACTGTACCTTCCTAGGAGACCACATGCAGAAATCTGCATTCCATAGAACAATCATTCTAGGACTCACACAAACAGTTAAAGTGACTTAAATTGAAGTAACTAAGTAACACAAAGTGGGGATCATCCCTAGTGAATAAGGACGTCGAGAGAATTTGCAGCAAGAGAGTGAAGGTTGTATAAGACCTCAGTAAAAACAGCTTATACTGCCTTGGAAATGAAAGTCAAATTGGCTGGTGCAGATGTCATCCTCCAGCTAAATAAGAGAGAAATATTCACAAGCAAACCCAGTCCTGATGGTTTGTAAGTATGCATGGCAAGCACTGCCGGCAAATTGTGTCACAATTATTGAACTCCTCCAAGCATAAATTGAATGGGGAATGGCTGTAATTAGCTTAAGCCAAACAGGCTCTAGACTTGTCATCCTTTGTCATTAAAGTGCAGGTTGATAAAGAATGGAAGTTCCAGTAATTAGCACAAAACAGGGAGGGGTTAGACTGTATCTAAAGGCCTCTTTTGCACATCTGTCTGCTCTAATGAAAAATTGACTAGAATAAACAATAGGGAATGATAAGATAATTGCACATTAATAGGCAATGATTACTTAGGAAAAAATAAGCATTCAAAGAAGCAGGAAAGGGACATTCCATAATTATTCCAGTGACTATGGACAGAAATATAGAAAAACATGTATGCATGCAATGCAGTGCTGATTTACACAGTTTCACCCCAATTCATTGGCATCTCAGTCAGAGAAGGGACATATTGCTACATTCAAGAATATCTGTTTGGAGACCTTGATATTAATGCTTACCGAAGTGAAGTGATATAAAAGCCAGTGAATTATACCGTTAATATGATTAGGCTTGATAGACTCCTATTGAAATTCCACTTGTGAAGTTGACAAAAACAGGATTTGGTGCAGACATCAATCGTTGCATAAGTGAAATGGTCCAACTGAGATTAAAATAGGAGCTTTATTCTTCTCCAAAAATATTACATATGAGATATTATCCTTCTATTAGGCATTTGCCTGGATGTCTGTAGGGAAGAAGTTGTATCCTGAGATGTTTTAACAGAAGTTGCTTATCAGAATAACTATTTCTGTAGAAGCTTTTGCACGTTTGAATAGTGCAGAAGCTTTTGCATACATAAAACTTCTTTCCTCTATGCATTTGATAATGATCAGCATGTGTTGATTATGTGTGTGTGTGTGTGTGTGTGTGTGTGTGTGTGTGTGACCTCAAGTCAATCTTAACTCCTGATGACTGCATGGACAAGTCCCTGTAGTTTTCTTGGCAAGGTGTTCAAAATGGCAAGGTGTTTGCCATTGCCTGCTTCCTAGGGCTGAGAGTGACTGACCTAAGGTGCTAAGACTTAGGCTAGAAGTCAGCAGTCTCTTAGATTCTAGATTGATGCCTTAATACTGTCCCGAATTAGCTCCTCTGTGTTGATTTTTATAGGTCCCTTCGAACTCTGGTATTCTATATCAGAGATGGTTAACCTTTTCTGGATCGAGTGCCCAAAGTGCGCACATGCATACACATGTGCCTGAACCCCCAAAATGTAGTGTGTGAACTTGCGTCCCATCCCCTCACATACACACATGCCCCCCTCACGCGCCCTGCCCCTGCATGCACGGCAGGGATCCAACGACCAGCAGGAGGCGTGTGCACATGCGTGACAGAACTGAACTGGGGCGATGGCTCGTGTGCCCACAGAGAGGGCACTGCGTGCCACCTGTGGCACTCATGCCATAGGTTTGCCATCACAGTTCTATATGATCAATTTGCCATTGCTAGGGCTCAGAGACAATTAATGACCCATTGTCACTCAGTTGTCTTTGAAACCAAGCAAGGATTAAAATTTATTGTCTCTCAGTTTCTAGTACCTTTAACTATTACACCAAAGTGCTTCCTTTCCCTTTAATCATACACAAACCCAGCAATTTTGAATAGACTAATTTTAATATAGCAAACTTTACATTCTTAGGTAGTCTTGTAAGTATGCGTCTTCTTAACTGAACTGAACTTCTTCTTTTTAAAAAAATTTGATTTATATGCTGCCCTTCTCCGGAGACTCAGAGCAGCTTACAATGCGTTAAGCAATAACCTTCATACTTTTGTATATTTATACAAAGTCAGTTTATTGCCTCCACAATCTGGGTCCTCATTTCACCTACCTTAGAAAGGATGGAAGGCTGAGTCAACCTTGAGCCTGGTGAGATTTGAACTTGCAGTAATTGCAGTAATTGCAGTTGAATGTTAATCGCATGCTTTAGTCTACTGCACCACCAGGCTCTTCTTGAACTAAAGGAGCTTCTTAGATAATAAGCAAAATGTTTTCCAAGGCAAACAAAAAACAACCCAACCAAAAAAAAGGCCAGTTGCTTTTTGAACAGGACCTTTGGGCTATGTGTTTCCTTCTTTTTTGCCTTCTCCTTTCATTTAGAATTTAATAATATGGGCCTTTATTGTAGATTTTAGTAGGAGCCAGCCAGTGGTGAAATGTAAAATTTGTTACTACTGGTTCTGTGGGCGTGGCTTGGGGGGGTACCCGTGTGACTGGGTGGCTGTGGCCAACTTTTTTTTTTACTTTTAAAAGCATTTTTTCTACAACCTCTTCAGCCGAAGAGATTGTAAAAAATGCTTTTAAAAGCCTCTGATGATCAAGCAACTCAGCTGGCATTGTCAGAGGCTTTTAAAAGCATTTTTTTCCTACAACCTCTTCGGCCAAAGAGATTGCAGAAAAAAATGCTTTTAAAAGTCTCTGACGATCAGACAACCCAGCTGGGATCATCAGAGGCTTTTCAAAGCATTTTTTCTACAACCTTTTCGGCTGAAGAGGTTATAAAAATGCTTTTAAAATCCTCTGATGATCAGGCAACTCAGTTGGGATCGTCAGAGGCTTTTAAAAGCATTTTTTTCTACAACCTCTTCGGCTGAAGAGATTGTAGAAAAAAATGCTTTTAAAAGCCTCTGACGATCCCAACTGAGCCGTGCGATCATTAGAGGCTTTTTTTTTAACTTTTAAAAGCATTTTTTGGGCTGAAGACGTTGTAGAAAAAAATGCTTTTAAAAGTAAAAAAACCCAGCCTCTGATGATCGTGCGGCTCAGCTAGGTGTTGGGTGCGGGGTGACGGGATTTTTGCTACCGGTTCTCTGAACCATCCACCACCATTGCTAGTGGGTCAGGCGATCTGGTCCGAACCCTGGAGCCAGCCCTCCCATACTACTAGTTCTTACTATATTCCGTAGCATGGTATCAGTAGTAGAATCCTTCTTCGGGTTCTATAATCTGCCAGGATTTGAAATGGACACCTAACATTAGAACCATCATTAAAAAAGCAAAACAACCACCCCACCCCCACGCATGAGCGGCAGAGACCCGATGATCAGCTGGCCAGTGGGAGGCACATGCGTATGCATGGTGGACCTGAACTGAGGCGACGGCTTACATGCCCACAGAAAAGGCACTGCGTGCCACCTGTGGCACAAGTGCCATAGGTTCACCATCACGGAGCTATAGTATTATTATTACCCTTCTCTTTTTCTCTACTACCATCTCTTATTGATATCTTTATTATGATTATTATTACTCTGTTGGTTTATATGTACACTGATAGCTTTTGCACCAAAGACAAATTCCTCGTATGTCTAATCATAACTGGCCAAATAAAGCTGTTCTGTTCTGTTCTATTCTATTCTATTCTATTCTATTCTATTCTATTCTATTCTATTCTATTCTATTCTATTCTATTCTATTCTATTCTATTCTATTCGTTAGACTATAGTGTCCCCTATATACAAATAGGGAAGCTATCTGAATGATTTTTTTCATATTAAAAAAATTGTGCACAGGTGAGAAAGGAGCGCTAATGAATCCAATTTAGAAGATCTTAATAGAAAGTAATGTTGACACCTAGGCTGAATGTAGAAAAGACTAAACCAAGTAAACTGGCAGCTCATTTGATAAAAAGCATGCTGCATTTTATTGAATGACATCTGGTGATACTGATATCCATGGAAATCAGAGCTAGAAAGGAATGTAACATTAAAGTCAGAAATTCATTGTGTGTTTCTTTGGTGACCTCTGGGTATAAGGCAGAAATACTTCACACAGATTTCAGTATGATTATATCTTTGAAGCATACAAAACATCGCATCTTGAAATGTTCTGTTTCCAAAATGAACAGTTCTAGGTGATCCAATTATGAGACCATTTTTGAAGGATTTAAACTGCTCTATTTCAGTAAAGATATAACCTATGTGACCAGTTTTCGGATTGCTTCTGAACACATAAAATGGTCTGTTTTCAGAAGTGGAGGCATTGATTTTGCAAAATATTTATATATGAAAGTGTTACTGTCATTGCATGTACATTATAAATCTATGTTAAATGTGAAACAAATTATTAAATAAACAGTTAATAAAGGAGAACAAGTTGTGATGGGTTTCTAGGCTAAAGGCTATGATTATCCAGAATCCTGACATTTTGCCAGAAACTGTGGCTGACATATTCAGAGGTGAACATGGTCTGTTCTGTGGCACACTTCTAAGCAGCTCACTGGAAACTGAGCAGGAACTGACTAAGCTTTTGTATTTGAAACAGAATTAAATTATTATGGTTGGTTGCACTATCAGCCAGATGTATAGACTGGATTTGGTATTTTCTTCCATCTTAACCATTGCCAGATCTTCTTGTTATCTGCTTTGGCTGCAAGTTTTCTAATGTACATGTAATACTTCGCTTTTCCATGTCTCTTTATTATTCTTCATTTAGTCTTTCTTATAGGCCAATATGGACTCTTCAGTATCCAGTAAGGCTTCATGGTTTCTCCTTCTCCTTCTCCTTCTCCTTCTCCTTCTCCTTCTCCTTCTCCTTCTCCTTCTCCTTCTCCTTCTCCTTCTCCTCCTTCTTTTCCTCCTTCTTCTCCTCCTCCTTCTCCTTCTCCTCCTCCTCCTCCTCCTCCTCCTCCTCCTCCTCCTCCTCCTCCTCCTCCTCCTTCTTCTTTCTGGTATATTTGAAACATTTCACACTTATCTATGTTGCTTGATAAATAGATCATTACATGGATAAAGGGCATGATTCATTGTTATCGTTTTCCTTCCCAGGGCTTTTATTTCAGCTTGAGTCCAGTCCAAAGTTCCAACTGTGCACCTAATGGCTAGAATTGTCAGGTATTAATTGCTTTAATGATACCTCTTCCACTGAGTTGGACTTTATTTTTTTCACTTTTTTAATTTATTCATTACTAACTCCTCCTTGATTTCAGTGTGCATGAATGTTAGCAGTATGAAGGTTGGCCATGTTGTGGTCCACCAGCAGCCTGCAGACCTGGCAGCGGAGCCGGACAATGAGGAGGCTGGAGAGGATAATGGACCAGTCATGGAATCAGGGGAAAGCCCAGACGAGGGCTCTGCATCGGAGGCAGAGATGGGACCAGGGCCATCTGGGAGTGATGCACGGACTCTGGAGCCTCCAGAGGTGGACAGCAGAGAGGCAGAGGAACAGAAGACTGTTCCTAGTGTATGCAGGCAAAGAGCTGCCAGAAGGCAAGAGCAACTGAAGCAAGAAGGACGACTCGGGGGTAAGGCCAGAAGATGATTAGCCACTCCCATAAGAGTTAGGTTTGCCTAACTCTTTTAATTGAGTAATTTAGTTTTTAATTTGATTTTAAATTGGGAGTTTTAATTGTTGTGGGCCAATACTATTTAATTTGTTTTAAACTATTTTTAAATTTTGTATTCTATGTATTTTTATCTTCAGCTGTTCACCGCCCTGAGTCCTTCGGGAAAAGGGCGGTATATAAATTTAAACAATAAATAAATAAATAAATAAAATAAATAAATAAGAGCAGCAACGAGCCGTTGGGTTCTTTGTAGAAAAGCAATGTTGATTCCAGTGCTTCTTGTTAGCATCTCTTGAACTTTTTGGGGTTTTGCCAAGAAAAGCCTTTGGCAGGTTGCCAAAGACATCAAAGTTTGGTGATAAGGCTGTAGGACTGGTTATGAAAGATTTGTTTTGGACTAAGATGAGAATGAATTAATTCTCAGCTGTTTTAATAAAATAAGTTTGTTCAGGACTGAATTGTGTTTGGTAATCACTACATGGGCCTCGATCATAACAGGCCAGGTACTTGTAGTTATTTTCATCCATATTCTTGATGTTGTTTCCATAAGGCTCAATTCCTTTAGTTTTCATTATTTTTCTTCTGTTGATGGTAAGGGTGGCATATTTGTCCATTTCAAATTCATTGCATTCCTTGGTTATATATAACTGGACAGTGATTTTATTTCAGATGGTGTTTTTTCCAATCAGCTTCAGATTGTCCATGTAAAGGATATAGGATAGTTTGGAAAATGTTTTTGATGTTTGATAGCCATGGTCTGACTTGTTCAGTATTGTTGACAGAGGAATCAATACAATGACAAACAATAGTGGTGATAGTGAATCTCCTTGAAAGATTCCTCTCTTGATGTTAGCCTCCCCCAGTCTATCACCATTGACCAGCAACTGTGTCTTCCAGTGTGCTATTGATCTTTGCACAAAGTTTCTGATGTTTCTACTGACTCCTGTTATTTCTAGGTACTAGATTATCTAGTTGTGTGACAGGGAGTTAAATGTCTTCTTGTAATCATTCCTAGCTACGTATTTTGACAAACTGGTCTTCCTTCTGTTGTAGTATTTCAAAATCATCTTGTCAGTTAGGAGTGTTTGCTGATCTTTTGTTCATCTGCTGTTTGAGTGGTTTCTTTTCTTCTTGGGTGAAAAGAACTTGTCTTCAATTAAATTATGTTGGACTGCATTAGCTACCACACCAGTTAGTATTTTAAAATTTTTTGGTAAGCAGCTAATTGGCCTGTAGTCACCTGGTATTGGCTCTTTTGTTGGACCTTTCATTATCAAGTAGATTTTGCCAGATGTTAACCAACTTTCAATCTCACCTGCTTGGCAGTGAATAGGTTTAGACCAGTCAAATATTTCAGCCAAAAACTGAGCTTTGATCTGTAATAGATTTGGGGTTTTTTTTTTTAGAAAAATTGACGAAGATGGTTTTTGCCTCAGAGAATGATTAAAAGATAAATTAATGTGTCTGAAGAAATCTTCAAAATTGTAAATGTGTCCAGTAACAGTTCAGTTAACAGCATAGATTAATACAGTGTCACATTAGGATATTTTTGAATATAAAACAATTGTTCATAGGAGGTGTTAATGAACCATGAAAGCATTGATTAATAAACTATGAAAATACTGAATTATAAAATTTGGAATATGCCAGAGGACAAGGGAATTCTTGGCATTTTGATTTATTGACTAAGACTGTTCTCTCTGCAGGGATTCAGTTACTATATCTATGTGGAGTGAATAATATCTTGGATATTGATGAGTAAATCTGTCGAGTTTGATTTTGTTCGATTTTTCATGTTCCACCTTTACATTAACTGTATCCCATTACTGCCTAAGTAGTTGTTAAATGATCAGCACAAAAGTTTGGATGTATTTAGCAAGATGTTTATATATAACACATTTTCTAAGAATATGAATTTTTCTGTGATATTTCTTTATGCATGCATCTGTATATGCATTTTTGTATAGTATTGAATTTAGTAAATCAGGAAAAAAATTCTATTGAAAACATTTATTTAAAATCCTGAATATTTCAATTCCAATGTTACAAATGATTACAAGATTAAGTTTTCATTTAAGAATTGTTAAATTAACATAAAATTAATGAAATTAGCATAACAAAAATTGATTGTGGTTAAAACAGATTTTTGGGGAGGGAGTTTGAAAAAGTCAGAAAGATATGAATATTTAATGCCTAATAGGGCATCCTATAAATTGCCATTTATTTTCTGTGTGTGTTGAATGGGTTTTTTCCTCCACTCCTTCCCTTGGCATTAAATGCCTGCTTTTGTCTTTTACACGTCTGTGGTTATGAATTGGCTGCACATTGCTCATAGATACAAATGTTATTGCAGCTTTTCTCTGTGCTTGCAGGAGAAGAGGAAACTTAATTAATATTACTGTTCTGTTTTCCTATGATAAGAACACTATTCAGTCATAAGAGCCAGATTTCTATATTTGATCATTTCATTTTCTAACCCTATTAGCCTGTTTGAAGTGTTTTCTCTCCTCCTCCACGATCTAGAATGATGAGAACATAAAAAAAATGTTGCAATAATCTTGCAATTCAGTACAGTTGTATCATTATTACCTTTTGCTGCACCATGTAAAGCAAAGCTATTGAGTGAAGAACCCTAAACAAAAACAAAACAAAACAAAACCCAGTTGTGTAATAATCTATGGGCTTTTTAAATCCATGACATTTGAATTTCCAAATATCTTCGTTTCAGTTTCTTCTCTCTTGGATATAAGGAGGATCCTTCAAGAAAGGTCTTACCATGTTTAAGGTGGTATAAATAAAATTGAGAATTGTATTTCCAGGTATTTTTCCATATATCTTAGGGCCGTAGTGAGGCTACATTTTATTAGCTTCATACATTATAAATTCCATGGCCTGGTCAAATACTATAAAACATGATGTAAGATTTTAGAAGTGAGATTTTATTATTATTATTATTATTCTTTGCTAGAAGGGCTTTTTAAGAACCTGGTAATAAAATGTTTATACACTGTGAACTACATATACATGCAGGAAAATAACTACCCTTTTTAAAGAGGTGTTTAAACAGATTGCCTTAGGAAGAGATTGGTTTGGTTTTCTGTCTGACTCTCCTCCTAATTGCTTTTATTTATTTACAGAGCACTGATATAAATCACTGATTTCATTTTAAAATGGTAGTGTTGCCGTACAAGACATTTAATTCTACCTTTCTCCTTTTCCAAATGCCATATTTTTAAAGAGTAGTGTAGCATTTTTCTCTCAAGATTAGGAAGTTGTCATTTGGGGTTTTGGAAAATTTACGTTCTGAAATGGTTGAGCAGAAAGAGTTAAAAAAAGTGATATATGGAAGACGATTGATAGTTACAGTAGATATGTGCCAGAATAATCCATAGGTTTACCTCTGTAGTTTCTTACCCAAACCTCCAAAACTTTAACCTTAAACTGTCTACTGTTGACCTCACCCCATTCCTAGGAGGTTTGTAAGGGGCATGCATAAGTGCACCAGCGTGCCAACCATCCCTGTCCTAATATTCATTTTTTACTTACTTTTTTCATGTATTCCAATTATGTTTATACTTTTACCTGTTATCTTATATATGTTTGACAAATAAACTTATGATTATGATTATGATTAAGTGGTTTGGGGACCTATAGAGTTTGCTGAACTTTTGAAGCTCAGCTTCACCAGTCCTTTACCAATCCAATTTCACCAATCTTTTCTTGGCCTTATCTACTGAAAATGACAGCAGAAATTCAGTTGATAAGTCACAACAAAACAATTTATCTATTCCATTTATCCACTATTTGGATCTATAGTTATCCTTTATAATTAGAAAAAGCTGCTTTCTAGGAGTAGATGAAGCTTGAAAAAAGCGAATAGAATTGATCGCCTGACTCCGGCCTCTACTCTGGCCAACTTTTATCAGTAGAATAAAGAAGCAGCTTTGTGACCGCCTTAGGTCCCTGATTGGATTAGTCTGCATCACTGTGTGCATTTACAGGAAAGACAAGTAAATAAAATGCTTACTGCATTTTTCTTTGACTCCAAGTCTGATAGTTACCATCACTGAATTCAAGAAAGGGCATTGCTATCATCAAGCTGATCAATATACGTGGCCAAATTTTGCTACAGATGTTCTCCATGATAGGAATAATTTTACTGCATATTTGGTATTATATTCTGCCTTCATGCAAAATAAAGGGGGGGGGGTGTATTATTTGAAAATCCTTGTAGCAACTTCTGTGCTATTTCTCATTCCTTTTCTAGTTATAATATCTTAATTCTTCAGCATATTCTGATGTATTGTAATACAATACTCACACAGACACACAGACACACACACACATCTGTGTAAAATCAAAGGCATGACATTTCAACTGGGAAAGTTTGGTTTCTGACAGAAAGTATTGGATTCATGGCTAAACAGTTGAAAAATTAGGACTTTGATCAA
This sequence comes from Ptyas mucosa, assembly GCA_012654045.1. Lineage (NCBI taxonomy): Eukaryota > Metazoa > Chordata > Lepidosauria > Squamata > Colubridae > Ptyas > Ptyas mucosa. Next base: position 20,353,751 of record WNWU01000019.1, on the reverse strand, counting down.
GTGAAACTCTTCTTATAAAACTATACTATGCTCTTGTTGCGGGAAACTCTTGTTACTAATTCAGGAGACAAGACCACAAAGGTTGGAGAACACAGGTTTATTTGCGCAAAGGTTCAGAGCGTTAGCATGGCAGATTCTGAACCCCGGGCTGCTCCCAGGGGTTTGTCTTTTATACAGTTAGCAACCCTATCTTCACTGAAGCGTTACACTTTGTCACACTTATCTGGATACAATAGTTCATAAACAGGATATGTAAAAAATAGAAGTTATCTTGCTATACTTTCCACTCAAGGTATTCTCTTACATCATCTGTTGTTTTCGGTGGCCATCCTTTACCAGACATTCTGATACAAAACAATGTAGTACATAGGTCATTAAGCTCATCATTACATTTAGCAAGTTCCTTGTTCCTTCCTAAAGCTTGCAACATATAAGCAATATACTAAAACTCATAATACATCTTTTAATACCTTTATCAATAATTTTAGGGTCTTTTGGCATCCTGCCTCATTCTGACAGAACATTATTTTTCGGTTTAAGTAGCCAGTAAACTTGAGGACTATGACATTACAAATTGTACAATGATCCCAAACCTGGAGAAGTAACAAGCACAAATATTCTACCGTAGTAATCAAACAATAATAAATAAAATACATAACTCAAAATACTTTTTTTAAATTGCAAAGTTCTAAGTCTGACTAGTACTTAGTTATTGATTAGTTTAATGGCTATATCAGATTAAAAAACTGATGAAAATAATGCAGCATAATGGGATATAAAAATATTAAGTGAAATAATTGAACATAATTACACCCAAGGGCTGAAATATCATCCCTTTTGACTCTTAATTTGATCTAGATAGAAAACTGTCAGTTGAATGGCTTTAGGTATAAACCTGGGGGTAGACTTATATCAATGGTGTAATGTAAACGTGTACAACCACATTGATTATGTTATTCTTAAACAAAATAAAAACTCTTACGGATGTTATCGTATATGTTGAGTCCTCGCACTTACGACTAAGACCTCGCACTTACGATGCGCGGCCGTGATTGGCTAAGATGCGCCCTCCGGCCGGCGGGAGAATGTTCAATCCCTATTGGTTGTTGGTTTGACAGCTATGGTATAAATAGCTGTCAACCACCTAGCGCTTTGCTCTGTTTCTCTCAACCAGTTCTGTTAGCAATAAATGTTCCTGTTTGACTTACCAAGCCTCGCCTCAGTTATTGACCACCGGTTGCTATACAGAGCACTGGCGACGAAGGTGGGATATTGAGGACAGAGGCTGGTGGTCAACAGCTGAGGTCACTAGCACTAAGCCAAAGCGCTCAGCTGAGTCACTACATGACGAGACATCGTGTGAGAGAAAATCTCCTCAGAAACAGAGCCCATCCGTCTAAGGATGGCACCTCCAACATTCGCCCCATTCAACCAGGCTACTGAAACCTGGAAATCGTATGAGGCCCGGTTCGAATGTTTCTTGGAGGCGAATGACTACACGGGGCTGTCCAGCAGCAGGAAAAGGGCACACTTCTTGAATGCCTGTGGTCCTGAGATGTTCTCTGTCGCCATGGCCCTGCTAGCCCCAGTTCCAGTACAATCGGTGCCCTGGGAGGTTCTGAAGGAAAAACTAAAAAACCACTACGAGCCTACCCCCTTGCGCATCGCCCGCAGGTACGCTTTCAGGCAAATTTCGCAAGCGGAGGGAGAGCCCATTAACCATTACATAGCCTCCCTCAGAACTGCTGCTCTAAATTGCGAATTTACTGACCTAGAAGACTCCCTGCTGGAGCAATTCGTGTGTGATGTGAGGGACCTGAGGGTGCAGCACCATTTACTTGAGAGAAAAGAAATCACCCTCGCAGCTGCCATCGAAGAGGCACAGGCTTGCGAGCTATCAAGCAAATCCACTGTAGAAATCCGAAAAGCGCAAACCAGCCCTCCTGTCCACAAGCCCAGCACCGTCCACTCAGAAGAACTAGACCCTGAGGCAACTGAAGAAGAGGACGACGAAGTTAGCCACCTCAAAACAGTCAAAGGACAGGGAAAAAAACCCAAACAAAAGCTTTACTGGGTCTCCCTGTCAAGGGTGCGGAGAATTGCACCCTCGAGCGGCTTGTCGCTTTAAGACTGCCATTTGCCGTAATTGTGGGAAAAGGGGACACCTGGCATGAGTCTGCCAGGCTAACCTCCCTGGCACACCATTTAAGTCCCCTGGCAGACCATTCCAGAGAGGGCTGAAGACAGGCGGCGACTGTTTTGCCATTTCTAGGGCCAACAACGCCCCTGCGAGGTCGGCCTGTCCGGGCAAACAAGCAGCAACCAAGAAAATTTTCCTCACGGTAACCATCAAGGGAAATCCTTGCCAGATGGAGCTGGACACAGGGTCTTCCAAATCCCTAATCTCCTGGGCCACCTTGAAGCTGCTTGCTCCAAAAATGCGCAAGAGCAATCTCCTGTCAAGCCGAGTCCACCTCAGAGACTACCAAGGCAACGACATCTCTATCCTGGGGGGCGCCAGTCTCTTAGTAGAACACAGAACCTTCACGGGCAAGCTACCTCTAATCATCGTGAGGGACCCTCTGCCCAGCCTACTTGGACTGGACTGGTTTAGTGCTCTGGGGCTTGGCATCACTGGCATCCACTCCACATCCGTCAATGATTTTGAAGACATCCTGGCAGAATTCGCTGATGTTTTTGACGACCATCTAGGTAAATATAAGGGTTCACCTATCATTCTCAATCTAGATCCAAAAATTGCCCCTATCAGGCTTAAGCCTCGCCGAGTGCCTTTTGCACTCAAACCCCTCGTTGACTAGGAGCTAGACAAGCTCATTGCCCAGGGCATCCTAGAGCCCACAGACCATGCCCCTTGGGAGACCCCTATAGTCATACCCCTCAAATCTGACGGGTCAATCCGCATCTGTGCGGACTATAAAAATTCCATCAATAAGGCGCTCCAATCCAACCCATATCCTGTGCCCGTCGTGCAACACTTGTTGCACTCCTTGGGCAAGGGCTCCATTTTTGCCAAACTGGACATGGCGCAAGCTTACCAACAGCTCCCTGTTGATTCGGCCACAGCTTCTGCCCAAACAATTGTCACGCACCGGGGAGCTTTCCTTTGCCACCGTCTCCAGTTTGGCGTAAGCGTCGCCCCGGGCATTTTTCAGGGCATTATGGAGCACCTACTTCAGGGGCTACCAGGGGTCATCCCATATTTCAATGATGTCATCATCTCAGCTTCTAGCCCAGCAGACCTCAAGGGAAAGCTAAGGATGGTCCTACACCGATTTCAAATGGCTGGCCTAAAGCTCAAGAAAGAGAAGTGCAGGATTGGGGTGCCCCAGGTGGAGTTTCTAGGCTATCTAATAGATGCCTCAGGCATACACCCCACACCAACTAAAACAGCTGCCATTTGGCGGGCTCCCACCCCTACTAACAAAACTGACCTGCAAGCCTTCCTGGGCCTCCTAAACTTCTACAGCTCATTCCTCCCCCACAAGGCCACTGTAGCAGAACCCCTTCACCGCCTCTTAGACAAAAACACCCCGTGGCGTTGGGGCCAAAGAGAAGCCACTTCCTTCTCTGCTGTCAAAGCTCTTCTGACGTCTGACGCAGTCCTTGCCCAATACACGGACAGCCTCCCCTTAATCTTAGTTGCTGACGCTTCCCCCTTTGGTATTGGAGCTGTCCTTAGCCACATTCTCCCTGATGGCACCGAAGCCCCTATTGCCTTCTACTCACGCACGCTCTCCTCCACGGAGCGCAACTACGGACAGATTGACAAAGAAGCGCTGGCTGCCGTGGCTGCCGTCAAACGCTTCCATGAGTACTTATATGGCCGTCCGTTCACTCTTGTGACGGACCACAAGCCCCTGCTAGGCATACTTGCTGGCAACATTGCAACACCCCAGGTTCTCTCCCCCTGCATGTCACGCTGGGTTGAATTCCTGGCTGCCTATTCTTACACCCTCCTTCACCGCCCTGGCAAGCACCTTGCCCATGCAGACGCACTCAGCCGCTGCCCCCTTCCCATCGCTGTATATGACCCCTCTCCTGTCTCTCCTGTTCTACTCCTTGACTCCTGGCACCTGCCACTCACCGCTGCTGACGTCGCAGCACACTCTGCCAAGGACCCTACCGTCCGCAGAGTTTTGGACTGGGTGCGCAGGGGATGGCCTTCGGGGACTGTAGGTCCCGAGTTCAAACCCTACCACATCAGGCAGCACGAACTATCTGTGCTGCGAGGGTGCCTGCTATGGGGCGATAGAGTCGTAGTGCCCGCCCAACTTCAACAGCCAGTCCTAGAAGCCTTGCACGAAGGACACCCGGGCATAGGGAGGATGAAGTCCCTAGGACGTAGCTACGTCTGGTGGCCAAACTTTGACCACGCAGCCGCCCAGTGGGTTGCAAGGTGCCAACCCTGCCAACTCTCTAGACCAGTTGCCCCCGCTGCCCCAGTTAGGGAGTGGGAAATGCCCAAGTCGCCCTGGTCAAGAATCCACGTGGATTTTGCCGGGCCATTCCATGGGCAAACATTTCTAGTGGTGGTAGACGCCTATTCTAAGTGGGTAGAGGTCGTCAGCATGGCATCAACCACGTCTGCCGCACTCATCACAGCCCTACAGAAACTGTTTGCCACCCATGGGCTGCCTGATGTCATTGTCTCAGACAATGGCCCCCAGCTATCCTCCGCAGCCTTCCAAGTGTACTTGGCAAACCACGGGATTCGCCATGCCAGGGTGGCACCTTTTTGCCCTGCCAGTAATGGACTGGTAGAGAGAGCTGTGAGGTCTGCCAAAGAGACCCTGTCATGTTACAATCATGGGAGTTGGCAAGAGAAACTGTCCCGCTACCTGTTGGCACAACATGTAACTCCGTGCCCCTCGACCAACAGGAGCCCCGCAGAACTTCTGATGGGCCGGCGCCTCCGCACTGACCTCAACCGCCTTCACCCATCCTATGCTCCCGAAAAGGCCCCAGACTCTACTGGAAGACACCGCAGCTTCATCGTGGGCGACCCTGTCTATGCCCAGAACTTCGGGGGCGAGCCAAGGTGGGTTTCTGGGACCGTCGAACAAATCACTGGACCCTACTCTTACCAGGTCCGGCTGCCAGACGGCCGGCTATGGCATCGCCATATCAACCAGCTGCGAGCTCGCTTAATGCCCGGGCCAGACTCCCCAACCGAACTGGAAAACAGCGCAACAAGTCCAGCCCCGGGCTACTCATCTGTCTTCCCTGACTCAAACCCGCCTCCGGAACCTGACTTACCATTCCAGCCGCCTACCGAGGAAGTTGACATCAGGATACTGGACGAGTCGCAGGGAGTTCCGCAGATTCCAGAAACGCCCTCAGCCCCTGCTGCCGCCGAACCCGAACTGCGCAGATCAACCCGGCCGTGCAGGCGCCCTGCCTACCTGGCAGACTACGCCTGCTCCGTCCAAGGAGGAAGGGGTGTTGAGTCCTCGCACTTACGACAAAGTCCTCGCACTTACGACGCGCGGCCGTGATTGGCTAAGACGCGCCCTCCCGCCGGCGGGAGAATGTTCAATCCCTATTGGTTGTTGGTTTGACAGCTATGGTATAAATAGCTGTCAACCACCTAGCGCTTTGCTCTGTTTCTCTCAACCAGTTCTGTTAGCAATAAATGTTCCTGTTTGACTTACCAAGCCTCGCCTCAGTTATTGACCACCGGTTGCTATACAGAGCAGTATAGGCTTAGTGCATACACAGAATAGCAAAGCCTCTAATAGTGCTGCCTTTTAAATGTTTTTAGAGATTTGATAGTGTCAAAGACAAATGTCTTAAAAATACTCTTAAATCTAAGATGTGGATATAATTTTGTTTTTATAATTATCAGTTATATTCACTGTCATAAGCTATAATTATCATCTATGAATGGGAGAATGATTCCCCCCCCAAATCAATAGGATACCAAGAAGGACATTCACTTTCATCTATTTCTTTGATCTTATCATAGAAGTAATAACAATAAATAATTGAAAAAGCAAGAGTCAAAGAGTTCAAAGACTTAGAAGTTACATAACCACATATTCTGATTAAAGTTTGAACTATATACATTTTATTTAGTACTTGATGTAGTATTTGACTGTTGTTGTTTGCTATCCTATTACTTAATATTGGTAGAGGCTACATGAAATTAACTTCACCTGAAAAACCAAACTTGAGATGGATTTAGATATCTAGGAATAAATATTGTAAAGCACTTGCTACAGTTTAATTTAATCTTACAGGACTAAAAGAGAGACTGTTACCAGCCATACTTATTTTTATCTTCTATTTATTGTAAAGTTTTGATTTAACAGCATTCTCACTATCAAATAAATTGGTGGCATCTGGCCATAATTCACCTTGATGTGTTACTCAGCACCACAGAGAAAATGAAATTATTTCATTATTTCATTATTTGAAGCCTCTTTCCCAATGGTTATCACAGATGAAAATTGGTTTCTGGTAATGTTCCAAAGCAATATGTTAGCTAGCAAGAAAAAAGGGAAACTGAATCTATTTTATTAGTACAACTGATGAACTAGCAACTTGGATTTCCCTCTTATAGGAAATCACTATCTTCGCTTCATATAAAGAATATCTCTTTGCCAAATACAAAGAAGTTGTATACTGTCAAGGAAATTTAAAAAGTAGACAAGATTTAGAAAAACAGGGAATAAATATAGATTGGTGGCATTATTTGCAATTAAAGTCATGATACTTAAAAGATAAAGAAGATTATGGAATTGAATTGGTCCCACAACAATTAGTCAAATTATTGATTGGCCCAGATGAAAAATTGATAACTAAATTATAATTATTTATTAGAATTTGACAGAGCAGAGGACATAGTGAAGGGAGCGATAATAGCTTGGGCAAAAAATGTAGGACATAATATCGAATTAGAGGATTGGGAAACAATTTGGAACAGAAATTATAAAATAACAAAATCAGTAAAATATAAAGAAAATCAATACAAAATGTTTTATCGCTGGTATTTGGCACCTTCAAGATTGGCAAAGATATATCTAAATTTAACTCCAAATTGTTGGAAATGTGGACAAAAGCAGGGTACCTTCTTTCATGCATGGTGGTTATGCTCAGAACTGAAAAAATATTGGAAAAAAATACAAAATTGGTTACAGGAATTAACTGGCATCCAAATAGAATACACTTCGGAACTGTTTCTTCTGGGGATAATGAAAAAGAAAGATAATACAAAAAAACCCGTACATTATTCGACATATGATAATGGTGGCAAGACTTGACTTTGCACAATGTTGGAGAAACACAAATATACCCTCAGAAGACTTAATAATTAAAAAAGTCTTGGACTGCGCTGGAATGGATAAGATAACACTTGAGCTGAAAGAATTGATGGATTTGGAATATTATATAATATGGGAGAAGTGGTATAAATGGATTGAGAATAGAAAAAAAATTAGATAAAGTAGGACTGAATTTAGAATGTATAGGGTATAAGTTAAATATAGTAATATGTCATGTAAATGGTCACAGTCATGCACAAACTTTCTTCTTTTTGTATTCTAATTGTTGAAAATCAATAAAATATTTATTTTAAAAAAAAGGAAGTCCCTTTATAGCTGTATTCCAGATGGTCACTGAGAAAAACCTTAGAACATTAAACATTAGTGGATGCTTTTTTTTTTACCCAGCACACTTTCTCTTTTATACAATATCTTTTTCAATTTCAGTTCTGAGAGCAGATTTTGCCTTGTATTTAGCATTTTAGAAACCTCTTCTTAAGCCTTTCAACTGAAAAGTAGTGTAAAATCCAATAAATAAATAAATAAGCAAGGCATCATTAACATATTTATGGATATTCTTGAGTCATATAATGCTTTTTAAATTTTGTCATGGAAGAAACATGGCCAACAATGTAATACATAGAAAATAACTTACGTCAGCAGCATTATTTGTTTGGAAACTAGCTGGTTACAATATCCAAAGTCACATTGTTTGAGCTGGGCAGTCCTAAGACTTCTGCAAACAAATAAGTCAGTAGCCTTTTAGGGTAACACTAATTACATTAGACTAGGGAATTTCAGCACTGATAGTTTGATAAAAAAAAAAGAAAGAAATTTTAGATTATAAATATTATCATAAATATTAACTTTAACCTTTTATGATTACATGCTCTTTAATAAAACATTATTAAATCTGGAAACTATTAAAATGCTGAGAGAATTTGGAATGCAATAAAGTGTCTACTACTTCGTTACAAGCACTCAATCTTATAGCACATCTATTATGGGAATCATGCACAGTAGTTTGTTTTTTAGGTATGTACATATTCAGACAAAATATTTATATTTTGAAAAGTATGTTATAACTACAATTATTAATGGAAGAATATGCTTTATGAAGAATCCATTTGGTTAATTTGTTCAGAAAGGAATGAATACAGGTTACAGTTTGTACCATCGGCTCTGCACAAAAATGTCTTTACACATCACACGGAGCCACAATGTGCTCTGTTTAGTTTGAAGCTGGGTGCTGTGTTAAACCAGCAAAATTTATCTCATAAATACTTGACATAGGAATGGGCAGTTTGTAACTCTAGGAACACCTCTTGTCATTTCCTTCTTCTGTGATTTTTTTTTGGGGGGGGTACATTTCCTATCTTGGACTATCTTGTAACCCTGAATTTCCCGGTGTGTCCCATCCAAATACTAGCTAAGAAGAACAAGCTTTAACCCAAAAGTGCTCCCCCCCAAAGGCAACTGGACCTTCTTACGTTTTTTTTTCCTTTGAAAAATTTTCACCTTCTTAGATGTTAAGGTGTTTTCAAAGGTACACCAAGGAAGTCCAGTTGCCTTTTGAAATCATGACCTGGATGATTGAGAATCTCCATAAATCTAGCTTACCTTTCCTAAGATCAACAGAGAAGACAAGATGCTGCCATCTGTTTTGAATATCAAAGGGGAAAAAAAACTCAGCCCCATTTTTCTCAATCTGAAGAAAGGAATCAAAACCCACATTTATCCATTTTGCACCACTGAACTGACCATTTGCAGCATTTTCCTCACCCACAATATTTAAGCATGTCTTGCCACCTGAAAGATGTCCTCCCTAGCTTAGTACAATGTGTGCTCTAACTGCATAATATGTACTGTATCTGCCTAGACTAGACTAAAGTTTAGTTTAAACTTTTTCATCTCCAATATACCACAGATAATATGACCCCTTATGATAATGTCTATATGTGGTATTCAGAGACATTCTGCTTCTTGGCATGGAACTAATAGTAACTACCACTTTTTAAAAGATACCAAGATCTTAAGTTCGTAACATTACAAATCTCTTCAAGCAGTTCAATTCCTGATATCTCCAATTCAAAAATGATGTGGGGACATGAATACTTCTGGCAACGACAATAAAAAACATGGATTTGGAGAGAAAATGACTTTGCTAGTATAAAGCAATTTCCAATGTTCTTGTTTCTCCAAACTCTGAATGAATCAACTTTTCCAGCTGAAAGCAATGCTTGACTCTTTAGACATGCAGTGGACTACTTCCTAAATAATAGCTTTTTTTCCTTGGTGCCAATTTGGGGAGGGTCACATTAAACATTTAGGAGGTACTATTATGCTAACATTCAATTAGAACTTTGGGCTCCTTTATAGGGGAGAGTAATTACTTCTACTAAATCCTGCATTGAAGCCATATAATATAGATGCTGTGTGGATTCTGAACCCTAGAATGGACTTGACAATTGTAGCCACTTCTCCTTGGAACTAGACCAGATGCTGCTACTGCCTGATCCCTCAAAATCCAGATGAAAAGCTAAAGCCTGATTTATAGCTTTTTGAGCATGTCCAGCAGTAAGTGAATTTCTAATTTGCAACCATCTGTTTACTTTCTGCTAATTAGGCCGTGAAAAATAACCATTAAAACATTCCTACCCAAGGATCAATTCTAATATTAATTTTAATTGACTTGTGTCATTTGACACTGGAGAAAAACACCCTACTTATTTGAAAAAAGCCTAGCTGATTAGAAAAAAAATTGTTAGCTGATCTATGTGCCTCCATTCCAGAATTAATTGAAGGTTAAAAGATCAGCTAGCAAGGGGTTGTTTTTTTTCCAATAACCTTCAACAAATGCTGGAATGGAGGTGCATATATCTTTAGACTTGTACATCTGTCACCAATTGTTCCTTTTAGGGAAGGCTATATGATAATATATTTCTCAAGAGTTTTGTCGTGTATGTGATTGAGGCATGGAAAGCTTAACCAGAACAGTTTTAAGCTGAATTTGTAATATAAATACCTCAGATAAAGAGATGTACAATGCAGAAAGAAATGGGAGTATCTTTGTAAGAAGGTCTCTTAAACTGCTCAGTAAAAATTTAGAAAGAACATTGCCTCATAAAGTTCATGGTCTGTATTATCTCTACACCATTGCTCATAGTATGAGAAATAAACCAATTATCTTAAACTCCTAATACAGGAACAAAATGCAATTTAATGGGTTTGTAGTAGAAAGATGGTAGGATGACTCCCCAGGTTGAAATTTAGGACCTGAAGGCAATTTGTTTCAAAGGAACTAAGCAATAGAAAGGAAGGAGAAGGCACATAGTAGACTAAATGGATCCACTCCTCTGAAATCCAAGTGAATGGATTTGGCAGTGCTTTAAAGAACAGCTGTGTTGAAGTAAGTGGAGAATTGTTGTGGCTAGTAATTTCCAACCAAGGAGGAAACCTGGATGAAGCTTTTCAAAAGCAAATTTGAGATATTTTTAAAAGGGAAGATGTAGTAATTAGGGGGAATTTTAATTACTCTCACATGTGGGAATGGAAATCATCAGCGCCTAAGAAAAAAAGGTAATTTGTCTTGCTGATAATGTTCTCCTTCAGAGGGGGTTGCAGGATACAAAAGAATCATCTCTCCTTGACCTAATTCTAGCAACATACTCAAGGAAATGGAAATAGCAAGAATATTGGGGAAATTGGGTAGCCACGTAATGTTGCTTTTTTAAAGGCAAAACTATATATGAGTATATATGGAAATAAATTCCCAGAATTCCCAGCTAAATGCTAGAAATGAACTTACCTTGAACTGCAAAAAGGTTAATTGTAATATATTTAGAAAAATTAAGAGTAATGTTTTAAGGAAATATTTCCTGACCTTGGACTTTTTTCACAGTGTGGAAGGATGCCAGCCAACTTGGATTCCTCACAGTACACACTTAATGCCTTCTAGTTTTGTGGTTTAGTTTTTCAAACTTGATAACTTTAAGATGTGTGGACTTCAATTTTCAGGATTCCCCAGCCAGCATATTGATTGGGGATTCTGGGGGGGTTGAAATCCACATATTACACAAAGTACAGAAATACAGAATAGCAGAGTTGGAAGGTTTTGTAGTCCAACCTCCTGCTCAAACAGGAAATCCTATACCAATACCATATCATGTCTGGTGCACCAGTTGCGTCCCTACTTGGACCAAGATGCCCTACGCACAGTTACTCATGCACTGGTCACCTCATGGATTGACTACTGCAATGCTCTCTACATGGGGCTGCCCTTGAGGACCACTCGGAGGCTTCAGCTGGTGCAAAATGCAGCTGCACGGGTTGTGATGGGAGAATCCTGAAATTCCCATGTTACACCCCTCCTGCGCGGTTTGCATTGGCTACCGGTTGCCCTCCGGGTGAGATTCAAGGTGCTGGTGATGACTTATAAAGCCCTACATGGCTTAGGACCAGGATATTTGGCAGACCACTTACAGCCAGCAACGATATCCCATCGCCCGGTTCGCGCCCATAGAGAGGGCCTACTCAGGGTGCCGTCGGCTAGGCAGTGGCGGCTGGCGGCCCCCAAGGGTAGAGCCTTCTTGGTGGGTGTGCCCACCCTCTGGAATCAACTCCCCTTGGAGCTCCGATTAGCGCCTGACATTCGCACCTTCCGCCGTGAATTAAAAACTTGGCTTTTCAAATCCTTCGACCTGGACTGATGATGGGGTTTTAAGGGTTAATTTTAAATTTTTTAGATTTTAGTCTTATTTTATATTGTGGCTTGTGTTTTATTGTTGTGAGCCGCCCTGAGTCCATTGTGAGATAGGGCGGCATATAAGCCAAATAAAATTAAATAAATAAATAAATAAATAAATAAATAAATAAATAAATAAATAAATAAATAAATATCAGACAAATGTTTGTCCAATCTATTTTTAAAAAACTCCAGTGATGGAGCATCCACAGCTCCTCAAGGCAAAGCCATTCTACTGATTGTTCTCTCAGGAAATTTGTCCTTATTTCCAGTTGGTGCTCTCTTTGATTAGTTTCCATCCATTGCTTCTTGTTCTCAGGTGCTTTGAAGAATAGTTTGGGCCCCACTTCTTTGTCACAGCTAAGTTTGAAAAGTTGCTAAGCTTGAAAAATACTGGTTTAGTACATATTGTGGACAATCCTAAAGCTGCCAATTCCCTAGAAAGGCACAAAACATCTCAACTGCTAGGAAACAAAAAAACAAAAGGTGGTGGACAGAATTTCTTGTATACTTCCCAGTAACTAGTGGTTGAGTACTTTAGTGAAAAAGACATTAGACAACATGCCTATAGGCTTATTAAGGATGAGCTCTTTTTAGGTTTCCAACCAATAAAAATGGTTTTAATTTAAGGACATGCTCACAAGCTAAACTTATCTGCTTGATATAAAAATTCTAAAGTACTTCTGTCTTACAGCCAAAGGCTTTACGTGTTTAATTGGAACTAAATAGCACAGTAAGATTGCCCTTCTAGTTTTAGGAACTAAGAAAATGCTGCATTGATTCTGAAAGGAATCAATACATGGATAGAATATGAATGGCCTAATTCATTAAAAAGCTAGTGGTTGACTAAACTAAGTACCACACAGTTCATCCTAAAGAGGTTAGAAATAATATTAGAGCTGTAATTAATAGGCAGATGATAATCAGTGTTATCTGTAATTTTCATCTGAACCTGGGAAGACACTTCAATTCTCAAATTTCTTTTTCCCCAGCTCTGAGATAATAATAAAAAAGAAACCTAAATGTAATTGTGACAAAATAAAACTCTTGGTAGTTCCACTCTGTAGTTAGGCCAACCATTATGCAGAAGACTTCATCATCTGAAAATGTCAGCTTCATAATATATAACTGTTCTTTGATTTTGTACTTTTTCTAAAACAGAGATGGCTTCAGTGAAGATGTTGTGACAGAAGAAAGAAACAATGAAACTTTGATAGGGCTGTAATGCCGGGGTGAAATTCACTTACCTTCACTACTGTTTCGGGATGGGAGCGCGTGTGCCTCTTCTGCGCATGCACAGAGGGTCAAAAAAGGCATGCAATGATGTCACGGTGGGTGGGTGGAGCCTCCAGCTGCCGGAGCTATCGGTTTGCACAAGCTGGATAGATCTGGCTGGATTTCACTACTGCCATAATTGAACAGTGGATTTATTTAGCTTTTGTTGGGGAAAGTTTTAAAATATAAAAAGAAGAATTAATGAAATTAGGGAAGTAAAATTATATCTTTAGGATAGTTTTTAATTAATATTTTTATAGATGGTGAAAGTATATATTTACTATTTAAAACCTTGATTTGATCTAGATGGAGTATAATATTAACATAAATAACCAGAGGTTTTGGCTCTGAAGTTTTCAAATTTATTTAATTTGCTCTGAAAGTCAAATGAACTTATTGTGGCTCACAAATAACTATAACCATTAGTTTCACTTCTGTAGAATCTAAGGTTTCTGTGTGTCATGATTAGTTTAGAAAGTCGTATGATGATACCCCATTAACTGTCCTGTAATGCTTTTGTAGGAACATCCTTGGGAGACAAGGGGAAGAGATACAGCCAAGGAAAGGTTGAATAAGAAGCAGCTTGAACCCGCTGAGCATCTTCCAAAGAAGTCTCCCTAGTCTCTTAAACTGTAAGGGCAATGGGGAAGAAATGTACTTTCAGGCTTGCAAGATTATATTAATGTAATCTTACAGTAAAGTAGAACAAGCACTAGTACTAGTAAGTTGTGCTTCTTGTGTGGACTATCTCACTGACATCTGGTCAATGCCTTATATAACTATATTTTGAATAAGGATATGTGCTACTGGTAAAACAAAATGTTATTTATGATATAAAATAAAATTCTTTCGGTTTATAATATGATTAATATTATAATCCCAAAAATCTTTCCACAGGAGAAAGCATATTCCTACAAGTATGGTAGGAATGATTCTAACTGAATTTAGAATTTGCTAATATATTTTCATCTGTAAAAATGGTACAGATACACATATCTCTTTGTAACAAAATATAAAAGCAGCAGGACTTGGACCAAAATCATAGAATCGAATCGAATCGAATCAATCGAATCGAATCGAATCGAATTGAATAGAATAGAATTTTTTATTGGCCAAGTGTGATTGGACACAGAAGGAATTTGTCTTGGTGCATATGCTCTCAGTGTACATAAAAAGAAAAGATACATTTGTCAAGAATCATAAGGTGCAACACTTAATGATAGTCATAGGGTACAAATAAGCAATCAGGAAAAAATATCAATATAAATTGTAAGAATACAAGCAACAAAATTACAGTCATACAGTCATAAGTGGAAAGAGACGGGTTGTGGGAATGATGAGAAGATTAATAGTAGTGCAGACTTAGTAAATAGTTTGACAGTGTTGAGGGAATTATTTGTTTAGCAGAGTGATGGCATTCGGGAAAAAAACTGTTCTTGTGTCTAGTTGTTCTGGTGTGCAGTGCTCTATAGTGTCGACGTGTTGAGGATAGCAGTTGAAACAGTTTATGTCCAGGATGCGAGGGGTCTGTAAATATTTTCACAGCCCTCTTTTTGACTTGTACAATATACAGGTCTTCAATGGAAGGCAGGTTGGTAACAATTATTTTTTTCTGCAGTTCTAATTATCCTCTGAAGTCTGTGTCTGTCTTGTTGGGTTGCAGAGCCAAACCAGACAGTTATAGAGGTGCAGATGACAGACTCCATAATTCCTCTGTAGAACTGGATCAGCAGCTCCTTGGGCAGTTTGAGCTTTCTGATTTGACGCAGAAAGAACATTCTTTGTTGTGCTTTTTTGATGACGTTTTTGATGTTAGCTGTCCATTTTAGATCTTGAGATATGGTAGAACCTAGAAATGTGAAGGTCTCTACTGTTGATACTGTGTTGTCTAGTATTGTGAGAGATGGAAGTATGGAAGGGTTTCTCCTAAAGTTTACCACTATTTCTACAGTTTTGAGTGTGTTCAGTTCCAGGTTGTTCTGGTCATACTACAAGGCTAGTTGTTCAACCTCCCGTCTGGTTGCGGATTCATCATTGTCTCGAATGAGACCAATCACTGTTGTGTCATCTGTGAACTCCAGTAGTTTAACAGATGAATCAAGTAGGAAGTTGGAACTTAATAACTTTTGTTCTAAATCTCATGTGCTTTTTGAACCATTATAATAAAATGCAAATAGTCATTCATTTAGTAGCTGTAATTCATAAGTGGAAGACTATTTGGAATCATTCTGATTCTAAAGTTTGTAAACATACATATGATCCATTGTTAAAAATATGTAGAATAATATTTTCCTAAGCAAAATTTTTTGAAACAAATTATAGAAGTACATTTTCTTGAGTACAGAACCAGTTTGGTCTGGCACAAGACTAGAAACCAGAGACAATGAATTCTAATACTGCCTTTGGGCATGAAAGCTGGCTGGGTGACTTTGGTCCAGTCACACTCTCTCAAGCTTAAGCAACAAGCTGATGGGTCAATTTATGTGACAACCAATGAATCAACACTTGATTGATCCAAAAAAACAGACCGTATACTTGTGGAATAGTGATTGTAAGGAAATAAAAAGCTTTTTTCTGAGCAGCTCTTCAGGATGGAAGGATGAAAAAGGAATGGAACTATTAAATTACTAAACTCTGTTCCTTCTTCGTCCCTTCTTCTGACAAAATCTGTGACTCCTAAGAAGAGAAGCCTCTTAGGTCAAATTATACTGCAATCTAAGTAGAGATTATGCAGGAGCCAGAATTTAACCAACCAAGTCTTTTAACCCAGACCCTTCACTGTAAATCCATCAGATCAGATCTATTGTTCTTATTTACTGAAAAGAAGGATTGTAGGGATGAAGGATGACTTAGTAGGATGACATCTGTTAAGTGACAGATGTCTCTACAGGACAATACTGTTGAAGCATCATATTTGTTTACAAGGCAATAATATTAAAGCAAAGAAGGGAGGTGAGAACGGACAGTTCTTTTGCTGAAGACTATGTGCCAGGTGTTACCCACATTTTTTATTAATATCATATTCTGTTTTCCCTGTTATTTATGTTTCCAAAGGGAATGTAGATTCTTTAAAAAGAAGAGATGAAGAATAGATAAATATTGATATTTAACAGCTTCACTTCACTTTAGATTCCGAATACATTGAAAGCATTGAAATATACTCGTAACTGAGTCTGCCACTGATCTGCATCCAAGAAGCCCAAAGCTGGTTTCCATGGATGCGACAATTGTCAGAGTTATTCCTACTACAAACTGACTCGCCTATTCACATGCCTTCAGCATAAGCACATTACTACAGATTTTAAGCTTTCTCTGTAGAGCTTTTGTGCTCCCTTTTGCTTTGATCATTTGTCAGGAAACTTTCAATGTACCAAGATTATGGTGTGCTGAAACATTTTCACTTTACAGGGTTTTTTTGTTCCCTGTAAAGAACAAAATAGAAAGAGAATGAAAATACTCTAAACCTGTACTTACACACAATTGTAAGTCAACTTTTTAAAAAAATTTAGTTGTTCTGGCATTGTTTCTGCATTTCCATGACAAATGGCATGGAACACAATATCACGTTCCACAGATCTAAAACACCTTGTACTATGTACAAAATGTTAGGGGAATATGTGTTCATATCAGTGGAAATATTGCTCCTTATGAACATTTTCCTTAATTCATGGAAATGTGCAGAGAAACCCATGCTTAAAACAAACTAACACAAGAAATACCCCAACACTTCTCTTATGACACAGGGTTCAATGTATTAAATATCCGGCAAAAAGGTTTGAATTTGAAAAAAAGAATTCCACTGAGTGTTTCATTGAAAGAGCCTCAAACTTTGCCCAATCCATTGTTCATAACTTTGGCTTTAAAAGCTTGCAACATTATTTGTACACATTTTTGTGTACATGTTTCTTTTTTTTTTATTGAAAAAGTTTTAAAAGTTTTACATACATTTTCTCCCCCCTCCCCAACCACCCCCCGACTTCCCAAAGCAAGTATAAAATAAAATACAGCTTAAATTCTCTAAATTAAACTCCATTTCACACTTATTATAATCATGATCATTAAACAAATAGATAAAAGGAAAGCAAGTCTTTTTTCTCCTAATTCCATCTAATTCAACAAAATTAATATCCATTTATAATTACAGCAATTAAAACAATTAAGTATTACCTAATCAAACCTATCATTACTCAATTTAGCTAATTATTACTTAACAAATTATTAGGTCTATACAATTTAACAAAATATTTTATAACTTCTTTCATTTAAAACAAAACAACAACAACAACAACAACAACAAAAGGAAACCCTCACTCAAAAAACCCCAGATTTAAAAAAAATACTATATAAACTCTTCCGTCCTTCACTTTTAAACCATCAAGGTCCAATTATAAATAAAACACTTAATAAGAAATAATATTAACAATAATTTTTTAATTAATAATCAAACCTCTTATATCAATACGTATTAACAAATCAATAAGAACATCATTTAAGAACTTTATCAATCATTTAAATTCTTCATACTAGTTTGAACCAATTGCTAATCTTCTTGTCTTCACATCTTCCAACAGCATATAAGATATCTTCATTTGCGTCTACCCACCTAAATAAAAATTGCTTCTGTATATAAAAAAAAAGCCCCCCGAGTGACTTTGTAATTGTAATTATATTTGAAATGATATCCATCAAATCCAGTCAAAAATTAGATTAATAAATTCATCAGACATATTAGGGAAACCACCCGATCAACTGCAATTGCCCTAGGTCCATAGTCCTTTTACCTTATATTCATTACCATCAAGCAGGAAACTTCAATTTGCTATATTCAATAGAACTTCTGCGATTGCAATTAAGTCCAAATTTGTTACAGTCCTTAATAAAATAATCCAAATCATTCAAGTCAGGGCATATTTCACAACCCAACACACCGGCATTGCTGTGATCTGTTTATTCTTCTCAAATATTCCAATACAGCTGTAGGTTGCCTCCTCATCGTCGCTCATCGCTTAGTTAACTGGCATTAAACTGCTGTCTATTTTTTTTTCTTTTTCCAAAAAATTCAAAATCTTTAAACAGTTAAACAATACTTTTTAAGGACCATCATCTCATCAAGCAGGGTTATTTTCCATTTTTCCAGTCTTTCTTCTTTTCCTTTTTACGAGCTTTCTTCTTAACTTTGATCCCTCTGCCTTTTTTAGCTCCAGTAAAATTTTGCAGTTTTTGGGATTGCATATTATAAAATTTTTGCAGAAATGTAGTTTCTTCTGGAAACAACTCTTTAAGTGCAGATTGAGTTTTATAAAAAAAAAAATTTGTGGAACCAAAATTTCATCAGCTTCCAACACTTCTTGCTCCTTATTCTGCACAACATTCATCTTTCTCTCCTCAGTAAAAACTGCTATGATCTGTTGTTGTTTTTTTACATCTCCCAGCTCTTCATTCAATCCCCCACTGCTAGATTGCAACTCAGTATTTCCATGTATTTCATTGTTTCCAGCTTGAGAAGCTTGAAATATAGTATCAATTCTTTTCAATAAAGCAGAGGTAATTGAACTCAAAGCTTCCTCAAAATCAGACCATTGAGGGTTAAATAACCCTCCTTTGCTTTCTTTGCTTTCAAAAAGCCCAGCCATCTTACCCCCCTTCTTCCTTCCCTTCCAGAAGGACAGAAAAAAAAAGGGGAAGAAAAAAGAAAAAAAGAGTTTCAAGAAGAGAAAAAAAAAAGAATCCTTTACAATTTGTAATTTGTATTGCTGCTTCAATTATTATTATTCCTTTCTTGTTACATCCACTTTTCAAAAAGGAGTTTTACGTTTCAAACAGGGGCTTGTCAATAATTACTTTTAGCTTCCACTTCTTCACGCCCCGTTAAAACTCAAACGCCATCTTGCTTTCACTTTCAGTTTAGGAAGAATCTTTTAAAGAAAGTAAATCTTTGGAATTAAAAGGAAAAAAAAATACTTGCTGTTTCATTCATACTGCTTGTGCTCCGCCAGCTTGATTCAAAAAGTATCTGTTTAAAGTTGGTGCTGGGATGGTAACGACATCTAGCTCTGCAAAGCAGAGGCATCCAGGGTCCGGAGTACTGACAGGCTTAGCGGGGAGCTCTCATCTTCAAGCGCCAGATTATGGGTAAAATCTGGCACTTTCAGGGAGCTCTACCCCCCCGTCTACTCACTTTCCCCCCTCATACCAGGGGGAAAGTTTTCAAACCGCAAGACAGCCGATAGTCGCTGTTCTTGCAGTTCTACGAAGCCCTGGGCTGGCACTTCAAAAAGAAGCGTCCGGCAATGTCGCAGTCCCACCGGAAGTCCTGTGTACATGTTTCTTAAAGAATACATATTGGTGGATAGTTTTCCTAGCGAGATTTTTCTATAGCAAAATGAATTTGTTTGTAAAGTTTTTTTAAAATCTATACAATAAAAACATGCCCTCTCTCACATGTAGTTATTTCAATTAGCACATACATTCTAGGTTCTCTTTATCTGATAGGTCCATAACTAGTACATTTATTAAAGATCTGATAAATCTAATTTATATCTTTAATTAAGTCTAAGACAATAGAACAGTCTTCTCCTTTACAAATGTTATGTAAATTCAGAAGATTATAACTATTAAAGAATGACAATAATAATATACGGACACCAGCACTACTGTAGGAAACTGAGAATATATGGAACCAATATTATTAAGGATTATATTTTTGCATTATTTTAGAATTTGTTCTATTTGTCTGTATTCCATACCTTTGCTTCCTTTTCCTGTACAAAATAATGTTCTCATTCAAGATAGCATTTTCTGTGCATCACCTGTGTAAAATTAGCTTCGAGACCGCTTTCTACCGCATAGCTCCCAGCAATCGGTAAGATCCCACAGAGTTGGTCTCCTCCGGGTCCCTTCAGCTAAACAGTGCCGGCTGGCGGGCCACAGGGGAGGGCCTTCTCTGTGGCCGCGCCAGCTCTCTGGAACCAGTTACCTCCTGAGATCCAGACCATCCCCACCCTATTGGCTTTCCGAAAAATGGTGAAGACCTGGCTTTTCCAGCAGGCCTGGGGCCGTTGATCTCACTGTTGCAATCTGGCGAGATCCGGCCATGAATGGTGTGAATAGGTTTTAATTGTTTTTAATGTTTTAATGTTTAATGTTTTTATATATGGTTTTTAAAATGCATTGTAAGCCACCTTGAGTCTTCGGAGAAAGGCGGCATACAAGTTAAATAAATAAATAAATAAATAAACAAATAAATAAATAAATAAATAAGCAAGCTTGAATTGTTTTTTTTAAAGTAATAAAAAAGTACAGTGCTAATGCATAACTTCGTACTATATTATTCAGAAACTAGTTTCTGCCTATGTTGCCCCCTCTGTGTTGTTTGAAGGAGAACATGTTTTTGGATAGACTGAATTTACATCCTCAAATGTTAATATAGGAATCTAACAGACCAGGGGTGGGTTTCTATTTACCTTTACTACCGGTTCACATCCTTTGCGCACGTGCTCTTCTGCGCATGCGCAGATCACCTATGACGACATCCAGATCAGTAGGCGGAGCCTCCCGCCAGTTTTACTACCGGTTCTTGTGAACCAATCCGAACCGGGGGCAACCCACTGCAACAGACATATTGGGTTATCCTGACTGGTTTCTCTTATTTTACTTCAGAGTTTTTTACCCTGAGAAAAGGCTTTACTAAACTCATTTGAACTCAGCTATCTAGCCAGTTTATTATTAGAAACTTACAAAATGATGTGGGATCCTTGGTGATCTCTGAACTTGGTTGTTTTCTTGCAGATGTTTCTTAACTAACTAGGTAACAACATCAGTGCTAGAAGGAGTGAAGTTTATGCACTGTTTATGGGTGGCTTGTCTTGTTGGGGTTGGGAGAATTCTTGGTACTTCCTTGATTAGGCTGTTATTTATTGTTTGATTGTTTGTCTGAGTTGGTAGTTCCTAGATTGGGGCATTGTTTACTTTTTTATTGTTAGCCTAATATTAATCCTGGTGTTAATCTCTGTTTATCTGGGTGTTGATTGCTGGTGTTTTAATATTTTGGTTTCCCTTTTAGCTTTACAATTGCTCTATACTCTGAAAGATATTCAGCTGTTCCACAGTACTATGTTGCCTGTCATGTAGTACTATATATTCTCTCTTCATGTGATTTTGTATTGTATTTGAAATACATTACATTAAACTATTAATTACGTTTTATTTACTCAAATCTAATTTTATTACTATATTTATTTATTTATTTATTGGTTCAATTTATATGCCGCCCTTCTTCGGAGACTCAGGGCGGCTTACAATGCGTTAAGCAATAGCCTTCATACTTTTGTATATACAGTACCTGCTTAGTAGGACTTTCATCCCCCCCACCACAGCAGTGTTCTTTTTTATACAAAATCAGCTTATTGCCCCCACAATCCGGGTCATCATGTGCATACAGTACATTATTTTTTGCCTATATTGTGAAAAGATTGGACTCTTTTCTGTGTGTGAGGTTTTAACTTTCATAATACATAAATATAAGTCTTATCCAGATGTATAGAAATATTACACAGGTATAACCTTGATGGTGAAATATATATTATTCAACTTTTTACTAAAATTTATGTAATGCCTATACTCCTAAAACAGAGAATGCTAATATAGTGCAGGAACAAAAAAGGATATCTCTTGAGACTTCTCACTCCATGTCTTTATATTCTCTCCAACTTCATGTAATTTTTGCCATGGGGAATATAAGAAAGAGTGTTCTACTACTGAAGTTACCTTATTAAATGCTATTAATTCATGGAACAGGAATTTGACGTGGAATTGGACACTTAGCGCCACCATTTTAAAAAGAAAGAAAGAAAAATTATCCAAGAAAAATGCTTGGGGAAGAATCTTTCAGCTATAAATGTTCAATAAGCTATTTTAGAAAATTTATGGGACCTTTCCATTCTAAAGAAAATCTGCCATTATCAAGAGATTTTGGGAAAGCAATAGTGAAACAAAAACTTTATATTGAATACCATCTTCCTTCCTTCCTTCCTTCCTTCCTTCCTTCCTTCCTTCCTTCCTTCCTTCCTTCCTTTTTCTTTTTTTCTTACTTGATTTATGACTCTCCATCTAGCTAAAGCAACTCTGGAGGACTCACAGTATATAAAAACAACCAAAAAGAGACATCAACAACAATATACTCTCCCCCAAATGTTTAATAGATATGCCTAAATGACAAAAGAAAGAAAAATGAAAGAAAGAATATCTTGAACATATTCTTTAACATTACAATGTAGGAGTGCTCTTTTTTTCTTTTTATCTCTTTGGTAAACCCCAGGTCTGATAGATGTAGAGTTTTTCATAAAATATCAATTTCCGTATTGGAGATTAAAATTCATCTTCATATCTACCTTGTTAATTACATTTTCCTCTAAACTTATATTAGCATATGTCATAAATTGAAAGTTGAAATAAAAGGGAACTATGACTAGATACAACCAGATTATTTGAGACAGCTGACAATTTTGTTTTTCAACACAATCTGATCTTCAACCATTGTTGAACATTCTTTCAGAATGCAATAAACATAATATAAAGCAACATTTTATAATAAACTAACTTTATTCTTAAGCCATAAAATGTATATAAAAGTTGAATATTTGATTTTTTCAAAATTGAATATTCCAATTCCATATTTCACATTTCATGTTACCATTGGTACCTTTCACCCTACAAAACTGAGTTGCTAGTTTCACTTCAAATATATCTCTCATAGATCCTAGAGCATTTAGACCATATTGTTCCATTGTATATTTTAGAATTCTTCTTTGATGCTTTCCTTAATTTTTGCGTGGCTTTCCAGTTCATAGGAGAAACATCAGAGTTACATAATCTAAAATAAATAAATAAATACATCTGGCAGCCCAGATCTTGGTTCCCCAGAGAACAACTCAAAATAAAAACATTTTATAATGTCCTTAATGTCAGTTCATGAAGGACAAAAACTGGTTTATTTTAACAACTGCGCTAGTTATTGTTCCACTGGAGAATAAAACTAATATATTGTCTAGTTTAATTCAAGAAACTGTGGATATATTTAGGAACCCTTATTTCGCCATTTGGGAATTCTTTGATATTCAAGACTGATTAAACCTGAGTTTGTTCTAATCAGAAAGATTAGAAATAGGTGTGAGAAATAACAATCCAGAATGAATGTTGACATGTAAATGAAATATGCTAATGAGGGGTTCAGACAGACTCTTTTAAACTATAAAGGATTCATTTCTTGAGTTTAATGCTATTTAATCAACACACATAATTTGTTTTATGTCCTCACAAAAAATTAATAGACAAAGTTCAAGAGACTGACAATAATAAATGTTGACTATTTATTATTTATTTATTTTTATTAATTAACTTTATATTTCAAAATTTGGGGTGGTAGTGTCAAAAGATAGAACTGAAACTTAGTGAAAAATTCAGGGAAAACTGGTAATGGTGGATTGATTTTTCTTTTTGAAATGGAGGCCACAGAATTTTATTATTTGAGAATTGGCTTTCAATTTTAAAAAAATTCTTATGCTTTTTTTCAACCATCTACCTTATGGCTCAGTGAAGTCATCTGAATTTGTGAAAAATCTGAAATTCATCATTATTCTACTTGTCTATACTTGGGCTCTTAGAAATTGGAAACTTCCATATTGGGCTAACTGTTGCTATTCTATATTATGTTTCACTTTGTTAAAATTTTATTTTTAATCCTGATATTAAGATGCATTTACTTCTGTATTTATATGTGAACTGAGTAAAGAGCATGTTTATTGAAAGGTGGTATAAATATTGTAAAGAGAGTAAATTAAATTCATAAACATTTTCACTTTTACATAAAACATAGTGATCCCCATGTGCTGAATTACATTTTTGTCCAAATTTTCCACTAATGAGAGTTTATTAAAGTGATCACCTTTAGAATTGTTCAGAGATATTTATTGTTATTGTTATATAATATATTGTTTTTTTAAGTGCTTCAAGGAATACTTAGTGAGGACTTCCAGCTGACATCACTGCAAGATCGGATATGAGGTGTGGGGTGGTCCTCCACGCTCCCACGCTGAGTTCTGCCCATTGGAGAACTCTGAAAGGAGCTAAAGCCACCCTGTAGGGTGGTGAAGAAAAGAGGGGTTCCCTGCAGGTCACAGACAGCAGCAACTCTCCTGCTTGACCCAGGGCTTCTTTCCTCTCACACTCAACAAGGAAAACAGGTAGCCATCATGGCTGCCATGAAGCTGGGACAACCAAGGCAACAAAGGCCTAATACAACCAAGGCAACAAAGAAATGAGCAGGAGTGGTATAGATGAACAATGACTGGAGTTGGGTGAGAAGATTCCTTTTTTATTTAGACCCTAACCTTAAAAGAAAAAAAAAGAGGAAAATCAAGGAAAAGAGAATCTTAGAACTATTTCTTAAAGTGGCAAACAACCATAGAGAAAAATCCTAGACCCGAAAGAAAGGAACTAAGGGAAGAAAAGCTGAAGAACTTTTAAAACATAGAAAATTGGATTTTAAAACTGGACAGGCATTGTTTTGGAAAGGCTTTATAAAATGCTGGAACTATTTACTTGAATAGCTGACTTTGTTTCCATAAATTGAACTAAAATTGGATCAATCAATTTATCAGACTTGACACAGCACTAAAGCCTAAGCTGTGGGCACCTTCTACTGGTGAATGAAAAATATACCATACCCCTACAAGACTGGGAATAAACAACATTCATCTAGAAGACTGTGGTGATATTTACTTTTCTATAACTATTTACTTTATGACCACTGGAGACATTATTGTGAGAATAAAGAAGATTCTTAAGTAAATAAAGTGACTTTTGATTTGTGGAAAGCTGCCTGGACTATTTAAATGGAACTGATTAATAATCTTGAGATGTAAAGAACTAGGATTATTGAACTTTCTGAGGAACAACATTGGACTTGAATATATTGTTTTTGGACTATTGAGTAAGAGTGGAACTTACTAAAATAAGACATGATGCTCCACTAGAGGGAAATGAGTGAGATTTCAAAAGAAATGGCATTGATGTTTCAAAGCATTAGGGACACTATGATAAAGAATCACAGAGAGATAAAGAACCTATTGCAAGGCATAAATGGAAAAATAGAAAA
Source organism: Ptyas mucosa (assembly GCA_012654045.1). Lineage (NCBI taxonomy): Eukaryota > Metazoa > Chordata > Lepidosauria > Squamata > Colubridae > Ptyas > Ptyas mucosa. The sequence goes on along the minus strand of WNWU01000019.1, from coordinate 20,328,295 downwards.
TATCCTACAACTGATAATGAATGAGGATCAAAGAGTCCAGGAAAGAGAGGAGACAGCAAAAAGAATGGAGGGAAAGATAGAATAGACAAACCAGCAATTAAAGCAAGAAGATGAGAAGGAGGAGACGATAAAGATAATAATGACTGATGAAATAAATCAAGAGAAAAGAACCTTAAGAGATTTAAAAATGGAATCGGATAACCTGGAAGATACTTTTGAAAGGGAGATAGGGCATTGGGTGGACCCTCTGGAAACCTGGCAGCTTAGAAGGATAGAGATGGGAGAAATATTCAAACTGAATGGTGAAGACACAGATGCTGATAGAGACAAAGATCCAAGAGAGGAGTATGGGAGGCAAGCTAAAAAATGAATAAGAATTGAAGTATTAAAATGGGCAAGAGATGATGGATAGAAAGGATTTTTTTCTTTTTTCCCCTAATATAATGATAGCCTGATTAAAAACCAGAATAGAGGTAGAAATAAGAATACACACCTTTATATAAAGCAATAGTTAGATGAAAAGATTGGAGGTTGAAAGATGGTACAATTAGGTATGATCAAATAATAGGATGATTGGTACTAGAATGGCATACTGAGACTATGAATAACCAAATAATGAAGGACTATGTCTTGATATAAAAATGTGTATTAACACTAGGATTAGTAATGGTGGCCTGACTAGAAACCGGAATAGAGCTAGAAATAAGAAATAGGGGCAATATGAGCATATATAATTTTTATATAATAGAATATAAGTAATAACTAGATGGAAAAATTAGAGGTTGAAAGATGGTATTACTATGTATGTTTAATAAAATCATTGGCATTAAAATGGAACATTGAAATATTGAATAGCTACTCTAAAACAAACATGTATATTAATACTAGGATTATATAAATTTGATTAATGAAACAATTATTATTATTATTGCTATTTGTATCAAAATGAATTATACCCAGAGACCACACTGTTCATGTATTGATATTGATGTATATTTAAAAATAAATTTATTTTTATGTATATTTAAAAAATAAAAATATTTTTTTTAAAAAAGGAATACTATGTGAGAAATGGTGACAGGATTTAAAAAAACTTTGCTTATATAAATATGAGATAACTTTTCTAAAAGTGGTTTTCAAGTAACATATTCTTTCTTTGGGCAAAAAATGTCAGGATGGTAGAAATATGCATTATTACTAAAAGAGTAATAAATTGTTCAGAACGAATTTAAGGCAAATAGAATGCAGACACCAATATACATCTATCCAATTAAGCCTATCTGAAAATGACAAGGTGCTGAGTAAATTGGTAGATTTACTAGATTTACTTGTATTTTTTTTACTGAATGTCTTACAAGAAGCTGATAGGAAAGCTTTCTTTCCTATTGTGCAGGGATAATATAAATTACCCCCATGTAAAAGGTGATTCCTCATCACACGAGGAAGCATAGCTCATTGGATAAGAGTCTGTGGAAAGCCTGGCATTTTGGAGCCAGGTTGAACTTTTCCGGTCTCATCAAACATTTTATCCTGGCTAACAAAGCTACAATGTATCTGATTCTGTAGAGATTGATCTATTTCAAAGAATCTGATCTCTGTTATTGGTTCCTATTAAGGTAGAGAACAACATTTCATGACAACATTAAGGCAAAACACAGCTAAGCTGGTAGCATACTTAATATATGAGTTCTTCCACTAACAAGGGGAATACTACTATAGTGCATACTTAACATATGAGGAAATAATATGAGTCTTTATTAATCAGACTTCAGAAATTGAACGTTTACAGCAATCTATCCAGACTTTCTTCAGCTAATTTTTTTGTTTCATGTACATTTTTTGTGAAAAGGAATCTATAAATCTGGCATGTTGAAGGCTTATGCTGCATTGCCTTTTATTATTATCTCATCAATATTCTCTATAGTTCAGTTTTTGGAGTTACAGAGATAACTGTCAGGAAAATTTACAACTGAATTTTATGATATTCAGCTTGCACTAGACTTTCTTTAAAGGCAAGACACTATTGTATGTATATGTATGTATATATGTATACATATATTCATCATAAACTAAGAAAACATATATTATCTATGTTACCTTTACTTGGTGTTTGATTTAAAGTTTAAATGGAATGCTTGTATCATCCATAACAATTAACTGAAAATATTGTCTGCTTATTTAAGATTGCTGTAAGTGCCACTTGCCCCTTATTTTACTTTAGATCACTGATTCTAAGTAATTAATGTGAATTAATTAATTACAGCAATTAAATTAAATTTGATTTGTTCCTCTGTGGCTCAAACAGGAAGCAACATACAATAGTAGAAGGGATAGTGACAATTAGAGTTTGATACATTTTTTTTATTTTCTCATTCATTTTTTTCACTGTCAAATCCTTCAGTGCAGGGGTGAAATCCAGCAGGTTCTGACAGGTTCTGGAGAATCAGTAGCAGAAATTTTGAGTAGTTCAGAGAACTGGCAAATACCACCTCTGTCCTGGTCCCAGGAGTGGGGAGGGAATGGGAATTTTGCAGGATCCTTCCCCTGGAGTGGGGTAGGAATGGAGATTTTGCAGTATCCTTCCCCTGCCATGCCCACTGAGCCACACCATGCCCACCAAGCCATGCCCACAGAACTGGTAGTAAAAAAAAAGTGAATTTCACCACTGCTTCAATGCTACTGACTTAAAAATAAATATATGATTTTAATATGTTCCTCTTTTTAAAAAATGAATCAAATAGAAATCTGTCAAATTGAACGGGAAGACAATACTATATACCTGTAATAAAATTATACAATGCAAGGACCCCATTGGAGGCAAGAAGGGAAAACATACAAAGAAATAGCAATGTTAAAATAACATTATCCATATCACTAATATGGATAAACACATTTCAAATCCAGAATTATAAAAAGTAATCAGCCGAAGCTTTTACCTGTTTTGCTTTCTCTCACATAGTTTTTTTAAAAAAACATATATCCTTTCAAGATTTTATTTTTTTTTAAATTTGATTTATATGCTGCCCTTCTCCGGAGACTCAGGGCAGCTTACAATGCGTTAAGCAATAGCCTTCATACTTTTGTATATTTTATACAAAGTCAGCTTATTGCCCCCACAACCGGGTCCTCATTTTACCCACCTTAGAAAGGATGGAAGGCTGAGTCAACCTTGAGCTTGGTGAGAATTGAACTCGCAGTAATTGCAGGCAGCTGGATGTTAAATGCTGCCTTAGTAGGAGGCATTAGCCTCCTACACCACTCAGGCTCTTTAAACACATGATGGTGCTAGGCGACAAAAATGAAATCAGAATAGAGTGTGATATTTAAAGTTAATCAGATCCAAGTTTTTGCACTCTGGATAACTCTTTGGTAAGTTATAAATTGTACAGTGTTCAGAGTTCTTCGTAATGAACTCACTAAAGTCCCACTCCCTCATTAAGGACTTTATTGCCAAAAGAATCATGCTTTTGTATTTTACCTGGCATTTTAAAATACCTTGGTGAACCTACTCACATCTCCAGGAAGAGAGATGAAGTTTCAAGAAACTAGGATATCTTTAAGCAATCAGTGCCAAGAATCTTGGGTGGGACCGAGACACTTGCTCAGATGGCTCTTAATGATGCCTCATTCATTACATACATAGGAAATAGATTTTTTTACAAAAAAACATTTTAGTCATCATTTTGAGATATTTCTGTCGTCCAGATCAACACTGAAACAAAATATCAATAACTGAAAATCAAAGTTGAAAGATAAAGAGATAAACCAGCTGTGGTGGTCCCAATGATTATTGACATCCTGGATGTTATACCTAAAAATCTTAGTTGACACATTGACAAAATTTCCATCTATCAGTTATAAAAGGCCACACTGCATGGATCCACACATATACAATGCTAATATATTTTGACATCCTAGATTATTGGGAAGAACTTGATGTATATGAAGGCCAACACAAGCTGAAGAACTGACAGCTGCGATTTTACATTGTTGTGTTTTTAGTTGTCGTCGTCATCATCATCATCATCATCATCATCATCATCATCTTCGAGCCAATGTATACCTTTTATCTATTTTTCAAGAATTCCCAGTGTGATTCTACATTTTCGTTCTCTCTGGTTTAGATTCTTAATCAAACCATACAACTAACCGATAGTTATCCAGATGTTTGTAGCCATGATGAGGTTTGTATTCAGATCTTTCTGATGAGATTTGTATTCAGAATTGTAGGCTAGCAATGATGATGTTACCTAGTCAGGTAATGAAACTTCTGCAAGGAAACAACCAAACTCAGAAGGCACCAAAGACCCCACATAACTGGATTGTATTTGAATTATAATATTCTAAATAGAGTATTTGCTTTCTTGGTATTGCAACTTAAAGCATTGATTCTATTTGATCCAAAGAAGATAAACGTTTATGTACGTAAACGTTTATGTATTTATTGATACATACATTTTACTTAAAGTTTATAGCACTCCCACCTAATTGATAACAAAAGACACGTATTATTTGATCATTATGAAAAATCTCCCATGAAGTTGTCTTGCTAACTGAGATTTTCTTTTTCAGTTTTGGACCTCTTAATTTTTTTCAGCAGCACCAACAATTTATAGCCTAGCATTAAGGAAAGTTGGATTTACTTTCTGTTTCTTTATTCAACCTCAGCATCAGTAATAAAGCCTGTGTGATATCAGTAGAAAGAGATGAAAGGGGCAAAGTGCCCCACTTTAAAAAGTTGTGCATTGTTTAATTGTATCATACAACTATTGTGTATTCATTCAAGTTTTATTCATAATCAAACAAAAAGTGGAAAATAGGGAATTCAGTTTCTTCCAGTTCATACCAGGTGAGCATAGCAACATCAATGTTTCTAGTAGAGAAGAGGAGTCAAGTTTTGTATTCTTTGTTACCTTAGTAACAAGTTGTAGATGTTTTCTGCGAATAACATATTACAGGGAAAAAATATATTTATATTTTATGCTTGCATTAAGAATTTGACATTTAACATGGTAGAATCCATTATTTAGATAATCTATATTGTCATCTACAATGTGCTGCATAGAAATTTACTTACTTATTGTAAAACAATGATAATGCATTATTCAGAGAAGTGTCTGTAGCAAAAGCATGGAGAACATTTTTTAAAATTGAAAACAATCATATGATGTATTTATCAACCATGTTACAAACTAATTATGAAAAGAACAAATCTATGAAGGTAGAATGCAGTAGGACTTGTATTGTCAAACAGAAGAGTAATACCATAATTGAAGACTTTTCTAACTAAAGTGTGGGCATCATATTGCTATTATGGAAGCTTTTTTAAAATCTGTACCAAGGTCCTGGTATTCTTGATTTTAAATTTGTTCATTTGAGTTTAATTTCACAACATGGAAATAATTTAAGGACAAAAATGAAAAGTGGCTGTAAAGCAAAATTCCAGCCACTAGCAACACATGTATGTACTCAACACATCAGCAAGGAAGGCTTTATTGGCAATCCAAGAAACAAAATTACTGAATAGCTTTAATGCAAATGCTTTGCTTGTAAAAAGAGAATACAGATTGGATTGATAAGAATAACTGAGGGCTAGAAGGTTATTGAGAATTATCCTCCCTATTTGGCCCTTGGGACAGGGATGAAATCCAGCAGGTTCTGACAGGCTCTGGAGAACTGGTAGCGGAAATTTTGAGTAGTTCAGAGAACCGGCAAATACCATCTCTGGCTGGCCCCAGAGTGGGGTGGGAATGGAGATTTTGCAATATCCTTTCCCTGCCATGCCCACCAAGCCACGCCCACAGAACCGGTAGGGGGAAAAAATTGAATTTCACCCCTGCCTTGGGAGAAGGGAGTTACAGATAACCCTCGAGTTACAAGCCTTCACTTAATGATATTCAAAGTTACAACAGCACTGAAAAAGTGATTTGTGGCCATATTTTCCCACTTATGACCGTTGCAGCAGCCCATAGTCACGTGATCAAAATTTGGATCCTTGACAACTGGTTCATATTTATGAAGGTTGAAATGTCCCAGGGTCCTGTGATCACATTTTACAACCTTCTGATAAGCAAAGTCAACGAGGAAGCCAGATTCACATTACAACTCTGTAACTAAACAACCAGAGTGATTCACTTAACAACTGTGACAGGAAAGAAATGGGGCAAAACTCACTTAACTGTCTTGCTTAGCAACAGAGGGTTTGGGTTCAATCGCAGTTGTAAGCTGAGGACTATATCAATGGCTATGCTCACAATTAAAATTATCTTGTGAACAGGTCAGCCCCATTGCAGCTGCTGCATGTAAGTGGTCAGAACATGTCCCTGAAGTTCTAAATGTGCCACTAAACTTTGTATGCACTAAGACACACACTTTAGGGGTGTGCACTCCTCTTCATGTCATGTCCTGGGCAGACTATAAACAGCTGTACTTACTTGGTGTTTTCCATATGACAAACCAGCAGAACTGCTTCTGTTGAAAAATGCTGATTAGGTTGAATCTGAAGAATTGCATCCTTCTATAAATGCTTGTGCAAAGTGTGTGATATTGAGAAGGGAAGTTAGCAACTGCTTTGCAGCTTTATACTTCCGCAATAGCCTAAGCAAGCCACAGCATGACTTTCTCTCTCTCTCTCTCTCTTTTTCCTTTCTCTGTCTGACGTGGTTCTTTAACATTTTGTGGTCTTTCCTTCACAACATAGAAATATGGAAGACAAAAATCTCTTTCTCAAAGAAAAATACTCTTGTATTTGGTGTGGGGATTCTTGATGATAAAGAGCCATGAAGTGAGAAAGGCATTCTGTCCTGCCAAGTATCTTGATATGTTCTCTCCATGAGATAAAACTTTACTGATCTGGCAAAAAGGTAAAAAAGTTTAATCGCTGCAATCACAGCATTGAAGAGCCATGATGGTGCAGTGGTTAGAATGCAGCACTTTCAGGGCTAACTCACTGCTCACTCCAGGAGTTCAATTCTGAACGGCTCAAGGTTGACTCAGCCTTCCATCCTTCCGAGGTTGGTAAAATGAGGACCCAGATTATTGGGGGCAATATGCTGACTCTGTAAAACTGCTTAGAGAAGGCTATAAAGCACTATGAAGCGGTATATATGTCTGAGTGCTATTGCTATTATATACTTCTCAAATTAAAAATCCTTCCCCAGAAATTTGGCTGCAATCTAGCTCTCTCCTTTCGTGTTTTTAACTAGAGAAAATAAGAAGTCAGCTGGTCTGTCAGAAACCTGTCATACCACCTTGAAGTGGTAATTTGCTTTCTTCTAACTTCAATGGCTGAATAATGCTTGTAGAAAACTTGCACAACAGGAAAAGAAGAATTAACATTCAAGTTTGCTTGTCTTCCTTTCTGTTTCCTCCAATCTGTTTTGCTTATCCATCAGATTTTTTAAAGATTTTAAACCTGAGGGCAGGGACTGCCTGATTCTATCTATAGTCAGCCAATTGAGGAGGAGCATTGTAAAAAAGAAATTCAGTGCAATAAAGTCAGCAATACATAAAAGTTTACAGAACATTAGGAGAATTTCCAACGAAAGATGTTTGCCTGAAAGCACTTGCTCGACTTAAGTCCTTCAGATGATCCAAAGATTTAGCTAGTATATGCCAGCTTCACCAGTGTGTATTCTAACAAGCAATTAACTGAATATTCAGGTTCAGTATTTACTGGGAATAGCTGAGTACAAAGTTATTCACGATTATTTGTTTAACTGTTCATAACTTTCCTAGTATCAGTGGAACTCAAGTAAGGTGTAGCTTCCTTGTGACCAGATAGACATATGTAATAATCTTCTCAACAACAGCAAGAAAATTGGCTGCCATTCTCTTTTCCTAGGATTTTTTTTTTTTAAAGTTGAGATTCCCTGATGGTCTCCTGTTCAAGGACTAACCATGTCTGAGCTTCTTTGATGTTTAGCTAAGTGCTGCCATCTTCTGGAATACAATTAGTATAGACAATAGGAATAGAACTGAACAGAAATTGAGACCAATCTATTGTCATTAATTTATTATTAATCATATTTCTAATACCTGAAAGCTTGACTACATATCCTGGATTTTAGTAAATCTGAAGATTTATGAGTCTGTACTTCACAACTGGGATGGCTCCCACATGTTGCAAAGTGCCTCTTTTGAAGGATTTGCCGGCTTTATTAAATACAGTTATTAAGACCTCCAACGTGGACCTGAAGCATGTTGGCAGTCAGTATAGTTGTTAAATCCAGTGAAATTACTCTAGTTTCAGGGTGATGCTCCTCACATTAAATTGTCTATCTCAGTCAGCATTAGCCACAACAGCTTCTATGTCACCTTCAAGGGCATCCCCAAGTAAAGTGCTTTCTGTTGAATTAAGTGGTTCTTACCTTCCTTTAATTTACTTGTCAAAATTGATCAAAGCAGTAGATAACTAACAAGCATTAAGGAAAATAACACACAATTTAAAATACTAAAGACACTATTAAAATTGTAAAGAGAATTAAAAAGGACTGATTGAATAGATGAGTTAAAATGCTTAGTGGGTTTCTGTTTGTGTGTATGTGTGTGCTTGTGTATGTGTGTGTGTGTGCAGCTAAAGCTGTAAGAACATGATGCCATAGCTTGGGAGAAGCCTGGAGAGAGCCCTTTCCCCAGGGGTGAAATCCAGCAGGTTCTATCAGGTTCTGGAGAACCGGTAGTGGAAACTTTGAGTAGTTCAGAGAACTGGCAAATACCACCTCTGGTTGGCCCCAGAGTGGGATGGGAACAGTGGTGGATTGCCCCGATTTGAACCGGTTCACAAGAACCGGTAGTAAAACCGGCGGGAGACCCTACCCACCACCCTGGATATCGTCATCAGTGATCTGCGTATGTGCAGAAGGCGTGCGCGCAAGCAAAGCAAAGCAAACACACATGTGTGATTCCTTTGTGAACCAGTAGTAAAGGTAAGTAGAAGCCACCCTTGGGTGGGAATGGAGATTTTGCAATATCCTTCCTCTGCCATGCCCACCAAGCCATGTCCACAGAACTGGTAGGGAAAAATTTTGAATTTCACCCCTGCATTTCCCATGAACTTTGAATAACTTTAGATAACTTTCAGAGACTGGAGAACACACTTGGAGTTCTAACAACATGTTGTGGGTGTTGTGGGTAGGCATGTCTGGTCACAAAATACCTGCCATGGAAAATAAACATCAATTTCCAAAATCCTATCTGCCACATCCTCTTAGTCTCCTCTCTAGGAATCTTCTCACTCATACTATTTACCTTTTATTCCACGTAGGAAGGTACATTTGTATACTGTAGCCTTGTGTGTGTGTGTGCTTGTTTGTGTGTGTGTTTTAAGAAACTTTATATAGTCCATTTGGGATTGAAAGACATTCTTAGAGATCAATATGATGCTTGAAGATCATGTTGCTTTTCATTTTCTCTTCCCAGGTGGCATGCAGAAGGCTGCAAGGAACTAATTTGTAGCACATTCATGGTCCTGAGACCATATTGGGCACATTTGAATTGTTCCAGAAAAAAACTGGGGTCAATCTTTCTCTTTAAGTATGAGTTCTTTCAGCCTTTGAACCAATCAACTTTTTTTGGTAGGAAGATGGCTGGTGCATTTTACACACAATGAAACTTGGAAAAAATTGCAACCAGAATCCTGTGGCTAACATAGTAGCCATGAAGATATCCTACAGAGTAGAGACTGATTGAATCATCACAGTTTGGCATTAAGTAGAGGAATGTGAATTAGGAGGCAATTCAGACACAGTAGCCTTCCCCATCTAGTGCACACCAAATGTGTTAGACTACAATTTCCATAATTCCCAGCACAAGGTCAGTCCTTTAAAAAGGTTCACCACTTTTATATATTTTCTATTCAAATAATGACTCTAGTCTATTAATGCTTGAGAAAGTGGTTATATGTATGGCTAGTCCTCAATGTACAACCACAATTGGGACCAGAATTTCCATTGCTAAGCAAGGTGATTAGTGATTTTATAAACTTTTTTTTGCTATGGTTGTTAAGTGACCCACTGCAATTGTTAAGTAAATCATGCAATTGTTAAGCAAATCTGGCTTCCCCTATTGACTTTGCTTGTCAGAAGCCAGCTGGGAAGGTTATAAATGGCAATTATGAAAGCCTAGGATGTTGCAATTGTTGTAAATCATGCTGTTTGCTAAGAGTTTGAATTTTGATCATGTGACTGTGGAGATGCTGCAATGGTTGTAAGTCACTTTTTTCAGCATTGTTATAAATGCAAACAGTTCAGCGGTGAAATGTAAAATTTGTTACTACCAGTTCTGTGAGCGTGGCTTGGGAGGGGTGGGCATGACTGACTTTTTTTTT
>WNWU01000019.1:20305703-20317568 GCA_012654045.1 Ptyas mucosa | reverse complement strand
GTATATGTATATGTATATGTATATGTATATGTATATGTATATGTATACATGTATATTTCCTTGGATATACCTTTTTAAAAATGTTTGCTTGGAGAGCATAGATATCAATATCTTGTTAATTGGGACACAGGATAGGAATTCCAGTTTGGTTATTTTTAATGGGACAATGGAATTGTAGCTATTTACATTAAAGGATGAAGTTCACGTCAATTTAAGAAGAAAATCTGTAAAATAAAAATGCTATGATACAATATTATTGTTGAGGCATTCTAAAATTGATGTTCTAGTTTCTTTTTTCCTTCGTGGTAACTTTTTCTTTCATAAAACATCTGGGAAAAAAGGTATATTTTTATCACTTTAGCTTAGAGTCAAGCCCTAAATTATCAGCTAGGAAATAAAAAGTAATACTTAAGAATTGTGTGAGAAGTGAGTTTGGATGTCCAGTTCACTAGAATGAAGACAAACATTAATAATATCATTGCCTATTAAATGGCTGGATTCATGAATTATAATAAGATACAATTTATTTTACTGTATTTTAGTTATATTGTCCTGATTCATGCAGAAAGCTAAAATGGAAATAAAACATACCAAATCATCACTTATTGGAAAATGTAAACTCAGACAGTGAGTGCTTAATTACATTTTATAGGCACTTAGAATTTCTGGACATTTGGATGAGATCCCTGTTCAGTACTGGAATCCAAATTAAAGGATCTCAGACAGATGGCCAGTTAGCCTCTGACTGAACATATCTAGTGAAAGGGAGTCCAGCATCTCTCTAGCTGATGAACTGATTCTGTTCTGCAATTGTCTTATTATTATGACTGATTTTTTTTCTAACATTCAACTGGAATCTGTGTTATAAATTAAATGCTTTATTCTGTCTCTTGTTTTCTAAAATAAAACAAAGAAGATACTGAACACTGATGATGTTACCTAGTTGGGTAATGAAACTTCTGTAACAACCAAGCTCAGGGACTCCATGATATTTTAATCATTTTTGTGAAATCTGCAACATTGATAAATATTTTTCTACCTCTTCATCTACCTCTTGGGCCTGCCGAGAAGAGCCAAGAATGGTCCTTCTAATTTGATATGTCTCTCAAGAAGTAATGAATACAAGATTTGTATGTATATTTATGTATTTTTATCTACAGCATGCCTACGATTGGTTAACAAAGTCACGCAGTAAATAAAGTGAGATAAAATTAATCGGGCAGGGATCATTATAAATACATCAGTTCTGATTTCTGGTAATTATCATAAAATATTTACAGATTTATATCATTATGATCTGTTTAAGATTTTTATCAGGCTTTAATGTCAGTCTGGATATGCCATTGGATATACTGTTTTATTTATTTTTGAAGATCTGCTTGCTTCCATTTCATCTGGAACGTTACCATTTTCAAAGATTTCTCAAACATTAACAGATGAAAAGTTTCGGCCAGGGCATCAACATGCTCTTTCAGTGCCTCAGGCAATTCATCTGGCTATCAGATTGAAATTCATTCAAAGGACAATCCCTGATCATGTTTCTATTGATTTCAGGGTTCACTTGTGCCCCTTAGCTTGCTTTTCACAAACTCTTTCTTGGTCTACTTTATGTTCGAGATATCTGAACCAAAACAGAGACAAAGGGCCTCTGTGTTTTCTTTGTTAGCATTTTGCCACCTTCGTGGATAAGTTGTTCTTTTTTCTTTTCTTTTTTACCATATCCAAAGAATTCTTGTTAACCCCACATGCTGAACTTTTGCTTTTCTGATATCAGAAAAATGATATTGCTCTGTACTCATCCGCGGGTGATCTAATTCCTCTTTCCATCTCTCACAATGGATTTTTGTTTTGTTTGCTTTTCACTTTTTCACTAAGCTTTTTGTGCAATGACATTGATTTCATTTTTTTTTGTTTTTTATCGATTTATATGGGCATCCATTTTTGCAGAAGTGACTCTGGCCAACTCACAACGTATTAAAAACAGTAGGGAAGCGTATGAACCAAACAATCTACAATGAATGCCAAGAATAAATCCAAAGCAATCAATAGGATCATGACCATGGATATTACGCCACTTGGTCTGCTGATTGCTATCTCTAATCAGGCCTTATGCTTTGGGGGTCAATCCTGGGGATATGGTGTTCAAGATTTCAGGAACTGCAACCAAAAAGGTCCCATTATGTGACCTTCTTTAATTGAAGAATCCTATGTCTATGGCAATTGTCAGTCATCCAGGTCATGGTTGTCCCAAAAGTGCTTTTTTGAAGAGTCAACTGGACTTTTGTGTTCAAAGAAAAAAAAAAGTCCAGTTGACTTCAAAAAAGCATCTTTGAAGAACTCTATGTTTCCTTTAAGGCATGTGAGTGTGAGTGTGTACGTGAACATTCCTCTTCAAACCTTTTCACATAGTGAAAAGACAAGTACACATAAATCTATATTATCCCAAAAATAATAACACTAATAAATTTAAGTATCATAAAAGTCTAGACTTGCAAATGACAAGCAGTCTTGCATGAGCTCACCATTCTGGTGTAACTGCAGCAGTGAGGATCATTTTGTGCCATGGCACTATAGACTGAGAAGAGCTCCTGAGGTAGGCACTTTTTGTCCTGGACAGCAAACAGTTTAGATATTCCTGGGCTTGCAGTTGCAACCAATATGCTTTGGATTGGACCTAGCTAGAGACATGCTGAGCATCACCCCTTTGCCTCTTGAAAATGAAGGAATATCTCCTCCTTTCACAAAAGATTTAATATCAGTTACATTTAAATCCATAAAGATCCAGGATCATTACCAACTTTATAAAAAATATTCAAATTTTAAATTAGTAAAAATTAAAATATAAATGTGTTCAGAATTCATCCAGAGAAGGAAAAATAAATGGTAAAAAAATCAAGAGACTAGCTTCAATCCGATATGCTGGAAATGCAAACAAGCAAATGGAACTTTTTATCATCTATGGTGGCTTTGCCCCAAAATTAAAAAATTCTGGACAAAAATTAGAACTTAGATAATAGAAATAACAAAAGAAGATTTAGATTTAAAACCTGAAATTTTTTTATTAGGGATACTTTTAAAAAGTAGTAGAAAAGAAATAAAATATATCACATTACACATAATTACGGCAGCCAGATTAACCTTAGCCCAAGTTTGGAAATTAGAGCAGTTGCCATCAGATCAGCAAATAATTCAAAAAATATTTACTTGTGCAGAAATGGACAGACTAACTTTAAAACTAAACGAAAAGGAAGACTCACAATAGTTCAAAATATGGGACAGATGGTATGATTGGGTGAATCATTGGAAAAATGTCAAAAAATAGTAAGAAATTAAAGGTAAGCAATATACACCATCAATAGGAAATAATAATGTATATATTTAAACGTTCACACAATATAAATATAGAAAATTAGTTTTTGTGTGCATGTAGGATAAGAATGTAACTCTCTTTTGTTTCTTTATATATAGAGAGAGTTAAGAATGTTTTTTTTGTTGTATTTTAACTTTTTTATATTGAATAAAGTTCATTTTTAAAACAAAAAAAAATCAAGGGACTATTTGAATATTTTTTGTATATTTTTCTTTCTTTCTTTACAGTATCAAATTCTAAAAAAATGAAACAATTTTAAATGCTTACAAAATATAGATTGCAATTATTAGTTATTCAGTGATTAACACATTTATATTATAATTTGTAAGTGTCTATATTCAGACCCAGTTTGGTATACCGGGTAAGATATTAGATTACAAACCAGAGTGCTATAAGTTCTATTTCTATGTTAGGCACCAAGGGAGCTCAGTGACTTAGGGCCAGCCAATTCTCTGAACCCTAAGGAGAAGGCAGCAGCAAGCCACTTCTGAAAAATGCTGCCAAGAAACTTCAGGAGGCAGTTGCCAGGAATAAAAAATGACTTAAGTCTGTATCTTACACACCAGCAAACTTTCTAGTTTCTATGCTTTAACCAAAAAAGTATGCCAACACTTTAACATATTGTTATTATATGTATTTACAAGATACTTGAATATTCATACTGTGGCACAGAATTTTGTAATTGGTTGGGGGAAAGCTTCACAAAATAATTTTTCCCACACATGGCATATCAGAAATTAAAGAGAACATTTCCCAGAGCAAGTGTTATTTTTCCCTTCTGTTCTATTACCCTCCTCCTCCTCCTCCTTTTTCTCCCCCTCTCTTTATCAACAGATACTATTCTTCAGTCCTAAATTTCTTAAAAATTAAAATCAAGAATAAACACCATAGGATGTGGCAGACTTGACTACAAGGAACTTAATTCTTGATGATTTTGTGCACATATCCAGATCTCTTTCTGTGTTAGAGTTTACAGTTACACATTGATATTTCTTCAGTATACAATTCCTAGCATTTTTAAAGTTCCATTCTATTATTCAGAAGTTCTACATCCATGGCCCTTGCTTCATATGTTTGCAAAGCCTTTAAAGTTTGTCTACCACATGTGTCTCTGTGTGTTTATATGTGTGTTGGTAGAAATGAATGAATGCCAGGTATCTAGGCAATTCACAAAGCATGGCAAGATTATTTGTAACCTTAACTATGTCATATTTCTTTGATAGATTTTGACAGAGCTACTAATCTGTTCTTTCTATGCTTGCAATATTAAGGAAATAGTTTCTGCAGCTTGTGCAATTGCATGGAAATTATGCCATTTGCAATAAGGCCTTGCTCAGATAAATCTGCAGAAATTTCTAAAGGCAAAATTAATCTTTTTTTAAAAAAACAAGTGACATCCATTTAAAACTAGGACAAAACTGTGCACTACTTTGCATTAGATGTGCACATTAAATCTATTACTCTGTGCCCTACACTTTGCAATTGGAGTTCAGTAAAACCTTTGGCACAAGTTCCCCATGACATACTCATTTAGGAAGCTCGTTAAACATGGTCTGGATAGTCTGATAATTAAGTGAATACACAACTGGCTTCAAAATCTCACACAGAGAGTGCTCATCATTGATTCCTCATCAAATTGGAGAGAGTTTTCAATTGGAGTATCACAAAAATTAGCTCTAGGTCTTTGACATTTCAACATTTTTATTAATGACTTGCATGAGGAGGTAATGGGTATGCTTAACACACATCCCTTCACCCTATTCTCCCTACAGTGTTTGGTTTATCAATCAGGGCTAAGAGATTCAAGATGGATAATGTATTTTTTACATAACATATACATAGAATTTTCTCATCTTGTGAGCAATGGCTACCAGCTTAGATGGTTTTAAAAGGCAACATTGGTCTATCTGTGATCATTGCTCTTGATGAGTTTATTTTTTTCCAGCACCACATATGCATATCTTTAATATGGTAGCAACAATGGAAGAAAGCTATCATTGTCTAGTCAATACTATACTATTCAGGTTGGATCCTGTAATGACAGAGAAAGCTGAATGAGATGGATCATTGATTCATTTTATATTCTGAGTTTTCTACAAATTATTTGTTTCCGTTCCATTTTTTTATAAACAATATGTTAACTATTTATAATGTTGGTATTTTAACTAAAAGTAGATGCTACTATATTTCTCTTCTTGCCTGAACATGGGAGTTCGTGGATGGGGAACAAGGTAATAATATCTATTGTGACATCACAATGCAAAGTCTATCCCTTTTGTACTTGCTCATGTCATTGCATGAAAGTACATAAATGACAGATTTTGGATCATAATGCCGTAACACATGTTTTGTTATTTTAATGAGAGTTAATATTTTTCTCCAAGAATGTTTTGTTCATTTACATGACCAAAGACATTACAAAAGATCACAGAATAACAAAATGTGTACTTAAATTATATCTATCTATAATAAAACAAAACAAAAAATCAGGGAACTTTCTCATTAAATATATGTATAGTATGTTATTTTCATGCTACAAATCTTCACTGTTGCCACATTAGTTGATAAGATATTTATGATTTTTACAGAGGTTCATTCAGTGGTGGGATTGAAATAATTTAACAACTGGTTCTGTGGGCGTGGCTAAGGTGGGTGTGGCTAGGGTGGGCATGGTTAGGTGGTCATGTGACTGGGTGGGTGTGGCCAACTCAATGTCACTCACGGCAGGTGGGGCGGCACCTTGCTGTGAGTGATGTGGTGTTGGCCATGCCCACTCTGTCACATGACTGATGCTGCAGAGGCAAGGTAATTTCCTACCTCCTCCACCCTCCACCCTTGGGCTGACAAAATAAAAGTCCATCTAAAGAGTATTGCCTGCCTGAAAAATACTGGCAAAAGGAGGCTGGGGGGAAAAAAGAAAAGGACCAAAGGAAACACCCCATTTTCTGTGCCATGCTGGATCGGGATGGGGAGGTGGGGGGAGAGCAAAAAGCCTACTCAGTCCATATGTACTCAACAGCATGACAATGAATCTCTATTCTAGCTTGCCGATTCAGGCATTGGGAGCTTGGCCAATTTTCTACCTACGCTCATGCAGGGAATGCTGGGAGTGGCAGCATATTGCATGCTTTTCATTCCAAGCAGCCCAGACTGGAAAACACATGGCTGGGGTGGAGGAGCGGTCCTTCTTAGCAAGCTGAAAACTGTTGCTGCAAGCCTGAGCTCCCCGCACGAGAGCTTCAAGCCCAGCTTTGATTGCAGACATGCGATTGTGAGGGCAAGCTTTTTCCAAGGCCAGTCATAGAGGAAAACAGAGATAAGTGCATCAGAGTACTGGACTTCCAGCTCTTGTGTGGGGAACCCAGACTTGCAACTCAGTTTGGAACATGTTAAGAAGGACTGCTTCTCCATGCCAGCCATGCGTTTTCAAGTCCGGGCTGCTTGGAGTGAAAAGCATGCTGTCAAGTCCCAATGCGGGGCTTGCCATATCTGGGGGTGGTAGAGGGGGGGCATGGAGCTGCAACCATCAGATCTGGTGAGTCCAATGGCAAGCAAGGCTGCAGTGGCAGTCATGGCAGTACACATCAGGACCGTAGGTCATCCTCCTGGCCAGGTCTGGTCATGAGCGGCACCAGCACCAGCAGGCAATGGGGTGTGCGGCCACTGGAAGTCCTGTCACCGCTGTCCTGTTCTTCGCACCCGCCACGCACCCCATTGCTTGCTGGTGCTGGTGCTGGTGCTGGTGCTGCTTGCGGCCAGACCTGGCCAGGACAATTGTCTACTGATGAGCTTCAGGCTGGCACTGTCCTGATGTGTCCCGCCATTCTCTTGGCCTGTTGCCGCCATCACCACCCTATTCTTTGGGCCGGCTGCCACAGCCTGTCCTTGCTACTTAAAGGCAGCTTCCAAGGCAGGAAAAGTTCAGCCAAGTCATCTCCTTCTTGGCCTGAAACACACAGACACCATGCATACATCTTACAGCACCAAGACTTTCTGTGAGGAGACAGTGTGTGGGAATGCACTGTCTCCTCACAGAAGATCCTGGTGTTATAAGGTGCGTGTGCCTGTTTGCTTGAGGCCGAGAAGGATGATAAGACTTTGCAGAACTTTTTTGCCTCCCTCTCTTATGATAATGGCCAGGCAGGTGAGCAGCCTCCTGACCAGTGGGGCAAGTGTCCTTCCAGCAGGGCCATGTTAGCAAGGCCATGCGGTTCCTAGCCAGGGAGGGAAGAGAGCGCTCTCGCAGCCAGCATGGCCATGCAGTTCCTGGCCAGGGGGGGAGAGAGCGGAGCAGCTAGCGTGGCCATGCGGCTTCTCAGCTGGCATTCAGTGCAAGCAGGAAGCATGGTAATGAGGCCGCGGCACTGGCAGCAAAGCAAGACAGGCAAGCCCAGGGACGGGGGGGGGGGGCAGCTAGCTAGGTAGGCTGTGAATGCTGCATGCAACGGAGACACGGCTATGATGGTGGAGCTAGCCAGGCAAGGCTGGGGATGGAGAGGGGGTAGTGCAGCAGTGGCAGCCTAGCCCAGCCCAGAAGTCAGCACTCAACTGGGGCTTTCCACGGGCTGGCCTGGGAGTCAACGCGACCAGGGCTTAGCTACCAGTTCACAAATATGTGCGCATGTGTCACCTCCACACATGCCCAGGACCTTCTGCACATGCACAGAGCATCAAAATCAGGACGTGATTACATCCGAGCGGGTGGATAGAGCCTCCCACAGCTGCAGCTACCGGTTCACCCGAACTGGATAGAACCGGCAGAATCCCACCACTGGATTCACTTTAATATTATTGTAGGATGAGTATTTTGGAAAATACAGGATTACATATGCAGACTGGTTTAGGGAAACAAGTCAGCCTTTCCCATCTATTTTACATTAGATTAATTTTTAGCTGAAATTTGGGCAGCATTTATATAAATAATTTAATAAATTATTTTGGTTTGTCGCACAGTCAACTAGATGTTCACACTCAATTTGCAATTTTGTCCACCTATCAAGTCCTTTCCAAAGACCTGGGATAGGCAGATTGGGATGTTTGATGGTGTTACAGATATTGTCATAGGCAATGAAATCTACTCCTCTTAGTGCTGCTGCTGGATACTGCCTGCCTGAGATGAACACAAACTGACCTCAAGACCTGACAATAAGCTGGTCAATATTTTTGTTGAAACAAAAAAGCTGATGATTGTTGAGCGCAAAAGTGGACTCTGTGTCTGAGGGAATAATGCTAGGAAGATGAAGATGATGATGATTACTGTGTTTCTCCAAAACTAAGACCCTATCTTATATTAGTTTTGAACCCTGAAATAAGTACTTGGCCTTATTTTTGGGGAGATCTTATTTTGGGGCGCATGGAGCAAGACGGAGCTCCTCTTGCTGTCTGACTTGATTTCCAGCTCTGTCTCTCTAAGCCTAACCAGAGGAAATGGCAGGGACAGGCTGTGCATGCGGTTAAATATTTTTGGGGAGGGCTTATTTTTGGGGAAGGGCTTATTTTCGGGGGAGGGCTTATTTTCAGGGAAACACGGTATTATAGGCATTGTCACAAGTTGTAAGCTGTTTTTGAGTAAAGCTAGTTTTTTTGCAAATGAGTGATGGTGAATTTGTCAATTCCAATGGTGTTCAAGTGATGCTCCAGTTGTTTAGGTATTGCACTAACACGCCTATTACTAGTTAATACATTATTTTATTATTATTAAATGTCTTGCCAATGATAACATAATAAGCCACCTAGAATTGCATTGCAGAGTAAGTTGGATGGCATATAAATTTAATGAAATAAATAAATCAGTTTTAGAGATTGTGATTTGCAAAGACTTAGAAAGAGATCCCATTTTTCAAGTTATTCAAGTCCATTCATATACAAATCAACTTTTGATAATAATATATAATATTAGAAGGATTGATTTCTTTACACATTCTTTATAATCAATCTATAGTAGTCAGCTACCAATGATTAACAGTGAAATAACTGGGAACTCTGGGAAATGGCATCACATCCGGAGAATATAGGGAAATTGGGCTATGCGTACAACTGTCTTTCAAAAGACATGCACACAGAGAGGGAGGGAGGGAGGGAGGGAGACAGATACCAAAGGCATTGCTTTTTCTTTTGACTTATAATACTACTTTATACCTTCAGAAGAAGAAATTACAAATTGTTAGTAAAGCTTTCTTTAAAGTCTACAGTGTTAAACAGCAAAATAAATGGGCAGGGTTATTGATTCATATTTCACAACCAAAATAAAGACATGGATAGGTCAAAATTCTTTGTTCAAAGACTCTATTGCAATAATTTCCCTTGAAAAGATAATAAAAATTGTCAATTTTATGATATGTATGTTCTCAGTGGCAACATTATTAAGTAGCACTTAGTAGACAAAATTCACCAGCATAAAATGAAGCTAATGGCCAAGAAGTTAACAGAAACTGTGGAAAACAGTACCTTTGTAACAATTGCCAAATTAAGTCTTACAATACAAAAGCATAACACATTAGAATGGGAATGTTACATAACTAAGTATGCTTGTTTTCATTAGCTGGTTTATCTTCTATTCTCCAGTCCCTTGCATTATATAACATGTTTATACATGTTGTTCTACACAATCTTGCAGAAATCAATTAAGCAATTACATTTCAAACTATTTCTTTTGCACAAACTGTCATTAGGTACCTGCTGCACAACAGTTCCTTTATTAAATATATGTGAATTGGGCATTTCAATAAACTAGAAATGAGTTTGGATTTTATTTCTTAATGTCCAAATATAAGCCATGAGTGTCTCATCCACACTGATTCAGTGTTACATTTTTTGTGATGGGAGGCTAAGGGGAAGAGCTGAAAGGAACTTAATTTTTAAAATGTTACTTTATATGTACAATGATACCACTGATATTCAACTTTTATAAATCATCAAAGTTAATGCTACATATATATTCATGGGATATTAAATGTAATTTTAAATATTTAACTTTATTTAACAATAGGATAAAGATAGGAAATTAAACATATAAATTAATATATGCAGTTATGCATGTTTTTGAGTTCAGCTAATGCACTCAGAATCTATTGTCTATTGAAGAATGATTGTGATTCAATCTTATGAATACTGTTGTACATAAAAGTATTTTATCTTTGGTTAAATTCAGTGGTGGAATTAATTTTTTTTTTACTACTGGTTCTGTGGGCGTGGCTTGGTGGGCGTGGCAAGGGAAGGATACTGCAAAATCCGCATTACCTCCCCACTCTGGGGCCAGCCAGAGGTGGTATTTGCCAGTTCTCTGAACTCAAAATTTCCACTACTGGTTCTCTGAACTACTCAAAATTTCTGCTATCAGTTATCCAGAACCTGTCAGAACCTGCTGAATTTCACCCCTGGTCAAACTATATGTTTCAATGAGTCCCTCAGTAAGCAGAAGCTGACACAATCCCTTATTATACAAGGATAAATATGGTATTTCTCTGAGAATCTGAATGCTCACATTTATCTATGTATGTGCAGTTAATTACAGATTCCAAAATAAGAAGACAATGAATATAGTAGATGCAGAATGTGGGCAGTCTTTTATTGTGCATTTTAAAATATCTTATTTGACAAAAAATAACAACTTCCAAGAATGTCCTAAAGCCAGCTAAGATCTTTATGTGTGCATTATTCTTCTAGTTTATCAATATTTCTAAACTGCATGCTTTACATTGCACAGATTTGAGACAATATTCAAGCCTGAGAATTGAAGAGCCATGGTTAGAGCACAGTGGTTAGAATGCAATACTGCAGGCTAATTCTGCCAACTGCCAGCATTTCCATCCTCATAGGCTCAGGGTTGACTCAGCCTTCCATCCTTCTGAAGTTGGTAAAAGGAGGAGCCAGATTGTTGAGGGTAATATGCTGACTCTGTAAACCGCTGACTCTGTAAACAGTTTAAAGTCATTCTTTCCTGTAAGGACTTTATTATTGATGTGGCACTATGTTTCACAGCATTTTCTTGTTGAAATGTCCAGTCTTTTTAAGCTTCAATTTCTTAGCTAATAATGGCATATTTTTTAGCATATGTTGGTATTTATTTGAAACCATTCTTCGTTCTATGTGCACAATATTTCTTGCAGCACTGTCATACATCAAAACATAAATGAGCCACTCCCATGCTTAATGGTTGAGAAGGTGTTCTTCAAACATTTTACCCTTTTTTTCAACATCAAGTATATTCACTTTATCTGTCACCAGTCCAAAATCCTTTGTTCAAAGATGTTTTAAGCTTAGCAAGGTTTTGCCATTTCTTTACACAATCATTTTTATGATGAAAAGGTTGTCTTCCATCATTCCTAATTAGGGGTTAGATGTTCATGTTATACTTTCCACTCACACACCCACTATTTATGGGTGACACAGTATGCTGGAACATTACTTTGAAGTGTGCATTTAGTAGCCTTAGTAATCTCCAATCATGAAAGAAAGAAAGAAAGAAAGAAAGAAAGAAAGAAAGAAAGAAAGAA
>WNWU01000019.1:20279397-20298519 GCA_012654045.1 Ptyas mucosa | reverse complement strand
AACCCCTTCTGGTGCCTGGGGCATCATACGTAGGCAATATCTGACAGTCATTGGTTTCCAGTTCTGATTGACAGCAAAAGTCCCAATGCAGGGGTACAGATTTTTTGTTCAGCTGTCTCGTATAGTTACAGCTTGTTATTCTAATTCAGCTTTCAGGGATATGTTTGCATTGTGTTTTAGGTCCAGAGTGCATGTGTAAGCAAGGGATTTTTGAACAATAGAGGAGAAAGCTCCAAAAAGCAAGTTCTATTGTTCAAATGCTGTTCACTAGAGTCCTGTCCCCTTCTGCTGGAATTAATGCAATAATTTCCTTTTTCACACATTCTGTGAAATCCAGACAGTCCAACTGCTCATTTTTTCCTGCCAAGTTCAAATAGGGATATTTCAGTTTCAAAATCTTCCTCTCCTGTGGACATGAAGCATCTTTATTACTTTCCTTTCCTTTTTATAAGATGACTCATAAAAATCATCATACGTTTTAAAGCAAAGGTACTGATCCTTGTTCATTCCTAATCCAGATCAATAGGAAACATACATATTGTAACTGAAGGTCAAAAGAGATGATTTAGATGATTTCTCTATACAAATTTGAAGTTCTATAAATAGCAGGTTGGAATGGTATAAACAGAGTGGCCAATACGAATATGAATTGTTTTCTGTGATGCTGGGTCACACTGTGTGAACTTTAGGCGACTTCTCTATTTTCTGCTTATGTCATCACCTGTATGGTTCACTATAATTTCTGCAATGCCCGAGCAAATGATGTCATTTTCCACCTACTTCTGGCCCATCCCAAATGCATCCTACATTACATAAATGCAACTATGCCGACTTTGGTCTGACCTAAGTGTAGTACATAAAATTATCTGCCACAATGTCCTACCTGTCAATGACTACTTCAGCATCAACCACAACAATACATGAGCAAACAATAGATACAAACTCAAGATTAACTGCTCCAAACTCGATTGCAGAAAATATGACTTCAGTAACAGAATGGTCAATGCCTGGAATGCCCGACTACCCAACTCTGTAGTTTCTTCCCCAAACCCCCAAAACTTTAACCTTAAACTGTCTACTGTTGACCTCACCCCATTCCTAAGAGATCTGTAAGGGGTGTGCATAAGTGCACCAGCGTGCCTACCGTCCGTGTCCTAATATTCCTTTTACTCTTATTCTTTTCATGTATTCAAATTATGTTTATACTTTTACCTGTTATCTTATATATGCTTGACAAATAAATAAATAAATAAATAAATAAAATAATAAATAAATCCTTATCTCTGTTTAGGAACTTTGCTTCAAAACTACTGTTTTCCATTTTCAGGCTTAAAGTACAAGTATAGGCTGATCTTGTACAAATATTTTCCCACAGTCACCTTGCTGCTAGATTCTCAGTATTTTCCCCTCTCTTTCCTCCCCTTACCCTAAACAATGGAACTTAGAGACCATGGCACCAGGAAAATATCCTGGCCAATAAGTTTTTTGTTCCTATTTCTTTGTGCCAACAAACTTCCAATCCTTCTTTACATTTTCAGTGATCATTTTTCAAGTTTGGTCAAAACTGTTTGAAACATATTTTCCTTTCTTTCCTATCCTGTGCATCTTGTTTTGTAATATTTCATGTGTGTGTGTGTGTGTGTGTGTGTGTGTGTGTGTGTGTGTAAGTCTTTAAATTGCGATGTAGGTTTACTGAAACAAAAATACACATTTTCAGTGAACTCTACTTTGTTTCTTAGAATCTGAACAATAAATTGTCCTTTCTTCAAAATTCCTATAGAGGTATAGCCTGTGCCTTTCTTTGATCACTTTAGCAGCAGAGCAACGGTGGTACAATAAGAGAGAAGAATAAAGAGAGTGCACTGAGGCCAAAGAAAATAACTTTGCAGAGATGTATGAAGGCATCCATGTACCTTTGAATTGAATCTCCAGATCAAATTCTTGTGCATACTAATATCTCCAGTCATGTACAGGATTCTCTGATGTTATCATGACAAAAAGCTGTCCTACTACTATTTAGTTATTTGGCAGTGTTTCATTGTGTCAAAGATAATTGAGCAGATTCTATTA
The DNA here is from genome assembly GCA_012654045.1 of Ptyas mucosa. Classification (NCBI taxonomy): domain Eukaryota; kingdom Metazoa; phylum Chordata; class Lepidosauria; order Squamata; family Colubridae; genus Ptyas; species Ptyas mucosa. The sequence goes on along the minus strand of WNWU01000019.1, from coordinate 20,296,449 downwards.
AATCTATATTTCATGGGGAAAATTTTAGCATCTAAACTGTAGAGGGTATGATTGCTCTGAAGAAATGAAATCCCATTTGTATCATTAAAGATATGTTGGGATAAGTAGGACTTATAGAAGGATGGCAGTTTCTGTCATCCTGTTCAATTGCTGCAGAAACTGAAGCTGTAAGCATTTAACTTACAAGCTATTGAATTCAGTGTGAATAATTTCCTGGGTAAACATCTTAGATTCCAAAATACAACTTTCAACACCACTCTAATCTAAAAAAGCATAGTTGAAGGTAACTACTTAAATCCCCAGAGGTGAGAAGAGGAGAGCTGTGAGAAGGGGATTATATTCTTGTTTATACTCTTAAAACTGTTTTCTTGTTGTAATGGGATAACAGAAAAGAAAGAGTTATAATGATCATCATTTGATTGCAGAGTATTTGCATACCACCAATGTTCCTGGCAAAGTTGAGCTGGGAAGGTTTTAAATATTTACTTTAAAAGAAAAGAAAAGAAGTAAAGGAAGGCCTATCGTGAAATGACCTCTTGCAATGTTTTAAAATAATTTTGCATGGATTAGGATTACCTTCTGTATCTCATTTGGTAATACTGTTTCAAAGAAGGGAACCCGACTAAGACCATCTTGTCAAATCTGATGGGATAAACAGTAACAATAGGGAACAGGTAGCTTCAAAAATAAGTTGGCATTCATCATGCAGAGATTTATAAGTGGAAATAAGCATCTTTTTTTAAAATTTATTTATTTATTTTTAATTTGATTTATATGCCGCCCTTCTCCGGAGACTCAGGGCGGCTTACAATGCGCTAAGCAATAGCCTTCATACTTTTGTATATTTACAAAGTCAGCTCATTGCCCCCACAAACTGGGTCCTCAATTTACCTACCTTAGAAAGGATGGAAGGCTGAGTCAACCTTGAGCCTTGGTGAGATTCGAACCTGCAATAATTGCAGGCAGCTGATGTTAATAACAGGGCTTTAGACCACTGTACTATCCAAGGCTCCTTGGATCTTGAATTGCACCCAAAAATCCACTGGGAAGAACAGATCTGCTACAAAGATGTAGATAGCCCAGAGCTATCTATTCCTATTCCATTGCATTCTTGGCCAGTTGTAATTTCTAAATGTTCTTCAGGTACAGGTCCATGCAGATTGCATTGCAACTGAAAAGTGAGTGTGAGATATGACTGACCATGAGGAGGGCATTTAGACACTGTCCAATTTTACTGAGCTCTGGGAAGTATGCAACTGTAAAAGCAAGAAACAATAATAAAAGACTAGAGATCATAGACATCTGTGGTGGTGGTGGGAATTCATAATCCATAACTGATTAAAAATTCTATAAAGGTTTGACATTCACTTTACCCCAAAGTCTACAATGATCACTACGTTTTGGCTCTTTCGGGAATATCATCAGGGTGTGAGCTACTGATCTGTTAAGGTAGCATCCAATAAGTTTTTTTCCAGGAAAATGTTATTGACATCTGTATTCCTGTACAATCTTAGTGGTTTTTACCAGATTGGTATGAAAAGTATTCTCTGTGAAAACATAACCGTAGCTCTGAGTACCACTTGAAGAAACTAGAAGCATTTGAAATATGGATTTACAGATGACTGTTATGTATAAACTGGGTTAACAAAATCACAAATGAGGAGGTGATAAATCGCCTGGGAAAGCAAATTTTTTAAAAAGCGAAAGTTAGAATATTTTGGATATGTGATGGGGCACCCGGAAAAATATGGCATCCTTCACTTAATCCTCCAGGGAAAGATTGAAGGCAAACGAGGTCCAGGCAGAAGAAGAACATCATGGCTTCAAAACCTAAGGGACTGGTTTGGACAAAACTCAGCAGCACTTTTTCATATGGCTGTTGACAAAAATAGGATTGCCAACATGATTGCCAATGTCCAATGACAGTTATGGCTCAAGAAGAAGAAGAAGCTCTGAGTAGCACAGTTGCCAATCCCAAGCGTGTTTGCAATAAAAAAGGGTATTCTTAATAAGAATTCTGGATTAATTTTGTAAAGTCTGCAGTACAATCAATGTATCTCTCTCTTTTTTTTCTTTCTTCTCTTTTAACAGGGGAGAATTTCTTAATGACTCTCTGTATGCTATTTGTCTGCTACTGCTTATCATTACCCCCAGTGCTACATCCTTAGTTTTAGAAGTGGTGAAGAGTTTAGATTCAGGTAATTGTTTTTCAAAGAGCTGTTTTCTTTTCAAATCCATAAAGTAACATCAAATAGAAAGGAAGACAGAGCATTTTTTAGAAAAGCATTTAACGTAATTGCAAAAGCACACCAAAACTAGGAAGGTATTGTCACTTGGAAGATAAATGTGATGCACCAATCTTTCTCTTGGCACTGCAGGAGAGAGAAATAGTATGTTTTACAAACTGTGTGCTGATATTGGAAAACCTGGCAGCCAAATAGTTCAGTAAGGAACTCTTGAGTATATGTTCTGAAGCATTTTTTATTAGTAGAAATAGTTTATTAAAAGAGATTTATACTACCATTTTAAACCAAGTCTGCAGAGACCTGTAGCAACAGAATGTCTCCCTAGATTAACAACCCCATTTTACACAAACCTCTTCCTACTGAAACAGTGCAAGAACAAGGAAGAACTTAATCCAACACTATGAATAATAAGATGGGGGAAAACCCCTATCAATTTAGGTAGAGGGTATGCTTAAAACGGTAAAAATTGATTCCCATTTTTCTGGACGATCACATATTATAGTACAGAAAATTCATAATATACACATTTAAAGATTTCCAATTTAATATTCTATTATTAGTAAATTACTTGACTGTGCACCAATTCAGGAATAATTTTAAAGAGACACATTTGTCTGGAAGGGTATCCACATTATTTATTTTTCATATTTATTTAAAATACGGATGGTCATCTTAAGCAACCCTGGGCAGCTGGGTTACAACAACTATAAAACCAATAAAACAATCCATCATAAAAACAATAAAGCAATAAAATAAACAAAAACCCTGTGCTATAATTGTTCCCCTTGGGTGTACTGTCCCGCACACGCGCACTTTATTAATTATTCCGAGTCTGAATTGGTATTCCCCAGCAGTTCCCCGTGCCAACAATAGTTTAACCCCAATGAGTTCCACAGGCTACTCAGATGATGCCAACTATAGTCCTCAAGACAAAGGCAAGTCCAGTCCAGTAGGTCAAAGCAAGCTCCCAAGGCAAAGACAAGTCTCAAGACAAAGATAAATGCACAGGCAAAGGCAAGGCAAGGCAAAGAAAATAGCTGAAGATACAGGATCCAAAGTTCAAGGTAAGAACACACAACAAGAAAGCAAACCTGTTGTTCTTACCATTTTCTCTATCTGTCTGCTGTGCTAAATAGCCAATTTCTGGTGCAGCCCATCAAGGAGGGTGAGGCTGCCTCTTTGTGAGTAATCTGACTGACCTTCACTGCTCCTGCCTTTCCTCTGCTCTACCTGTTCTTGGATCAAATGCAGAACACAGCTCTTCTTCCTCATCACTGAGCAGCTCCAGCTGCATGTTTTCACCATTTGAAGCCTCAGGGCTGTCTTGCTGCAGCTGTGTTTCAGCCAAATCATCCTCAGATGGCTGCTTGGAGCCATTGACCAATCTTCCTCCTGATGTGCTTGGAACTGGTTCATCTTCCTCCAAGCTGCCTTTTGGAGAGGTATCTGGAAAAGTGTCCTAGGGAGTCATCACATTGGGATGCCCCCAAAAAGGTCCAGCTTCCCCCTTCCATGCCTTCTACCTATACATTTGCAGCGTCCTGGTAAAAAGGCAGATCTTAGTCATCTTCCAAAATGCTCGGGAGAGGCTGTCGAATTACCTGTGGGAGAGTATTCCACAAGATAGGGGCAGCCATGGAAAAGGCACCCTTCTGGTCCCACCAGGTGACAGGATTTCAGGAAGGGAACCTGGAGTGTTTTCAAACTTGTCATTCTGAAGATCTCTAACCACCTTAAAATAGTAAATAGGCAATTTCCAAAAGAGATTAGAAAATGAGATTAGCAAATCCAGAATCTTTTAAAAGGTTTTGATCAGTGGTGAAATCCAAATTTTTTTACTACTGGTTCTTTGGGCGTGGCTTGGTGGGCGTGGCTTGGTGGGTGTGGCAGGGGAAGGATACTGCAAAATCTCCATTCCCATCCCACTCCTGGAGAAAGGATACTGCAAAATCCCCATTCCCTTCCCACTCCTGGGGGGAAGGATATTGCAAAATCTCCATTCCCATTCCACTCTGGCTCCAGCCAGAAGTGGTATTTGCCAGTTCTCTGAACTACTCAAAATTTCCACTACCAGTTCTCCAGAACCTGTCAGAACCTGCTGGATTTCACCCCTGATTTTGATGCAGTTGAAAGCGTGACACCTGTTCCCTTAGTCTCCCTGCATGTAAATGCATGGGAGATTGTTATCCTGCAATCTCTTCATGAACAGTAGCCATCTGGAGCATATGTGAATATTCTCCCATCTTCCGGTCTAACTTGCCGGCCATCTGGTCTTTGCCACAGTATCATTTCTGCTTGTTTGGCGACATGCTAATTTGCCATGCCTCTCTTGGAAGCCCCATATTTAGGGATGAATTTTATGCATTTATAGTGATTTAATAGACTAGTGGGGGAATGAGTGTCCATTGAATGGCAATGAATTTGTAAAATGGCTAATAGATTTCATTCATTGGTAAGAACTGAGGTTTGATAAATCAAGGGTTTATTGCACAACTTCTTGTATCATTAGCAGCTCTACCCATATCACTAACTTCTAGGAAAATTGAATATGTGTGTATACGCACTGTATATGTATGTGTGTGTGTGTGTAAGCACATGTGTTTTTAATGTTAAGGATGTTAAGGAAGCAATTATATTTACTGTTAAAATTAGAGAATCTAAAAACGGGTTAGTAGAATTTATAATTTCTTTAACTTTTTAAAATCAAAATCGATATGTATATAATCCCTAAAGGGCTTAATTCATGTTCTCATAGTTTGCATTTTAAAAGAAATAGAAATCAGATATACATTAAACCTTGGCCAGAAAAATATCTGAACATGAATTACTAAAATGTGTCACTTGGGTGCTGGAAATAGAAAATGACATACAATGTTATAACTCTTAATTTTCCACCTCATTAACATTTCAGAACAAGATTGCAGTGCTGAGCTTACAGAACTCATACTTTTTTTTTTGGTCTTCTTAGTGTTTGGTGCAAGTCATAACTTTCTCTAATTCTACCCACTTGTAAGTGCTTGGCTGAGCCTATTCATTTCAGATACACTACGTTGCAATGATAGCAGTCTAAAAATTTGTGAAGCTTCATGAGAAATATATTTACAGTCAACATAAAAATAATGGGCTTATGTGTTCCAGAGCAGAAAAATTTGAGCTTTCATAATAGATGAAATTTGACATGAGCTCATATCTCAAAGCCATATTAACACATATTGCTGTCTAAAGTAAATAACAACATGGCAGCATTTTTCATCCCATGTACTAATGGGATTGGCAACTGAAGCCTTTATTCAGTACAGGATGTTTGATAAAGTATCAGAAGATAAAGCATGACTTATGGGGAGCAATACTCCATAAAATAAAAGCAATTATTTATTCAAGCAATTAATATGGCTGCCCATTTCACCAAAGTGAATATAGCAGTGGTAAAATGTAAAATTTGTTACTACCGGTTCTGTGGGCATGGCTTGGTGGGGAGGGGAGGTAATGTGACTGGGTGGGCATGGGCAACTTTTTTTTTTTTACTTTTAAAAGCATTTTTTCTACAACCTTAAGAGGTTGCAGAAAAAAATGCTTTTAAAAGCTTCTGATGATCAGGCAACTCAGCTAGGATCGTCAGAGACTTTTAAAGGTATTTTTCCTACAACCTCTTCGGCCGAAGAGGTTGAAGAAAAAAAATGCTTTTAAAAGCCTCTGAAGATCCCAGCTGAGTTGCACGATCATCAGAGGCTTGTTTTTTTAACTTTTCAAAGCATTTTTTCAGCTGGGCATGGGGGGTGCCCTGGGATTTTTGCTACCGGTTCTCCGAACCACCCGCCGCCATCGCTACCGGATTGGGTGATCCGGTCCGAACCAGGAGCATTTCACCCTTGTACTAAAGGCAACATAGAAGTTTAAAACAAAAAAACAGTAAAACTAACTAACCAACCAACCAAACACCATATTGTACCATATGGCTAGAATTGAAATAAGGATTCCCTTGCAATCACTGAATCAGTAAGAAAACGGTTAGCCTGCTTAACCTCTCAGTCAAATGTCTTGGAGGACATTTAGGTCTAACACCTTGCAAAATGCCAACAGATTTAGAGTCATCCAGATTTCTGGTAGGAAACTGTTCCATAGGTTGGAATAGTCCTGTGTAGTCCAACCAACTAAGGTCTAGGTCACTCTGACTAAAGCATAATCAGAAATGGATGCAATTGATATACATTGTACCTTTGTAAATGCCCTCCTAAACATGGCTGCCATCTGTTTTATAAAGCTGGAGCCGTAAATCAAGGGGACCTCAAAATTGCATACCAGTTCTGCCTGGAGGAATGTAACCCTATTCAGAGATATAGATTGAGATGGGAAATCTCTGAATCTCAAAGCCACAGACATACACTATTGTCAGGATTTAGTTAAACCTTGTATTTTCAATAACCTCCAAATACTAGGAAATGACCTTCACAGCATCTTTTAATTGGTCTGGAGCAGATTATCATAATTGGGTATCATCAACATACTAATAATATGTCACCCCATGCACCTGGATGACCTCACCCAGCTGCTTCATAGAGATGTCAAATAGAAGTGGGGAGATTGTGGAACCCTTAGGAACTCTGTACACTCTGGATCTTATGTTTGATCTTTTACCACTTACTTCACCAAAAAGGAGAAAATCCATTGGAATAATCAGGTACTATGACTGATAGTATTGAAGGCCTCTGAGAAGTTATGGATGCTTTTAAGAAGAGATTGGATAACCATTTGTTTGAAATGGTATAGTTTTTTGCTGTTTGAATAGTGGATTGGACTAGAACAACTCCAAGGTCCCTTCCAACTCTGTTATTCTATTTATGGTCAATGTATCCCAAGCTTGCCTAAAATCATCACCAAGTTCATCTCAGTACTATAATTGAGTCTGAATTCCAACTAAAAGAGTTCCTGATAATTTACTTCTTCCAGGGTGTAGAAATCCCTATAAGATAAACTTGATGGAGATACACAGATATCATTAAAAACGGATGAAACATTGGGATAATGTTTCATTATTCAGAAGAATAATGAAGTGATGCAGGATAATCAAGATTATGTTACTATAACAAAATCCAATAAAACTATTTTAGCTTTTATTTTAGCCTTTTCCATGATTTCCTGGGAAACAAAGATGTTTCCTGGATGAAAGGTATCCAGTTTGAGTTTAGCAATAATCTCTTGAGCAAAGGGTAGATAACTACCTCCTTCATAACAGGAAGCACCATCTCTTCTTCACTCCACCACATGGACTCTTGTGTTAATCATCAACATGGACTCAAACATGTAGGACTTGCCTGGAGGGCCTAAGCCTAACTAACCAGGAAAGACACAAAGGACTAAACTCATAGCTCCAAGGATCTTGTCTGCAAGGCCTAACAGATTTAAACTGGACATATAACTGGGCAAGACCACACTACATATAACATATAACTGGGAAAGTCATCTCCAGTTGGAGTCCCCCAGCAACATAAACCTAGTGTATATACTATATACAGTACATATATCTCCAACAAACTTTTGCTATTTGCTGCCTGAAACAATTTATTGGTGTACATATGGTGTTGTCTTCATCTATAGAAATTCTCTGGGTGACAGTGGTATCTGGTCAGTTATTCTTTCCCAGAGTAATTGCATTCTATAGTCATTGTTGAGGGAAGAATTGAATAAAGGAATGCTATGTTTGCTGCTTTCTAATATATAAGCAAATTAATTCAGCCATAGCTAAATGTGTACCTAGCATGCAAAAAAATAATTTGAGGCTCAATTCCCAAATTCTCCTGGCAAGGTTCTGAAATCTGGGGATTGTTCCACATGCATGACTTGTCACTGAGCCCTTTGAATAATCACCTCATGTACTAGTCACCATCAACATAGATGCAAGAAGTGGGCTGCTGTTGGTTCAGACCAGTTCAAACGAAATAATAGTTGCAACCAGTGGGTGGCTCGGCCCACCCACCCTGCTGCTATCCTGTCCTATATCTGTGTGTTTTTGAAGTGGAAGGTGTGCACTCAAATTTTCAGTTCTGGGTGAACCAGTTGTTACATTATATGACGCCCACCTCTGCAAAGATGGTATTTGCTTGCCTCCAATTCCCACTTGCTCAGAAATTAAATGTGTAATCTAAATACTGCTGATGCTCTAAACCAGGGGTGTCAAACTCACATTGTCACAGCGGCATCATATGATATCGGGACTTTTTCCCCCTTTGCTAAACTGGGTGGGAACGTGGCCAGTGCGTGATGCATCTGGCCAGTGGCCAGGAGTTCTGGCCAGTGGCCGGGAGTTTGACAGCCCTGCTCTAAGCACTAGACAGTAATACATATCTCCTCTCTGAAAGTTGACTTTACATACTATTTAAATGCAATTACATCATTTTTCAATTCATGTTGACTATCTTCCATCCAGTCTTAGACATCAGGCAGTGCCTGATATGTTGCATATATATGTAAGTGTAAGTTATCTTATACAGAATCACATTACTGCTTCATTTTAGGATTATGCAGAACCTTGGATCTAATTCCAAAAATTAATTAAGCATACACTAAAATACAGTATGGATTTGAATTTACAATTTCATTCAGAGAGAAGTTAGTTCCCTTTGAATATCTAAACTTCTTTTCTTGGAAGTGTGCTGTTACTGTCTGCAGTTGCCATATGCTCCATTTACACTCATGCATCTACCATAGAACATTTTGGAATCAGAGAAAAAGCTTGCATAGTACTAGTTCATCCTGATTTGGTCTGTTTTGATTGGCAGCAAATTTGTAGCAAGTTCTTCTCTTAGTCTTTGACTCATAACCTTTTCACTGGATTCTATGAATTGGCACTGGATTCTTTTGTGGAGAGGCATATGCTCTTTCTAGTGAAATATAGCATGTTACCTGGCAGCTGAGCAAGGGCATTTGGTAGAACCTGACAGAATGGAGCCAACACCTCATTGTAATTTGGCAGCCATGTTGCTACAGGCTTTTCACATTTGATTTGGGAGATATTATATACTTTTTGATTAATTAAGGCAGCTAAATCATTCCAAAGATACACACAGAAACATAACACAAACAAGAACTGATGTCAAAGTTCAAGCCTGATATTTAAAAGTTAAGTTTTGAGTTCAAATGTCAGTATCCAAATATGAATTTTGATGCATTTGGAGACTTTCCTTATTTTTGCTTCATATCTAATCTTTATGAAATTAAGGCATTAGTATGACTCAAGGCAAGGGACTTGGTGGCTCAATGGCTAAGATGCTGAGCTTGTCAATCGAAAGTCGGCAGTTCAGCAGTTTGAATCCCTAGTGCCGCGTAACGGGGTGAGCTCCTGTTACTTGTCCCAGCTTCTGCCAATCTAGCAGTTTGAAAGCACATAAAAAATGCAAGTAGAAAAATAGGGACCACCTTTGGTGGGACGGTAACAGCATTCCGTGCACCTTTGGCATTTAGTCATGCTGGCCACATGACCATGGAAACGTCTTCGGACAGCACTGGCTCTTCAGCTTTGAAATGGAGATGAGCACTGCCCCCTAGAGTTGGGAATGACTAGCACGTATATGTGAGGGGAACCTTTACCTTTATGACTCAAGGCACTATTCAAATTCTATTATTCTATTGATCATATTGCTTGTTAAATTTCTGAACACATTTGTCTATTGCTGTTTTATATAATTACTGAATGTTCCCCTTCATTGCTCTGCCACTGGGCTCTTTAAAGCTGTACCATAAGCATGGAGGGATACAATAAGGTAAGATAGGCCAGCAGTTACTTGATGTAATTGTTGGCCTATTTCTTTTGACCAAACAATGTCAATTAATATTTTAAAATACAAGCTGAGTTAAGCTTATTTGTACATCATTTTCAATTGTTAATATACCACTCCTCAGCTTAAGTGAACTTAAATATAGGTTTGCAATTTTCCTCAATATCTTACGAGAAAGATTGAAGAGAAAAAGAAATACTTATTTCTTATGTAATCTCATAGTTGTTGTGGTGGAATCTATTTCTCTCTGTGTTTAAGTACTTATTTACTATACAAATCATCCATGAATAATAAATAAATGCATATATTCCACTACTTGTTTGAGGGAGATGTTGGAATATTCAAATAATATTCTATAATTTCCACCTCTTGCACAAATAAGTTTTGACATTGTACTTCTTTGAATATTGCACTTAGCTGTTGGCTAAAAATGTACTTTTAGAACTTACATATTGCATTAGTGAAAAGTGTTATACAAAACTCCAAATTTTGTGGCATATAGCATACAAAAAGAAAGTTTATTAAGAAAGTTAGATGCAAAAATGCAAGGGAAAAAAACAATAAATACATTTTTGCATTCTTTTTTTTAAAAAAATGCAGAATGATGCACGTATTATTCACATATGCACAAGTAGCTGTGTATTATATTTTACTCATAGATGAACAAATATAATGTTTTTGGATCATTTGAGTAATTTGGTTCTCTTTATCTACTTTTAGGACTTGTATGGAGAACAGATCATGTTTTAGCAAAAATTTGGAAAATTCAAAAGGGCTCACAAACTTTTAAGGATCATTGTATTTCATCATAACAATTGAAATATTTCTAAACAAAAAAACAAGGTTAATCTAGGTACCATGCAAAGATCATCCTGACTAGCCTAGGAAAAGGTAGTATTAGGCTGTGGGATGGATAATACCTCATACAAACTCTATTCCTACACTGTCTCCACTATCTAAATGTGGAAACGGCAGAAACTGAAAATTTGCAGACAGCTAGATAAAGCACCATGTCAATGAAATGGGATTTCTATACAGTTCTGACTTCAGTTCTAGCCTCCTTTGCCCTAGAATGACCTGTAAAAAAAGCTGAGAGATTGTAATTACTCCTCTCATTTATGAACCAGATCAGCACTTTAATTGAGGATTGCGTCCTGGATGATTAACTAACCATTAGCATTAAGAAGCAGATATTTCACAGTGGGAAGGACCATCGTTGCTGTTACCTTGTCTTCCTTCGTGTGGACTCAATATGAAAAGAAGGGAGACAAGTCCCTATGGGGTAACGATTTTGTCATTTTTAATGTAAATTGACTTGAACTATTGATAATTTGAATACAGTGTTTCAAAAGTATATCAATAAACATTAAGTAGTTTCTTCTACCTGTTTCTTTTGATTAAACTTGAACATATCCATTCATATTTGTAAGAATCAAGAGGAATATATTTCAAATTAAAAAAGGCCTGCACTTTTTAAAAAATGCAATTATTTAATCAATATGGACTCTAAACAGATTGTTATATAACATTTTGTGTTTTCTTATAACTCTTCCTAGCTTGGAACAAGAAATAACAGCATTTTTGTACAAATTATGTATTACTTTTTAAAATTTCAGTGTTAATACAAATTCATTTCAGGACCTTTTTTTAAAGTTTAAAAAGAGCCTGCATTCTTTATAATTTTTTTTTTAATTTCAGAATATTATTATCAACTGTGTTTGATTTTTGGAGGCTGCCTGATTATATGAAATCCTTGTTGTTTTTTTGGTAAGATTTTTAGAAGTGGTTTGCCATTGCCTCCTTTCTAGGGCTGAAAGAACATGACTGGCCTAAAATCACTCAGCTGGCTCTGTATCTAAAGTGGGACTAGAACTCATGGTCTCCCAGTTTCTAGTCTGATACCTTCACCACTTTACCAAATTGGTTCTCTAATCAGAATATAAACTCTGTACAATTTAATCACTTTTATTCTTTAATTTTGAAATCTTCAAATAGTTCTATTTGAGAGAGTAGAACATGGCATCAATATTAATATTAACAAAGTTGAATTATAGTTAAATAGATAATTTCAGCTACATATTATGATCACAAACTATTGTACATAGATCCTTTTTTAAAAAATACAGAGTCGCTTGATCTCTAAGGTCTATCTTGTATATATTTCTTCTTTAATTTCTTCTTTGTACATTGTTTCCCTTCATACTTGGAAGATTATGTCAACCATGAAATGAATCAATAGACTGATAGATCTATGAAAGAATAAAATCAAAGGAGCAACTAAAATATATTCTGACTGGCCCTTTGTGTCATGCTGAGAATTCAAAGCAATTTTACCTAAGGCAAACCAAAATGAGTTATTTGACTTCTGAAAAATATTAAAAGAATTGTCTTGAGAAAATAAAAACAGAGAAGACAGCTATGACAATGTCCAACTATATTCTTCAACTGTCATAGATTTCCTGTTATAATCAATGTTATGCCTTGCTTCATTTTCACTATAAATATAAACATGTGTTATAAATAGCAATTACATCACTGATCTTCATATAATCACTCTGTACATGAGGGAACTAATGAGTATTTGCTCAGTGAGCTACAAGGCGCATGATAATTTGTATTTAACATTGTGGAAGAAAGCTTATAAATGTACAATAAATTACAACAGAGCCAACAAATTAGAGACAAGTGATTACCTTTGCTTAATATTTTGCTTAAGAGAGGGCCACCATCTACTCCCTTCCATTTTCATGGTCTTTGAAGCAACCCAAGATTGCTTCACTGAAATTGGCTATACAACTTATGTTTCTTTCTTTTTTTCACAACAGGAGCTACATTAGTGTGTTAAGCTTCCACTAAGTTTAACGAATTTAGTTAATCAAATCAACCCAACTGAATCACAAACCAACTCTCTTGTGGTAAAAAGGCAATCCAAAAAAGTCAGCCCATTCCCATTCACTGGCAATTTTCTATTCTTTTCTATTCTTGTAACATTTTAACATTTTTCAATGGGGCTTTATTGCAGTGGTGGGATTAATTTTTTTTTTACTACCGGTTCTGAGGGCATAGCTTGGTAGGCGTGGCATGGCTTGGTGGATCTGGCAGGGGAAGGATACTGTAAAATCTCCATTCCAGAGAATAGATGGGGGCGGGGCCAGTCAGAAGTTGTATTTACTGGTTCTCCGAACTACTCAAAATTTCCACTACCAGTTCTCCAGGTAGAACTGGTCAGAACCTGTTGAATACCACCTCTGCTTTATTGTAATTAGTTAACTGACTCTGACTTCAAAGGAATCAAATTATTAAAATTCTTTATCTGTCCACTCCCCTTATAAAATATATTTTTAAGAATGATATATGAGAGCAGTTTGTAGTATATGCCAGCTATTCGATGCCCTTCCCTTTTTCTGATTTAACATTAAATGCTGAGAAGCAGCCATTAGAACATTGTTTGAAGATATGTGGTACCTACTGTTGCATCTAGTCAGTTAAACAATAAACACATTAAATAATTCAGAAAATAACTTAATGCTAAGAATGGAGAAAAAACATTTGGTTTGTTTTATGATGCAAATGAACTAATTCACATTTCTGAAATAAACAGGTGAACTATAACCAGAACAGGTGAAGTGAAACATATTCATCTTTAGATTTTGCACTTCTCTGCTTTCATAATGCAGTTTGCTCCTTAAGCAATGTGTGAAAAATGTGCATTAGAGAAAATAGGTATTTTGCTTTCAAAAGAAAAGTTCATATATTAAAGGAAAGTGCATTCTGAAAAGCATATAAATTTTCATCTGCACCAAAGTGCTTATGTGTGAGTGTGAATATGGAACTAACTTGTGTCTGGAGAAAAACTGAAACTGTTAATAAAAAGAACATTATACCATCCCTACTTGCTGCATTTACCAACCAAGATTTCGATTTATTTTTGTAGTCTTTTATCTGTGGAACAGATTAAAATGTAAGAACTTCAGAAACTCTGTTAAATAAAACCTGAGACAAACTGCAGTGGCTCAACTACAGAATTAATTTCAAGTTAAAATTAAATTAATTTGGAGTGGAATGCATTCCTAACTTCTAGAACAAAAAAGAACAAAATGTCTATTATTGATATTGCACAGATCATTTTCTTCAAGCACTCATTTGGATCTTACATGCGGAAAAGGAAAAGGAAAAGGAAAAGGAAAAGGAAAAGGAAAAGGAAAAGGAAAAAAGATGATTAGGGGGCTGGAAGCTAAACATATGAAGAATGCAGGAACATATGCAGGAACAGAGTATGGCTAGTCTAGTGAAAATAAGGCCTAGGGCTGATATGATAGCAGTGTTCCAATATTTGAGGGGCTGCCGGAAAGAAGAGGGGTCAACCTACATTCCAAGGCACCAAAAGGCAAGACAAGAAACACTGGATGGAACCTAATCAAGGAGAGAGAGTCAACTTAGAACTAAGGAGAAATTTCCTGACAAAAATTAATCAGTGGAACAGCTTGCCTTCAGAAGTTGTGGATATTTCATCACTGGAGGCTTTTAAAAAGAGACTGTACAGGCATATGTCTAAATAAGGTTTTCTTCTTGAGCAGAGGGTTGGACTTGAAGACCCCCAAGTTCCCTTCCAACCTGGTTATTATGTTATTCTGAAAGTGCTCTCTTTAGAAATAAAAGTTTGTAGAGATACTCAGTCATTCAGGTCAAAGTTTCCCCAAAGGTGCTTTTTCAGGAGGCAACTGGACTTTCTTGTTTTTTCTTCGAAGACATTTTGCTTCTCATCCAAGAAGCTTCTTCAGCTCTGACAGGACAGTGGGGAATGGAAGGATTTATATACCTTGCTGGTCATTTGAATCCTTTTAGAGGGTCGTTAGGCACTTGGAGGTTTATCTCCACCTGTCACCTGAATAGTGCTCCTGGTTCCTATAATCTGCAATTTTTTTCTCTTTAGAGATAGTTGCTTAACTTTTCCTGAATTTTGATTAGCAGAAAAATATGAATTAAAACAACAGATATATACATTACATTGTGTGTTGTAATACAGTACAACACAACGAATACATTTAATATTCTTACAAATACATTTTAAAGGAAATCATTTTGATGTTCATCATAAATTGTTGACCAGATTCAAACCTGAGCAGAGAGAATTTGTTTATTGTAACTATTCTAGAGGTAACTTATGAAAGCAGTCAGAATAGAGATGGAAGGGACCTTGGAAGTCTTCTAATAAAGAGATCACTGACTTAAGTTTTTCTTATTTTAAACTCTATTGTTTTATTTTAAAAAACTCTTACTGTGAAATCAAATTGCTTACTTCCTTAAACTTCAGTTTTGCATACATCATATACTCTATTTCTCAATATTGTTTCCAGGTACAAAATCTTTTGAAGAAATAATGAAAATGTAATACTTCTGACAGCTTGCCAAAGGAATAAGAAAATCAAACAAATTGTGGCTTCATTAAAACATCTTTGTAAATTAGTCTTTAGCTTTGCATATTTGAAGTTCATGTTTTGTCTCTTTAGGCAATAGAATAAATAATCCTGTTTTGAACTTTGAGTAATGTAGCCATTACATTTTTTAATCACCAATAGTCAATTATTTTTACCTGAATATATAAGTGCTATGCCAATTATTTCCTTTTTTTCCTTTTAACTATTCACATTAAATTTAATGGAAAAGGAATTGTTTTCAGTTATTTCATTTTACTTTTCTAGTATTTAAAAGAGATCCTGTAAATAAAATAGAGAGCCTCAAAAAGGGAAAAGTGAGAAATATAAAGAATAAAAGTATGAATTATGGTATGTGGACATGACCACAAGAGGGATTTGCAAGGGTGCGAAAGGCAGAGAGGGATAAAGTAAATGATGCAGATAAACTGGATTCAGCAATATGTTCCTTTCTCTTGTTTTCAGATAGTCTTCAACTTACAACTGTAACTGGGACTGGAAATTCAGTCATAAATTGTTACAGCCATAATAGTCAAAGCACTCATGTGACTGGAAGTAATGTTTTCTGGCAATCATTAAGCAAATGCCATAGTTGTTAGGTAAATGCCATGGTTGTTAAACAAACGATTCATTTAAATGGGCATTTTTAATTATAAATCACCAATAAATGCTAGAAATTGACAAAAACAATTGTGAATCATTATTATGTGCTACAGAATGCCATCGTGGGTCATGAAGCTGACCCATCTGACATGCAGTCAGGTAACCATAAGGGGACAGCACGACCATTTAGGGGGGTGTTTTATGGACCATTGTTGTCACTTTGAATGGTTGTAAAAAAAGTGTCATGAGTTGAAAACTACCTATAATTTCTTTGCTTATTATTCTTTCTGTTTTTCTGTGGTTTGCATAATGTTACCTAAAAGAAAATAACATAATGATTATTGTGTGTTTCTCTGTGTGTATCTTTAAAGGAAAATAAATCCTGGATGAAATTTTTATGGGTATATAGTTCTTGGAGATAAGTTCATCATGAGATAGGAGAGAAGTTAGCTTCCGTTTTTTGTCTCTTACTTTACAATGCGCTTTATGCTGATTTGCATAACCTCCCTGCCTTCCGAAACATCAATTAAATCTCAGAGTAAGATAGCATAAGGGAAATCTTCCCATTCTTTTTAATGCATTAGGAAGAGCAATCAATCAAAAAGGCTTAGAGAAAGTTATGGAGAAAAGGGTGAGTGCCTTCCACCACCTTGAACTAAAAACATAAAAAGTAATTGAAACTGAATGCTAAAGCAATGTAAGCATAAAGCAGGAAAAGCAAAATGCACTTGAGTTATTTGATTTATACTCTATCTTCCGATTCTCATAGAAAGGGAAGACTCTGCAACATTTGCAACAGCTCAAGCCAAGTTTAGCACTATGTGTACTAGGGTTTTATAAAGTGTACTAGTACATCAACATCGCGTGAAGTACTAATATCACTTTATAAAACCCTAGTAAGATCACACCTTGAATACTGCAACCAATTTACAACCATACTGCAAAACAGATAGAATAGAATAGAATAGAATAGAATAGAATAGAATAGAATAGAAT
>WNWU01000019.1:20243279-20279387 GCA_012654045.1 Ptyas mucosa | reverse complement strand
ATAGAATAGAATAGAATAGAATAGAATAGAATAGAATAGAATAGAATAGAATAGAATAGAATAGAATAGAATAGAATAGAATAGAATAGAATAACAGGGTTGGAAGGGACCTTGGAGGTCTTCTAGTCCAACCCCCTGCTTAGGCAGGAAACTCTACAACACTTCAGACAATTGGTTATCCAACATCTTCTTAAAAACTTCCAGTATTGGGGCATTCACAACTTCTGCAGGCAAGTTGTTCTACTGATTAATTGTTCTAACTGTCAGGAAATTTCTCCTTAGTTCTAAGTTGCTTCTCTCCTTGATTAGTTTCCACCCATTCTACCCTCAGGTGCTTTGGAGAATAGCTTGACTTTCTCTTCTTTGTGGCAGCCCCTGAGATATTGGAACACTGCTATCATGTGTCCCCTAGAGCTTCTTTTTATTAAACTAGACATACTCAATTCCTGCAACCGTTCTTCATATGTTTTAGCCTCCAGTCCCCTAATCATCGTTGTTGCTCTTCTCCGCACTCTTTCTAGAGTCTCCACATCTTTTTTACATCGTGGTGACCAAAACTGAATGCAGTATTCCAAGTGTGGCTTTACCAAGGCATTATAAAGTGATATTAACACTTCACGTGATCTTGATTCTATCCCTCTGTTTATACAGCCTAGAACCGTGTTGGCTTTTTTGGCAGCTGTTGCACACAGCTGGCTCATATTTAAATGGTTGTCCACTAGGACTCCAAGACCCCTCTCACAGTTACTACTATTGAGCAAGGTACCACATATTCTGTACCTGTGCCAGTGATGGGTTTCAAAATTTTTTACTACCGATTGATGAGTTCCCCATCTATCCCCTCATTCAAGTCATTGATGAAGATGTTGAAGAGTACTGGGCCTAAAACAGAGCCTTGGGGTACTTCACTGCATACTTCCCTCTATGTCGATGCAGTTCCATTGTGGACTACATGTTGAGTGTGCTTGGTCAGCCAGTTACGAATCCATCTGGTGGTGATGCTGTCTAACCAAATTTTTCTACTTTATCTAGTAGTAGGTTATGTCTACTTTATCAAATGCCTTACTGAAGTCCAAGTAAATTATATCGACAGTATTCCTCTGGTCCACTAATTTTGTCACTATTGAGACTTTGAGGCTCATCCTATCCTATCCTATCCTATCCTATCCTATCCTATCCTATCCTAGGGTGAAATCGACTTACCTTCCTTATAGGTTCGGAAGTGCACGCACTTGAAAACAAAACCAACAAAGCAAAATCAACAAAGTTCAAAGCAAACTCTTTGTCCAAAATCTTTGGATGAGATTTATATTATATCTTAGACCATATATGTTTGAAAAAAAGAGTATAATATGTCATGATTATAACTAAATTATACAATTCAGATCTTGCAATCTATCTCCAGAGGATCACATTAGGCACTGCTATATTTACACTACAATTTTATGTGTTTTTGGTTTTTTGCATTTAAAAATAGTAGGAAATTAGTAGTAGTCCTCATGAGCCTCTGTGGTGCAGTTAGTACTGCAGGCTACTTCTGCTGCCTGCCGGCTGCCTGCAATTTCGCAGTTCAAATCCCACCCAGTGGTGGGATTCAACCAGTTCGCACCACTTCAGGAGAATTGGTTGTTAACTTTCTGAGCAGTTTGGTGAACTGATTGTTGGAAGAAATCATTAGGGCAGAGAACTGGTTGTTAAATTATTTGAATCCCACCACTGCACCAGGCTCAAAGGTTGACTCAGCCTTCCATCCTTCTGATGTGGGTAAAATGAGGACTAAGATTGTTGGGGGCAAAATGCTGATGCTGTAAACCGCTTAGAGAGGGCAGTAAATAACGGTAAGGTGGTATATAAGTTGAAGTGCTATTGCTATTGCTATTTGGTGACTGCCTTGGACAGCACTATATGCAGTTATAGCAGTGAAAAAGTAACTCTGTGGTCAATCCTTAAATTTACAAACTTCAAGGCTTGTAAAACAAAGGAAAGCTGGATTAAGATATTAAGTGAAGCTGCTGTTTCACTTAGCGATTGCTTCACTTAATAACTGACTTGACAGTCCCAATTGTGATAATAAAATGAGGGTTATTTGTATGCTGGTTTTAAAAAATGCTTTACTGAAATCAGCAATGTTGGGAAGAATCTTGTTCCTACAACAAGAAAAAGAGCCCACAGACAGTATACAATGCCAGAGCCAAAAAAATCAAAACAGGGGCCACTACCTGATAGAACTTCAATTGCACTTTTAGAAAAACTTCCAGTAGCAGCAATAAAATCTCTCCAGTTAACCATATATTGCTAACCAGGGTAGTTAAAGTTTCTGGTTTACACATTTGGGAAACACATGTTCTACTGTCCTAAAGAGTCTGTTTTTACATATATTTTGAGCTCAACAGAACTGACAAACTTGGATGGGAATTTAAATCTCAGCATTTACCTTTCTGACTTTACATGTACTAATTCAACTGTCTACAAGATACTTTCTGCTAAAATTGTATTCTACAAAACCAGTGGGCATATTTCCTTGGCTGAATTTATATTTGGTTCATTGATCTCTTTAATGAAAACCTAAACACTTTTATGAGCTAAAACCTTATTACATTGTACAGAGACTTTGGTTTAAGATTGTCTCTTGTGCTAATGTACATTTTAATAAATGTGTTATTGGATCATCTGTTGAATGAGAAACACACACAGCAGGAGATTTTCTCTTCATTAAAAAAATTTAGACACTAGAGAGGATTAAAAACATTCCATTTGGGCTTTTAGATTCATTATCCTTTTTTTGTTGATCAATGGGAATTTTGAATTAAGAAAAAATTATATTGTCCAAGACAAGATTATCCATATTTGAAATCATGGATCTTTGCTTTTCATTATTCATATTATTTGTGGTGACTGGTTTTTGTTACGTCTTCATCCTGTATCTAACAGAATTATTATATAAATTAGTTTTTTAATCAATTTGCTAAAGCAGCAAATGCAAATGTACTTATGCTGCCATTTATATTTGATGTGATCTGATTTTGATTCTAAAGGCTTTCATTTTAAAAGCTCATTTTAAAAACTCAGAGAAGTTTAATCTGCACAAAAATATTCAAAATGCTTGGTACTCATGGAAAAGAAAGTATTCTCATGTAAATTAAAACTTTAAAATCCTAACCAGCATCTTCAGGGAAATGACAGGGAATAAAACTTTGGAGGATGTCTTCCATATGCTAATTCTATTCAAATATTTTTTTTTCTTGCTCTGACTGCCTCTTGTATATTTCATCATAATAGAGAGTTAGCATCAGCATGAAATGTAATTTACTGAATATCTTTTTGGATGATTAAAAATATTTACTATGATTCTTAGTAATATTCAGCAGGAAATTAACATGTCTTCTGCTAGAAGAGGGATGAGGATGAGGTTCAAATCATACAATGGTAAAATGGTTTAGGTTTCAGCCTTCTCTTCATTTTTTTACAAAAATCTTGCCCTCGCTTTTTCTTTGCAGAATTATCAATCAGAAGAATTACTTTTCTTATTTTATAACTTTTATTTATTTAATTTATAAGATTTATATGGCTGTCCATCTTGTGACAGAAAACTTTGGGTGGATAATAACAATAAAATCAAAACAACAAAACAATAAAGAAAAGAAATTAAACCCAGGCACCAAATCCCAATGTATTCATTCATGTCTACAATTTGTGAGTTCGAAACTTATTCTCCCAATGCCTAGGAGAAAAGTCAGCTTTATATAACTTTACAAAAAGTCAAGAGGACAGGAGCCTGCTGGATCTCAAGGAAAAGGGGCTGCTATGGAAAAGATACTGTTCCTAGAAGGCAGCATTAAGGCAAGGGTCTTAGAGCATGCCCAGTCTACCCAATTTTTATAACTTTTAGATATAATTTCAGAAGATTGTATGTGCACTGTCTTCCTATCCTTTCATTTTCCAATGCATTTTGTTCTTTCATATTATGCTCTTTTGGGTCTACCCAAAACTCTTTACGTGTACTAACTTTCCATCACTTATTGGCTATTGGGACAATAGATGCAAAAATTATTGCTACCCTTTATCTTTCTTGTCTAATAGGTTGACTTTGCATATCTCTATATAAGAACCTTAATGGCTAGACTGGAATCATTGTGACTTTCATCACTTCAACAGTTCTTTCAATTCAGGTGGTTTTTTAAAAAAATGTAAGGCTATAAACCAAATAAGTACAGTTTCAGACAAACAATTACTTATGGGACATCTGGAACAATAAACTTGAACGTCCCATTCTTGTAAACCAGGGGAAGATTTAAGATGAATATGCATTTCCAACAAAACCCCTAGGGGCATTGCAGAGTTAATTTTGTCCCTCCATGCTTAAAGTAAACATGATTGAAACTTCTGTGAGCAAAAAATAAATTCCAGAATAACATTTTAACTTGTCAATTGATTGGATTGGCAATTTTTTTCATTAAGTATATTTGCTTGTCCTCAGTAAATAAATACTTAAATTTACCATTAAAACATCCCTTTCACTATACTTATTGATATGTATAGTGACTTTCAGAAGTCTGTTATTTGATCTAACAATTATTACAAAACTATAATTAGTTTAGATGTATATATGGCACCTTGCCAGAACACACAGTAAATGAGCAGAGAAAATAATTATTTCAAATGCATCTTAATATGCTCACACATATTCATGTTTCGCTTCAGTAAGGCTATTGTACAAAATAACCTAAGTGGGCAATGATGATTTTAACATTGTGCTTGAATTGTTGTGGTACTGTTGCAAGACCTTTTTCTATTTCGGCTTCTGCTATCATATCTAGAAGAGGGCCAGAAGGATTTCATTGCTTCCAAATCGGAGTGCAGTGCTCCTTGTGGACTTTTTCATGAAGTCTTTCTTAGTTCCCTATTGCCACTCTAGCATATGTTGTTGATGCAAATGGGCCAGAGTCAAGTGGTGATTGACAGCCAATAATAATTTGTTCAATGGTGTCTCTAATGCCTTGTTATTCACATCTAAAGGACTATTAAGCAAACATGTTGGCCCAAATATAGTGACCCCACTGAGCCTTCAGCTCTGGAAAGAAATTGCATTAAATGATATATTCTGGCATTTAAACAAAGGAAATAGAATTTGAATTGCAAGTTCCATAAAATTGATACTGTTTGGATTAACAAATGAATGCTGGCTGGCCACTCTTTGGGCTTAATTGCTTTCCAAATAAGAGTATATAAATGAAAAAGTGTAGTATTGAGCTAGTATTGAACAGCCAAATAGAAGACAGCAATTTCCATTTGTTATCTTTGTAATAAACTGCCTGGGATAGTTTCATCTTTATCACAGTAAGTTTATATCTGGATGTGTTCCAAATTTCTTTCTTCTGTTGTTGAGATGTAGAACTCAAAGCTACCCATTCAGTTAGCTTTTCCTTTTTTTTTTTTAGCATTTTAATTTTCAGAATGCTAGTTATATTGCAAGATAAAAGTAGAGCAATGCCAGTAAAATTGCTAATGTTTCATTTTGGAACCCCTACACAAAGGTTTTGTAAATAACTGATATAGAACCAAGGCAGGGGCAGATTTCAAAACCCGTCACTACCGGTTTGCTTGTGGGCGCACACACGTTCATGCACGTGATGCTTCTGGGCATGTGCACAAGCGTCCAGGCGGGTGGGCAGAGCCTGCCACCACTACCGGTAGCAACCCACCACTGAACCAAGGCAGTGACTGGTTGACTGTTCACAATACATGTAACTGGTCAGAGCAACAGGAAGCCAGAATAGAATAGAAGTAAACAAGTGCTACCTCATATCCTAAGTATTCATGGTCCTTTCCCAAGCAAAATCTGAATTATTAGCAAAATTATTTGGATTCTACATTTCTTCATATTTTGCAATGCAAAAGTGAAAAGCATTTTGGTGATCGTTTAGCAAACAGATCTTGGAAAATCAGAGTAAAATTTAACTTGCTAGTTATGAGTACGGATTATATACTACTGAAATTAACTACAATAAAAAAGTTATAAAATCATACAGCAATGCAGCTAATTTGGGCATAAAATTAATATTGTAAGGCATAATGCAATTTGGATAAAGTACTTAAATTAATGTTTAGAAAAATATAGTAGTAAAATTAATAGCGTAAACTATAGAATCATTATTATACTAAAATGACTCTGTATGGTGAAATCTGGTACTGAGTTATGGAAAAAGTAAACACCAGGCTTAAATCATTGGTAGATAAGAAATGGTGCAGGAGGGATTATTATTGGCCCACCAGTGCCTAAATTTTTGACAGCATTTATCAGAATTATGTAAAATGTGTTTTAGTCTGGTAAGATTCTGTTGGTATAGGGTATAGGGCAGTAAAATTTGTTACTACTGGTTCTGTGAGCTTGGCTTGGTAGAGGGAGATAATGTGACTGAATGGGTGTTTTTTTTTTAACTTTTAAAAGCATTTTTTTCCCTACAACCTCTTTGGCCGAAGAGGTTGTAGAAAAAATGTTTTTAAAAGCCTCTGATGATCCCAGCTGAGCCGCGCAATCATCAGAGGCTTGTTTTTTTAACTTTTAAAAGCATTTTTTCGGCCGAAGAGGTTATAGAAAAAATGCTTTTAAAAGGCTCTGACAATCCCAGCTGAGTTGCCTGATTGTTGGAGGATTTTGTTTTCTTTTAAAAGCATTTTTTTTGCTTTTAAAAGAAAAAAAGGGAACTCAGCTGGGATCGTCAGAGCCTTTTAAAAGCTGGAGAGCTTGTACAAAAAGTGCTTTTAAAAGCCTCTGAGGATCCCAGCTGAGCCACACAATCATCTGAGGCTTTTTTTTTTTACTTTTAAAAGCATTTTTTCGGCTGAAGAGACTGTAGAAAAAATGCTTTTAAAGTTAAAAAAAAAGCCTCTGAACATGTGGCTCAGCTGGGCATGTGGGGGGGAGGCAGGAATTTTTACTACCAGTTCTCCAAACCACCTGCTGCCATTGCTACCGGATCGGGTGATCCGGTCCGAACCAGGAGCATTTCACCCTGGTATAGGGTAAACAGCAATAAAATAGCTACTGTAAACTTTCACACATATTGTTCTGGATTTCCTGCACCTGACACCCTGGCAACTATTAATGAAAATAAGATAGGGTAAAGAAGCAATTAACAATGAGTACATGTTATAGATTAAATGGACAGCTACATCTGAAATGATTCTAAATGGAGAATCAGGAGAATGATTAAAAAGAAATT
Source organism: Ptyas mucosa (assembly GCA_012654045.1). Classification (NCBI taxonomy): domain Eukaryota; kingdom Metazoa; phylum Chordata; class Lepidosauria; order Squamata; family Colubridae; genus Ptyas; species Ptyas mucosa. The sequence goes on along the minus strand of WNWU01000019.1, from coordinate 20,272,164 downwards.
ATGGTATATTATACACACTATTGAACAGTTTTTCACTAAAGCAGAATCAGATTGATCTGATAGTAACAGTTTGAGACACAAGAAATTAGTATGATCAGCTTGGTGATGAGTGCGAATAGTAATTCCTCCTGAGGTCAGGATTCTGAAATATAATTGTCAAGTTTTTAAAAAACCATTCAAAGGCATATTATTGTAAATATATACATATGTTGTATATTTACAGATTGTATAACATAGAGTTAATATAACAAATTTTATCAATTATATTTACTAGGTATTTGCTAGGTTCAACAAAAGTTGGAAATAGATCATATATATTCTAATAATATATAGGAACATATATTATTTAGGAATATATCAGTAAATAAGACACATACACACAAACACACTTTTAATAATTTTCTTTTCCAACTGTCTAACTAAAGTTCTAAGGAACTATTCTATGATACACAGAATAATCTAAATATACATTCAGAGCAGTGGTGGGTTTCAAAATTTTTTACTACCGGTTCTGTGGGCGTGGCATGATGGGCATGGCATGGCTTGGTGGGCGTAGCTTGGTGGACGAGGCAGGGGAAGGATACTGTAAAATTTCCATTTCCTCCCAATCAGCTGGGACTTGGGAGACAGAGAATAGATGGGGGTGGGGCCAGTCAGAATTTTTACTACCGGTTCTCCGAACTACTCAAAATTTTCAGTACCGGTTCTCCAGAACTGGTCAGAACCTGCTGAAACCCACTTCTGATTCAGAGGAATGCAGAACAATCAGGATTCATTGTTTTCCTAGTTTTCTGTTTAATACTGAAGTTGCAGAAAGTCATACAAAATTGGAAAGGAAGAATCAGTTAACATCCCCAACTGCAAGGACACTGTAAAATAAACTCCTGAATTATTTTAGGCATTGAAAGCTTAACTTTGCCTCAAAGGAGGGCTTCACTTCTTCCCTTGCTGTGAACTGGAGATAATCCTTCAGTAAAGGTTCATCTTGAGTGTTCATTGTGTCAAGAAGAGCTGCCCAGTGAGACCTTAGGTGAAATCCTGTGGCTGCTTACTAGTTTGCTCAAAGGGAAGAGACTAGGGGTGTGCTGCTTCACTAAAACACCCTTTCAAACTAATGGCCCCAATGATACCTTTTTAGGTCACTGGGTGTTGTGCCTTATTTATTTATTTATTTGATTTTTATACCGCCCTTCTCCAGCAGGACTCAGGGCGATGAACAGCCAAGGTATTAGCATGCAAAAATTAAAACAGTTTAAAAGATATTAAATAATTTTGGCCCACAATTTAAAACACCCCAGTTAAAATTAATTTCAAATTAAAACCAAAGGATGGGATCAAGCCAGCCCGGCTAGATGAAATAAGTGAGTTTTAAGGGCCCGACAAAAAGTCTGGAGGTCCGGTATCGTGTGTATCTCTGGGAGTAGGTCATTCCAGAGGGCGGGTGCTGCCATAGAGAAGGGTCTCTCCCTGGGGGTCGCCAGCCGACATTGTCTGGCCGACGGCACCCTGAGGAGGCCCTCTCTGTGCGAGCGTACTGGCCGGTGGGAGGCAATTGGTGGCAGAAGGCGGTCTCGTAGATATCCAAGTCCTAAGCCATGGAGTGCTTTAAAGGTGGTCACCAATACCTTGAAGCGCACCCAGAAGACCACCGGGAGCCAGTGCAGCTCATGCAGGAGAAGTGTCACATGGGAACGCCCTGTCGCTCCCATAATCCCCCACGCAGCCTCATTCTAGACCAGTTGGAGTCTCCGGGTGCCCCATGTAGAGCCCCATGTAGAGAGCATTGCAGTAGTCCAGGTGGGAAGTGACAAGTGCTTGAGTGACCATGCATAGGGAGTCCTGATCCAGAAAGGAACGCAACTGGCGTATCAGGCGAACCTGATAAAAAGCCCCCCTGGCCACAGCCATCATATGCTCTTCTAAAGACAGCCATGCGTCCACGAGGATGCCCAAGTTGCGAGCCCTCTCCATGGGGGCCAGTGACTCGCCCTCAATAACCAGCGATGGTGCCAGCTGGCTATATCAGGACGCCGGAAGCCACAGCCACTCGGTCTTGGAAGGGTTGAGTCGGAGCCTGTTTCTCCCCTTCCAGGCCCGCCCCGCACAGCCTCCAAGCACTGGGAAATCACTTCAAGGGCATCGTTGGGGTGGCCTTATGATTCTTGATGAGTGTATCTTGTCTTTTTATGTAACCTGAGAGCATATGCACCAAAGACAAATTCCTTGTGTGTCCAATCACACTTGGCCAATAAAGAATTCTGCTCTGCTCTGCTCTGCTCTGCTCTGCTCTGCTCTGCTCTGCTCTGCTCTGCTCACAATGATTTCAGAGTTTAAGGATTCTTTTTAAAGCTCACCCTTTTGCCAGTTTTGAAACTAATTTGGTGAAAACTCAGGAACCTGAAAGAAGCCAAATGTATTTTCCTATATCTAACATTCCTCATGCAAATATTTCATAGGCTTCTCAAGGGAAAAGTAAATATGGATGGCGCCAGTGAAATCCCTGAGAAAGCATAGCTGCACCCTGGAGACAAAGACAGTTTGCCACGTTATGCATATAAGAATATTTTAAAACTAGAGAAAGAAATCATTTTATTTACTTTTTCCTTCAAACTTGCAGGCTGGCTTGAAACAGCACACCTGCAGAGTACTATAAAGGAATTAGCTGCTTGCAGCTGAAGGTTGATACAATAGACATGCAAAAAGGAATATATGAATCTGAGATTGTTGAAAGCTACCCCTCTTAGAATAGGCTGACTTTGAGTTTTAAAGATAAATTTCCTTCAATAGCTCTGGATACCTATATGGTAAGTATTCCCTACCACAAACACACAAAATGGGAACAAAAGCTTCTATCATACATATAGCATTAAGGCTGGTATGAATAAAATAACCAAACTCCATATCCCTTCGGTGTGTCCAGTCTGCTTTTGCCACTCAATATAAAGGGGTCACTATCATGAATAGCTACATATTAATGAAAAAAGTTGAATTAATATATTTATGTGTTACTTTCCTAAGCAGATTGAGTTCTATTTACAGACAGCTCTGAGAGGGTTCCAGGTAAGTTGTGGTACAAACCCACAATCCAGGAGGCTGAATCTTTTACCATATACATAAAGTTGGGGTTTATTACACAAAATATAAACTTTTACTGCATTAAACCAAACGTATACAACTAATCTACTTATAGACAAACAGATAAATGACAATTTTATAGCTATAAGTAAAAAGTAACAATACTTAAACTCATAGGCTTCACTTTCTCTCTGTGTTTTTCCACTGCCCACCTTTTCCAGCAATAAATTAGTATTGCCTCAGTTTTTTCCTAAGCCCTCATTTTAAGAACTGGGAACCCTGTTCTTTCTGCTCAGAGCTTATTGTCCTTTAACCCTACTCCTAGCTCTGTATTATTTATTTATTGGTTCGATTTATATGCCGCCCTTCTCTGGAGACTCAGGGCGGCTTACAATGCGTTAAGCAATAGCCTTCATACTTTTGTATATACCTGCTTAGTAGGGCTTTCAGCCCCCCCTAAGCGGTGTTCTTTTTTATACAAAGTCAGTTTATTGCCCCCACAATCCAGGTCCTCATTTTACCTATCTCGAAAGGATGGAAGGCTGAGTCAACCTTGAGCATGGTGAGATTTGAACTCACAGTAATTGCAGGCAGCTGGCAGTTAAGTGCTACTTAACAGCGCTTTAGTCCGCTGCTCCACCAAGGCTCTATTTCCGGCTCTTATAGGTACTGCTGAAGTTTGAAGCAGCTTTGCACCTTTTTATTGAGTTGCTTCTCTGGTATTAGCACGTAGGAGGCAGAAAACAATTACTTGTGGCTGACTGGCTGCAGCTGGTATGCATCTATGATAGGTTCTGTTACTCCATTCTCAGCTGTAGTAGCTTTTCAAATCTCTTCGCTTTGCCACAGACTGCTTTGGTCTCTTTCCATGTATAACTAGCTGCTTTAGCTCTCTAATGCTCTTTTTCACCAACACCTACTTGTTGTGCCTTCAGTGTTCTGTTTTATCTCACTGCAGTACAGAAAAGAGAGCCAATGTAGTACAGTGTTCAAGGCACTAGGCTAGAGAAATCAGGAGACAGAATTTTATTTTCACCTTAGCATGAAGTAGCCAGGTGATGTTGGGCCAGTAATTCTTTCTCAGCCCTAAGAAAGAGACCATTGTAAATCACTTCTGAAATCTTGCCAAGAAAATTACAGGGACCTGCCCAGGATGTTTCCAGGAGTCAACACTGACTCAAAAAACGAAATAAAATCTCAAATATGGTCCCTTCTCTCTTAAACAACCCACAAGGAAGGGAACAACCCATAAGGAACAAATGCACTTCATAAGGAAGGAAAATTACAGTCAGCAGTCTTGAGTCTTCCACAGAGCTACTGGCTATATTCAAATACCATCTAAATCACATTGAAATTAACAGGAGCTAAATGGTTCTCTGGGATTATACATAATTGATTTCAGTGTTGCTTCCTTTCAACAATAAGTTTGTACTGTATTAAAAAACAATAGTAATACTTTTGAAATGCAGCATTAAAATAGGGTAGATAGCAAGCAGTTCCATTTCATTCCTATCATCATCATATCTTAGAGTGACATCGTACTACTTTAAATATTGAACTATATTTTGTATAATACTACATCCTTCTCATTTAGTTCTCCCATACCATTAATCTTCTTCAAAGACAATGGTCTTTTGGGGTTCTGGAGATCAAAAAGTCAACATGATGTTCATAACATGATTAAAACTCGGTTCTTTTGTGGCTTTGATTGAGATGCCTCAATCAACATCAATTGACTTTTTTTAGAACTGTTCCACTCATCCATGGATGCTGCTGTCCAAAGCTCCTTTCCATCAGCAAGAAAAAAAGAATCCAGAGAGTGATTCCTTTAGTCTCCACCAAACTACAACCATGTTTTATGAAGAAATTCAATGTGTAGAGATTCCTGGAAACTGTAGCTTAGCACTATTCCAGCTGCCCATGGAAGGTGTGATGCCTATGAAGCATTTTAAGTGGGAATGCATAAAGGAACAGCTGTCTTATTGCTGTATTGCTCTGTCCCCACAGCGATAGCATTTCACAGGTTCAGCTATTGTGTTAATCACACTTTAGCATTTTTTAAATGTAACATCATACATGGTGCAGCTGCTTCACCTTCAAACCATCATGAGTTGTGCAGCATTTTTTTAATGTGTGGCTTATTTGGTGGGGGGGGGGTGTTATGGGCTCCTTCCAGCCTATAGGAGAGCCTCTATCAACCATGGCCCACCTCCAGTGACCTTTTGGAAGTATACTTTTTTCAGCATACAAGATCCATCTGCCTAACATAAAAACCCACTTATATAATGGCTTTGTTTAATTTGTTTGATTTCCTTTTCAGGGATTTGAATAGCTAGTCATTTAGCAAAGGAAGCACCATTAAACTGAAAGGTCTTCTGACAATAGACTGATTGATTTTTAAGAAATATATTTTATTGATTTGCATTTTTAATCTTGAATGTTAAGCTCTGTATCTGTTTTACCATGAAAGACTTTATAGAAACAAATGAGTGAAACAGCAAAATCAGGTTTCTAAAATTAAGATAGACAGATTTGGAGGTGCTAGTAAATATGACTACAATAGCAAATCCTCTAAAGTTATTTTGAGATTTAATGTGATTTAACCATTATTGATACTGACAGCACTAAGATTCAAAAAATCTTAAAGTGCTAGCAGAAGATTTTGGGTTGGGACATTTGGATTTTGAATGTACACCGTATGACTACTCAAAAAAATAGGCGCCATATTAGACATGGTCAGCTACATTTTTAAAACATAGCTAGGCCTTTGTTATTCCACAAAACTAGGTCTTTGTTATTCCACCTTTGTGGAAGCCAGAGAATTTCTATAAATAATGCTAGAGTCTAGCGCATTGATTCACAGTATCCCAGCTTTCAATTTATCTTTTGTCAAAAATATTTTTTTAAAAAAAAACAATAAGTAAATACTGAATGGGCATCAAGAGACTTTTTTGTGATCTGGAGACTCAGCAAGGATTTTACTTGGGTTTTATCAGCTATGGAAGTAGTAAAAGAGGTAGATTTAATATAGCTCTGGGCAGCATTAATTTTTTTTCTCACTTCCAGCATCCTTTGTCAATATAAAATACTGGTTATGAAACAATCCATTCTCCTCTGGAACCATAATATGCCAAATGTAAAAATACAATGAAAGCCAACTATCTCTAGAATCCTGGACAGTCTAAGGAATCCAGAAATTACCAGGTTGGTCATTATATTTTTAGTTCAGCATGTTTTTCTCTGAACAGCTTGTATAACAGAGCCATGGTGGCACAGTGGTTAGAGTGCAGTACTGCAGGCTACTTCCGCTGATCACTGGCTGCCAGCAGCTTGGCAGATCGAATCTCAACAGGCTCAAGGTTGATTCATCCTTCCGAGGTGGGTAAAATGAAGACTCAGATTGTTGGGGGCAATATGCTGACTTTGTAAACTGCTTAGAGAGGACTGTAAAGCACTGTGAAGCAGTATATAAGTCTAAGTGCTATTGCTATATACTTTGTATCTTCAGTTTTTATGATCTTTACTCTTATGATTTTTTTTATATTTTTATCTGTAGTTTTTACATTTGCAGTTTTTTTCTGATTGTTGTGTGCCATGCAGAATTGGATGAGATGGTTGGCTATACAAATTTATATAAATATAAAGAAATAAAATATTTACCTAATACTTGGGTTATCTAGACAACTGTAATAAAAACAACACACAATAATGATGCACACAAGAGATAAAGCAGCAGCACTTAAAGCACTTAGATGTATATACCACTTCACAGTGCTTTTACAGCCCTCTCTAAGCAGTTTACACAGTCAGCATATCGCCCCCCAACAATTTGTGTCCTTATTTTACCCACCTCGGAAGGATGAAAGGCTGCGTCAACCTTGAGCCTAGTGAGATTTGATCTGCCAAATTGCAGTCAGCTGGCAGTCAGCAGAAGTAGTTTGTAGTAATGCATTTTAACCACTGTGCCATCATGGCTCAGATAAGAACCATATTATCTAGTTTAAAAATGAAAAAAGCAATAAACATGGGAAATAATCGCTAAGAAATATATTTTAGTTCACGTGTGTGTATATGTATATGTATATGTATATGTATATGTATATGTGTGTGTGTGTGTGTGTGTGTGTGTGTGTGTGTGTAAAATCTTTAGTTTGGCTTCAAATATGTGAAGATGACAGATGATCAATGGTTCTCACCAGTTCAATTTAGTTCTTCCAGCTAAAACTCAATAACAGAAATCTAATGCCAACTCAATTGTTTGGTTCTCTATCTGTTACTACCCTTACAGGAAGAGTGGAAGAAGCAAATGAGGGTTAAAAACTAATGTTCTAGGACCAGTTCACTATGCAGTGTGGTTCGTCAAAATACCTAAATGAAATAAGGCAGTATTGATCCTCTGCTGTGAGAATGCTAAACTTCTGCTGAACACAACATCTCATTAAAACTCCACAAGCTGCCCTTTAGTGCTATAGTTATTTTTAAACATTTTCAGTACAAGAGTTTTCTTTAGATTAAGTAGCCTTGAATGTGGAAAGATCAATGCAGCTTTTTTGAACTTACTTTGGCTGACTAAAAATAATCTGCAAGGTAGCAAACAAAACCTATTTACATCTCTTCTGGTGAAAAAGAGGATAGCTATCTTGTGGAGAAGCATTGACAATCTATCTCTCAAACGCTTCTATGAGGTAATTTTTCTGTTCATTAAAGCAGCTAATTTCTAACTAAATTTATAATTAAAAGAATAGAACAAAGATTGAATGTCTCAACATTGTTCATAGCTGCAATTCCAATAACACTTGTAAAAATCTTATAAATTTACAGTAAGTATTGCGCTGGTTTGCTTTTTTCCTCTGTAAATTGTTATAGATATTGTTACTTCAAGATGGATCCAATCAAATATGCTAAGCACACAATAAAGAATTCCTTCAAGCATCCTGAAATAATTATGTTTATGAAGGCTACAGAGAAACAACACATTAAATGATATTCCTGGGGCATTGAGAATACCAATTTGAAAGAAGAGTAAATATAAGCCAGAAGACTTGGAATCAAATGTGAATGCTGTAACTCCAAATTTCATTTTACTATGTGAATGCTGGGGATGGAGTTAATTATATGTATTTATATAGAGAAGAAGGTATAAATACAATATTGTTTTCCAGACTTCTAAAATTGAAACAAGAACTTTTTTCTGCAAAATTAAATATTTCAATTTCAATTTAAACTTAAACTTATTGTTTAAACTGTTGTTCCACTGTCAATCCAATTAAGAAAGGACACAACTGAAAAGAAAATAGAAAAAATTTGGATAATGTAATCCTCTAATATCCAATTTTTATTTTGTGAATTTGGGCATTGATTTATGATTTATGAGGACAAATAGAGCAAACTTCTCATCACATCTTAATCAAGGTAGGCAAACAACTAGCTATTCAGTGTGCTATTCAAAGATTGAGAAGAGCAACTAGAAAAACACTGACTCTCTACTATTTAAATGAACACATGCAAAATTCTACATTTTCCTCCTCACAGGTTTGACATGAGATTCTTTAATACAGTACTGAGACAACACTGTTAAAGTAAATATATAGAAGAACAAGGATTTTTACAGGAGTATAGAGTTTTCTTTGTGACTATTAAATGAATCAGCCTCAATACTAGGAAACTGTTTTTACATTTCCTTTCTGTAGAACATTTGCTGTTATTCAATTTAAAGAGTAACATTTTAAAAATAGCAACCATAATGCTAAAAAAAGCAAAAATAATACAAATATGTTTTTCTCCTAAAGTAAAATTGGTGAAGATGAATGATGACTTTGTGTGCAGAATATGTTCATATCATAGTTAAATAATTTCTACAGTTACTATGGCTTAGCAAATGTTATAATTTTGTGTTTTCTAATTGTATATCCATTTTTTGTCATGGGATGGCTTAATATGCCCAAATAACTAATTGGATCCTCTGCAGAACAACTTCCCAATTATTCAAGATTGCCAAAGGCACATGATGAATAATAGCCAAATGATATTATATCAATAATATGCATCTGAATGTACCATAATAGATATTTCTCTGTGACCTATAAAAATATTTCATAAATTTCCCATAATTTACATAGATTTATATGACAACAGCTTCAAAAACCAAAACACAAGTCATAAAATCAAGGACCAATACAGATAATAATTATCTACAGGTAGGCTATGTAACATTAGCACCAACTGTTCTGAGGAAACCATGTTTTAAATAGCTTTAAAGCTATTTAATAGCTTATAAAGCCAGGATCTTCAAGGTATTATGTACCATGGGATGAAAGTTGTTCCAAAATATGGGCATGCAACTCAGAAGTCACACTATCAAGTATCATTCACTTTACCTCAAGTGGGATGGGCTCCTTCAAAAGGGCTTTTCTAAGAAATATCTGATGCATGTCAGATCTTCTCAGGAGATAATGACTTGCAAATACATTGAGTCAAGACTTATAGAATGTGCACATCTGTAGACATGGATCCCATTCAAAACTGGAACTAAGATGTAGCTAGATCTATCACTGATCAACATTGATTCTGTTTTGCAGGGCTTAATTTGAGCATGCTTTGATCCATCCAGACACTCACAACCTCCAAACTCTGGAACTGTCTGGAGTTCTCCAATGTTCTGATCCTTCTTGGAATCACTATATTAAGATTGCTGAAGCATCTACAGGCCTTATAGGCAAATTTCAGCCAGAGGTACATCCATGATTTCACCCAATGAAGGAACAGAACTGATAACTTATTTATTTAGTGTATCATACAGACATGTCATACAAGGACTAGCAATCTATATTAACATTTCAACTGATTACTAATTTGGCATTAATCAATAACAATAAAAAAGAATAAGTACTTAATGTTGGATTATTTCACATAAAGGAAAACATACTGTTACAAAAATAATATAATGTGACATTTATGAAAGATGGGATTGGGTTATCTGGAAAGAGTTTAATCTTATTGGGTTAATGAGTGGAAGGGTTCTGACATCAATCTCTTTGTTGAGTATAGTTTCTCATGAGGTGACTATGATTGAACCTTGGTGGCTGTTAATCCCTCTTTAAGAAACAGGATGGTTCCACTGTGTCTTAAGGTGTCAGTAGACTATCCCCTCCTAAAGTGCTCACCATTAGATCAAGTGGTACTGTACAATTGTCATCCAACTTTCAACTGTCTCTTTATGGGAAAGGTTGTGAGAAAAATGGCTGCACAGAAGGTTCAAAGAATTCTTGAAGTACAATTTCTGGATTCCTTTCAAACTGTATTCAGGCCCAGATATGGGACTGAGATAGCATTGATCACATTCTTGCATGGCCTCTGGTGGGAGCAGTTAAAAGTTGATGCATCTGTCCTTCTTCTTAACCTCTCAGTGGCTTTTGATACCAATAATCATATTATCATTCTGAACCAGTTTTGTGAGATGGGTGGCACAGTATTCTGTTGATCCTGAGAAGTAAGTGTTACAGGAGCCCACAGGCAAGCTTTTTCAATGGCTGTTCTTTTCTTATAGAATAGCTTGTCTCCCAAGTTATAGATGACTCTCCATTGCTTTGTCTTGGCAGATGATTAAGACAATTTTGTTCCATCATTAAACTAAATTAAATGATATTATTTCCTTAATTGTGATTGTTACCAAATGTTTAATTTTTCATTGTTATATTATTAACTTGATTTTATAGAATAGTAACTGAAAATTTCATGTTAATTATTATAGGTTTAGTGCTTATAAGACTATTAACCACCTACAGTCATTTGAAGTAGGGGGGATATTAACATTATAATAAGTAAGGCAAACCCCCTCCCCCTTATTTACAAAAATTAGAGAAATAAAAAACATAGATCCATATTGATTTACTCTTCCAATGCTACTCTTCCAATGTTTATTTTTTCACAATTTCACAGTTATTAATGTAAAACAACTAATCAATCATATTGTGCATTTGATTTGTTTGGTAGGTAAAGAACTTTGTTGTTATTAAACTGCTTTTTGAACTTACTAAGATGATTTTGACATTTATTTCTCTCTTCTACTGTATTATCCAGCCTACTCAATTTTGTGTTATCATCTGTAAATATGTTTAGCACTTCCTATAACTGCTCAATAAAGTGATTAATAAAAATGTGTAAGATTATCAGACCTATGATTGAAACTTGAAGAGAAACAACTGTTTTTAATGAATTTTTTTTTATTCAGTTAAATATTATGCCTTCTATCCCACACTTAAAAAAAGTAAAGCAAGCTGACCCTCCATAGCTTCTAAATTCAGTTAAAAGTTGGCTATGTGCTATAAATCAGAATGTCATGAAATAATCTGTGGGAAAGATTTAAATAATATATTTGCATTTGATAGTGTCTTAAGGAAGTTTCAAAAATTAAATTAAGGTAAGTCTGGCAAGGCTTGTTGTATAGAGCTCTTGGTGCTTTCTGAACTTAGGTTGTTGGTTGCAGACATTTATATTCATACAGATAACATAGTCATCACACTGAGTGTGGATTTGATCCTTGTTTATATAGAGCAACTTAATGTGCAAGTTCTCCTTGATAGTTCCTTAATTAGGATGTTGTTTTCTCATGTTTTCATCTGATGTTAATCCTTACTTACCTGGGTTGGTGGCTGGAGATGGTGTGTTCTGAGGTTTTTTGTTGGTTGGTTTGTTTCCTTTATTGGTTTCTTAGCTTTTTTTATAGTCTCTTTTGAGTGGTGTGTAACTACGGCCAATTTCTATGTGACTGTTGATAGCTGATTTGTCTGAATGCTGATTTGTCTTCCAGGAATTCGTAAGCTATTTTGGTTTTAGCTTGATCTAGGACAGTGATAGCGAACCTTTTTGGCACCAAGTGCCCAAATTGGAATGTGCGTGCATGTGCACGCCGGAGCACCAGAAACCCAAAGGCCAGCTGGCTGGCGCACAAATGCCTGTTTTTTGGCCATCTTTTTGCCATTTCCAGGCCATTTTGCAGGCCATTTTTAGGGAAATGGCTTGTTTTTTGGCCATTTTTCAGGCCATTTTCAGGCCATTTTTTGGAATGTTTTCAGGTCATTTTTCAGGTCATTTTCAGGCCATTTTTCAGGTCATTTTCAGGCCATTTTCAAGTGCTCCGCCACCCACAAAGACCAGGTGGCTAGTACGTGCCAGAAACCAGAAAAGAAGCTGGCAACAATCCGTGTGCCCATAGAGAGGGGTCTGTATACCACTCTGGCACACGTGCCATAGGTTCGCCATCACGGATCTAGGATGTTCATGGCTTACTAGTTGAAACTATAAATCTGATGATGTGTTGTAAGATTAAAAAAATTGTCATTGTTTCTTCTGACTGCTAGTTAGTGATCAGTATTTTGTACTTGGTGAATTTTCCAGGGTTTCTGAAAGGTAATGGCCCAAATTTGTTTAGGCAATCCAGCAAATTCCTTGACTATTCTAGAATACAATTGAATTGGTCATAGAGATTTCTGTTTATCTCAATCCTGCATCTTACAATGCCCTAGCAGAACAAATGCCTTTTTTGTTGGAAAAGACTCGATCAAATAAGAACTGAATAGATATGCCTTTCCTTTGTTATCTGCCTTTCCTTTATTTCCTTCAGTAAACTGATGGCAATCCTTTCTAAACCTTTTCTCTGCATTTTTCTTTCAACATATCTAAAGAAGCATTTTTTGTTTTTCTTGGCATCATTTACTGACCTCAGTTCCACTCTGAGCTTTACCTTTTCTCTTGCAGTTCCAAGCTACCTGTATTTTTTCTTCCTCTTTACTATTTCTCTTTCCACCTCCTTTATGGGTCCTTTCATTTTCAGATCTTTGTAATGATTGAAACTTTGTTTCAGAATAACAGATTTATTCTGCTATCTCCCTTTATGGATACTATAATATATACTTCTCCATTTTCTACTTTTCCTTTTGAACAAATGCTATCCTTCCATTGTTCCTATCGTTAGCCTCTATTGTCCCTATTTCAGCACATTTGCCATTCTGTATTAATATTTGAAGTCCAAACATTGTTTATTTTTTATATATAAAGCAAAGATCATATCTGTGTTTCATATCTCTTTATGGCCATATTATGCAAGATGTGCCTTTTTCATCATTGTTCAATAGCAGTCTGTTCATCAGTCATATTAAGTAGCAATTTAAAAAATAAGTTGGATAAAATACATTTGGAGCATATTCCTAAAAAGAATAAAAAAGAATTATACTGGACTGAGAGTCCTTCACATAGTACATCTATCAGAATTTTATTCTATAATGTGAAAACATTTTTTAAAAATACAATGCATAAGAAAAGATAATAATGCATATCATCTAAATGAAGAAAAAGAAAGCCAGTAGTAGTTAAGGTATCAGGTTAGAAACCTGGACACATGAATCCTGTCTAATGCCCAAAGACAGCTGGGTAACTTTGGCACAGTTACCTTCTCTCAGCCTAGGAAGGAGGCCATGGCAAACCACTTCTGAAGTCTTGCTAAGAGAACTTCTTGTCCAAGCCATTACCACGACTCAACAGTAACTAATAAGAAGGAGGAGGAGGAGGAGAAGATAATTAAGATTATTATTAAGACCATTATCTGATAGTTCTATTATGATGATGCAAATCTTCCTACTTATCTTTGGAAATAAAATGAAAAGTCAAAATGTGTATATTAGGCGCTTCTATGATAAACAGTGTGTGCATGTGTGTGATATGAATCAATGTGGTGTAATCTTTCTCAGCCTTAGATTGGAAACTAAATCTATCTATCATCTATCTATTCATCTTTCATTCTCTCTCCGTCTCACATATCTATCTATCTATCTATCTATCTATCTATCTATCTATCATCTATCTATATATCATCTCTATCCAATATATATCTAACTGCACTGGATCAGTGTAGTACATTATAGCCGCATAACTTGCAGTAAAGAATTGTTTGTGCTGCAGTGGATTAATTTGCCATAATAATACACACATGGGAATCAATCAGGGGTGAAATGCTCCCGGTTTGGACAAGATCGCTCAGTCCAGTAGCGATGGCGGGTGGTGGTTCAGAGAACCGGTAGCAAAAATCCCTGAGTCCCCCCCCACCATGCCCAGCTGAGCCGCATGATCATCGGAGGCTTTTTTTTAGTTCTAAAAGCATTTTTTCTACAACCTCTTCCGCGAAAAAATGCTTTTAAAAGTAAAAAAAAAGCCTCTGATAATCGCGCAGCTCAGCTGGGATCATTAGAGGCTTTTCAAAGCATTCAAAGCAACCTTTTGGCCAAAGAGGTGGTAAAACAATGGTTTGAAAAGTGTCTGACGATCCCAGCTGAGTTGCCTAATCAGCAGAGAGGTATTTTTTAAAAAGCCTCTCCGACGAACCCAGCTGAGTTGCCTGATTGGCAGAGCATTAGAAAAAATGCTTTAAAAACTTAAAAAAAAAAAAAAGTTGGCCATGCCCACCCAGTCACATTACCCCCCCACCCCCCCACCCAGCCACGCCCACAGAACTGGTAGTAACAAATTTTACATTTCACCCCTGGAATCAGTATAATATAAACATTGCTAAAGATGTGAAGATGATTATATGCTAGTTTTTAATTAACTGGAAAATAAGCAATAATAAGTTATTTCAAAATGTATTTACAGGAATATATATGTTTAAATACATTAACTGACAAGATATGATTGAAATTATTTTATTTTACTGAAAACTTCACTAAAAATATTTACCCTAAAGTAGTGATTATATGTTTATTAAATATGAATGTAAATAATTATTAAAGGTTTTTTTAAAAAAAACAGTAGCTCAGCAACTATCTGATTTAGCAAATCTGCAGTGTACTTACCCTTTAAAAAGAAATGACATAAATATAAATACTACATTACCCCAATTGAGATATTCATGCTTGCCAGCTGACATTTCAGCAAAAACTCCTAGTTGGCTAAATGTATGTATCTGGCAAAATCATTTCACGTTAGTAATGATAAAAGTTTCATTATCAAGAAGGATGACCTCTAAGCAGTACTGTGGCTATGATAACAATGTAGACAGTTTATCATTATACATAAAAATCTGAAGATTAATCCAGCAGTCATTCTTATTAGTGAGTTTTTCAATTTATCTATTGCACTGATTTTTAAAATTGGTTCTCCCTTTCCATTATTTTTGGTCTGCTGGGAAGATATGATAAGAAAGTTAATTTATATTGATATCTAGCTCAAATATATGGGCAGAATTTCATTATAAATACAACGTTTCAAAATGATTTAGGTTATTCCAGATGCCATTTGGACATAAAACAAAATTAATTTTGTTTTTCCCCCTAAGGTTGCAGTCTAAACAATTATTAAAATTGTATTAAATTGTGTTCTCAATTTAGATTCTAGTGGCCAGGAATATTTGCATGCTAAGCCAGATATGTAAATACAACATTAAAAAAAAAAAACCTATACCAATCTTCTCCCAGGCAATGCAAGTTTTAGATGAACTGGCTGGAAATACAATAAATAAAATCCAAATTTCTCCATTTGAAAAATGTTGGTCTAGAAAAACATACTGTGATATGAGAAAAAGTTGGGTGTTAGAGTAGGTGGACAAATTAATGTTAATTTATTGATAGAAAACATCATCGAGAGATTGGTGAAAAATAATTGGAACAGTATTCCAAACTCATGATAACGTATATATTAATTTGGTTAATAAACTACCACAGATAGCTTAGATCAGGGTTCCCAACCCCTGGGTTGTGGTCTGGTACTGGGCCATGGTCTGTTTGCAACCAGGCCACATGAGTGATGGGCAAGTACGTGCACAAAATTACCCTTGCACGAGCTGCAAGTGCTTGCAAGAGTAAGCCAAGCTCCCCTTGTGCAAGTGGTGGGTGCTTTCACATATGTGTTCCAGGGGTGGGTTCTAATTTTTTTACTACTGGTTCTGTGGGTGTGGCTTATTTTGTGGGTGTGGCTTGATGGTCATGTGACAAGTCTTTAGGATTTAAGAGAGGTACTGGACTACCAGGCTTTTAACTGCTTGCAGAGCTGTACCGGTCTACTCATTTGTTTTGGGAGGCACCGGTCTACTCATTTGTTTTCTTTTAACACTGATCAGCTGTAGGGCGGCCCTTTGAAACCCCGTGGCAAGAGTTTAAGCAGTTTTTTCCCTCTAGCCAATCAGCTGGGACTCAGGAGGCAGCAATAGATTGGGGGGGGGGGCAAATAAAACGTAAGAATAATGCAGGGGAGCTGGGGACGGCAAGGGGGGGGGCAAAACCGGTTCGGTGACATCATATCATCACCACTACTGGCTCGGCAGAACCAGGCCAAACCAGGAGGAACTCATCACTGATGTGTTCCCCCTCTCTCCCCACACCCCGCTGCCAAGACAGAAAGATTGGGGACCACTAGTTTAGATTGTGGCTATATTATCACTCTGAGCATTTAGATTAGGTAGCATGAAACTAGAACTAGAAAAGCTAATAATGTTTATATTCTATCTTGTTACAAGAAACTGAAATGTGAAATGGAAATTAGTATTTAGAATACTTTTTGTCACTTTAAATGTACATTAATCAGCATACATGAAAATGAAATTTCAATTCATATAGCTCTCAAATGGTCACCACCTCCAATATACACTACATAAACATGACAATAAATAACTAAATACATAAGAAATAATGTATATACCCACATATATTATTATATGACACAGAGAAACAACACAGTCTAGTTCTGAAGTATACATGTACATATATATTTCCAAACAACTCCTATTTGTTATTCTGATATAACAGATGGTTGTCTGATGTAACAACTATCTGATCTCTGACGTTTGTATTCCTAATAGGTATTCCTTTCTATGAACCCACAGAAATCTTATGAATCGTTATGCTTTCATACATAGATTGCTGCAGGATATTTAGTTCTGAAACTGAAGAATTCATACATTCCCAGAAATTATAGTCCTGCAAAACTTTCAGCATTCCTTTTTAATAACGCTAATGTAATATTATTAATAATTTAGTGCTTGGTTCCAGGCAATCTTTTTGTTTTTTCTTCTTTGTTTCTGAAAACCTGCAGCTCATCTTCTGACTCATAAAATTGCATATTTATTTTGTTCTAATACAGCACCATAGAAAACAATGGTATCTTCAGCCTGTGACTGAAGTCTTCCTTTTCCTGCCCAGTTCTTACAACAATTATTCTATTACAATCCCAATTATTCCACAATTCCATCCATCTGTGATAATCAGATTTTTTTGTCAAACAGTAGCTCCTTTGGCTTCCCTCTGCTGTTTTTTATAGTATGAGAACTGGCTTCTCAACTGAAATATTTAAAGGTGACATAATTCAGAGAGAGAAAAAAAAACTTGCTCTCCCTTTGGAAAGTCTAATCTAAATCCAGTTGAGGCAGGATTTGGGAAAAAAAAAGATCTGTCTGTCTGTCTCTCTGTCTGTCTCTATCTGATAAGTCATCCTCACCTCAACATTTCCAGCTGAAAAAATATAAATGCCCTTTTAGCTGCATACAAGTATTCAGAGTAATGCTGTGTATATTGTGGGAAATGGTTGGTTCAGTCCTTTAATATAGATTTCCTACTTCTCCCCACCCTAAAAAATATCAAGGCCAAGATTGCCATAAATCACAAAATCTGTCATGCCCTGGGATTTTTCTGGATCTGAGGTAAGTCTAGTTGCATACAATGTTTGCTCATATGTAAGTTTTGTTTGCTATGATAAAGTATTTACTTTCGCATTCAGTTGTCTTCTCATGATAAACCTGGTTTCCCAAGTGCTCTTAGTTTCTCTAATTTTTTGGCACAAAATGTGAAAACATTTGCAAACCAGTTTCTCAGTTCCTTTTATTTCCATTTGCATCTATATAGATAAATGCACACTTTTCGTTGTTACATAAGTAGTAATTATGATGTTTAAGGAATCTCATTATTGCCAGATAATATCATATTATGGCTGCCACATTCAAATAATAAGAAAGTTCTATTTATTATCACTGTTCGGTAGTTATTCTACAAAACCAAATGTTCATATCTTACTACAATATTTGAATGTTTAATGCATCATTATATATCCTCATTTAATCTGATTTTACACAAGTTTGATTGCTATGGAACTTATTGTCAGACAAAACTAGAATTGTAAGAAATAATACTGGGCTTACTTTATGAGAACCTATGTTGCCAACTGAGTTAAATTATGTTGAACCGGTTCACCTGAACCAGTCCAAACTGGCTGTTATCAACCTCTGTTGGTAACACTTTAAAATTTACTGAACCTGCTTCTGCCTTCTTGAGCAAGTCAATTGTCACTTTCTATTCCCAATTAAGACACATATTTCAGCCATCTGACAACACATTCGTTTTTGACTAGCTGTTGTGTTTTTCAGGTGTTCTGGCTTGTTAAATAATTGTAATTTTTGGTAAGGGACAATGGGACACCTACCGCCAGATATAGACACTATTTGAAACAAATTTAGTGGTGTCAATCATTAGGGACTCAGCTAAGCTTTAATATCTCTGGTGAAGGCGAGCTGTACTGAAGAGCTTGGCTTTACTCTGTATGATGCTGTTCTAGCAGTGTAAGCTATTATTAATTGTTTGGTCTTGTACCAGAACAAAATCACTCTGGGAACAATTATTGTTTTGACTGCTT
The DNA here is from genome assembly GCA_012654045.1 of Ptyas mucosa. Taxonomy (NCBI): domain Eukaryota; kingdom Metazoa; phylum Chordata; class Lepidosauria; order Squamata; family Colubridae; genus Ptyas; species Ptyas mucosa. Next base: position 20,253,423 of record WNWU01000019.1, on the reverse strand, counting down.
TTAGATTCCTATCACTATGTTGATTTGCATGGATTATTTTTCCATTTCCATTCATTTATAATAATAAAAAATATATATCCACCACACCACAGGAAAATGTACTAGCTAATTTCTATTTATAGTAGATCTATTAAAATCCTTATCATGAATTTCAAATAATTGAAATTATATGCCTGTTGAAAGCAGCTCTTAAATTGAACTTCTCTGATTGATTTTACTTGTTTATTAACTAAATCTCATGAAAATAATCTTAAAAACTTCCAGCACAATTTTTTTTAAATTGATAAACAATTGATTCTTAATCATCTTGATTTTGGCAACAAATAAGATCATACTCTTATTCTTCTGTCTAACGGTAGATTTAAGATCATAGTTCAGTGATAATTAGTATTTAGAATGTTAACTGTTTAATTAAAAGGATTACAGTTTTATTTCCAAGTTATAAAACTTACTGCATTTTTGCAATACAGTTAAGTTCACATATAAAAGACATAGCATCTTTCTAATTTCCTTCCATGTCATTTCTCCATCAATCTCTCCCTATTTTTACCATAGTCATCTTAGAGATAAAATGCTTCATCAGGTTCCATCTGATATTAATTTTCTCTATAGTTTTCAATCATATTTCAAAATTAAACCTGAAGTGGTATACACCCATATGAGATGTCATTCAATGTTACAGTGAACATCATTGTGGTAATATGTTTTGTTTGATTTGCTTTTCACATTCAACTTCCTACTCAGATAATTTTAGGTTCCAGCTAGTTTATGAATCTCACATATGGGTTCATAGAAGAAGTAAAGGAGCTTTATGGTGAAATGTCATGATGACTTCCTTCATTATATACTTTCATCAAACATTGGGTCAAACATAAAATCACAATATTTGCATGAAACTGTCACCACTCATCTCATTTTGGCATTATTATGGTTTACTGCAGGTATATTAAAATCTAATGGACAGCTTCAGAGCTGTATCTAATTGCATCCTATTAAAAATGGAGCCCTGGTATTATATATTTCACTTGTATTCCGATAGTTAGGTTGATTTTTAATATGGTGTGAAAACTTATCTGAAGATATCCAGATCAATTAGAAAGTTGACTTGAATCAGAATGTTGTGTTGATCTGGATAATCCAGATCCTATTGTATTTTCAAGTGGACTCAATTCAAAATTATGATTTAACTCTTCAAATCAGATTCAGATTCTGGATTTGCCTCAGCTCATTAACTTTCCTGGTTTTGCCAATTATGAACTCTACAATGATGTAGAATAAGATTGAGGAAATGGCTTAGATAAGTCAAACTAAACTTAATGGAACCTAATTCAATATTGGTGTGCTTATTTTTGTTTTAAGTGTCAAGTGTAATTGTATTTTTCATTTCCTTCTGGCAGAATAATTTGAATACTTATATGCTTGGTCCTTGACTTTCTTTCTTTTGTATTTCCTTGCATGTAGACAATAAATATTCCAAGTTTGTGCCAGTTCTAATTTATGTCCATTAGTTGTGAACCAAATCCAGTGACAGAATGACATTATTTTCAGTAAACAATAAAGTAATAATGATTCCCCCGGTTGGATTTCATTATAGAATATCCACAAGGCAATGAGAGAGTGAAAACCAAATAAACATTTTATTTCCAAAAACTGCTATTTATTCTAACATTTTCTCAGACTGAAAACATTTTTTGTTCAATCACTGACAGTCAAATTAGACAGCTTGTTAGTGAAACCTAGTAATTCATTAGCAATTTAAATTTGGGGGGGCAGAAATAAAACTATTCAGTGTTTGATTGCTAATTATTAGCAATTGTGGTCTTCTTTTTCTCTGTTAATTCTTATATCGACCTTATATCGACTTATATCGACTTTTTCTATGTACCCTTCCATTGCTTCCCTTGCTAACTCTAGGCCTCTTGTGGGGTTCGACATTGTTGAAGATCACCAAGAGTAAGCGATGAAAAGAAAGCAATTTGGCAGCATCTTCAAGCACATATTAAAATTGTCTTTGCACATCCCTATACAAGGCTATTTGACAACCTAATTGTGGAAAACACCATCCCACCCTATAGAAGCACTGTAGAGCACATGAACTTCAGATGATGGCAAATATAGTAAAAAGCTGAAAACTCTTTCACATCGATTTTACTTCCTTAGGATTTCATGCAAAGTGGTTTTCTTAGCAAGAATATGGAAATGGTTTGGTATTGATTTCTGGAATTATTTCCTCTGTTTCCCATTACAGCCTCTAGCCTTTTATTTTCCTGGTGGATTCTGTGCTAAATACTAATTAGATAGCATTCGGCTTAGCTTCAAAGTCCAGATAAGATCAGCAAAGTATTGTTGCCTGTTGTAGACTAACTATAATGCTCATAAGCTTTTGAAATCTTTTATTTAGCAACTTATGAGAAGACATGTATCTGTTAGAAGACTTCTTGTTTCCATCTGGATTTCATTAAAACAATTTATTTCTCTTTCAGTTTGGTAATTACAATAAACTAGGGGTTGGCAAAGCTATTGAAAGAGATATGTCCCTTTTAGTGATGTAAAAGCAAACTTTTTGGCTTCTGTTTAATAGCAGAGTGCCTGCCAGAAATAAGAAAACACTGAGAATATTAAAATCCATGCCATTCAAGTGTGCTGAACTGAAATATATTTAAAAAGTGCTTAATTATGGTGTTGACAAGTAAACAAAACTTTCACCATAAAGTTGATCGATTGTCAGTAGGCTTGCTAAGAGCAGAGAAAAATCAATACAGGATTTATGTCTCCCACTGTCCACAGATAGGTAGATTTTTCACAAAGACAAACTGATCAAAAAGATGGGAGACTTGCATGAAATGAAATATGTTCTAAGAACACAATTATCGAAGTAGTCCATCTTTTAATCCTCAGGTTGGAGTCCTAGCATCAAATAGATGACCTGAGATCAGAACTTTTTAGGGGATTGGTGTTTTGAACCTCTTCAATTGCTGAGAATTTTTCATTTGATATCCAAGTCAAACAGTTAACTGGTCCAATCTACAGCCTCTGTAATAAGAAAATTATCTAAAGTTTGCACTAACATTTTCTTTACAGCAAAATTTTCAGAAACAGAGAACTTGTATGAACCCCCCCCCCCAGGAAATCACAATAAATGTCTAAGAATATAGCAATAGCACTAGCACTTAGACTTATATACCACTTCACAGTGCTTTACAGCCCACTCCAAGTAGTTTACAGAGTCAGCATATTTCCCCCACAAATCTGGCTCCTGATTTTACCGACCTCAAAAGGATAGAAGGCTGAATATAGATATGGTAGTTGTAGCCTAATATTTGAAGAATATGGATCTGAATAAATTAAATTATTATTGGAAATCTAAATTTATAAAATGAACTGGCTTATGTGTTTATCCTAAATGAGATTCAGGAAATCCCATAGCTATTGCTTATGCCTTTGTTTTATACATAGGTTAGCTCTTTGTATTGGTTTGCAAAGGCTCATGATTATAAACAATATACATCTGGAGATGGTAGCTGATGATTAATAAACTCTGATGTTGTGCTAATTGCCGCACCTGTGGTATTCTTAATCATATCCACTTTTTAAATGTATTGTTTCTATTGTGCATTATAGCTAAGCCCAGAAAAAACATAATCACTATGCTTTGTATTTTCTTAAACTTTTAAGAAACAGTGGAAACCAAGATGAAATATTCTTGGTGCAGTCTCTATTTTGTCTCACCTGCTACAACAAAATGCTGATTTTTTATTCCTGTTAGGAAAAAATATGTTTTCAGTCCTTGGAAATTTCAAGTATTTCTACAATTCATTTATTGAAATTTGATTCAGGTCTCCCTCATTCAGTAACACAACTAATTGAATATCTACCTCATCTTAAGTTCTGTTAGTCAGGTAAGTGATCTTTGGAACATAATGCAGAGAGTTTTTTCTGTGTGGATGTATTTTCAAGGCACCTCTTTAAATATGGGCATAACATTCTATATTCTAGGACAGAATTCCCCAACCTTTATGGACTGGTGGGGGAAAGAGGGGATGGTTCTGTGTGGGCAACTATGCATGCAGCTCCATTTGCATGAGTGGCAGGCATATGCACTGGCTGCTCGCGGAAATGGAGCGTGGACGCATGTGCTCACTTGCACAAGTGCTCACTCACCCACCATCTCTGTGACTTGGTTCCAAACGGCTTAAGCGCCAGTAGTGGGCCATGGCCTGCGGGTTGGGGATCTCTGCCCTAGGATAACATGTATAGGTTTATATTCAACACAGAATAAGGATATAGCTTACTTGCTTTTGGCTTAGTGTGTTGCTGAATCCAGTCATGAAACTTCATAAATAATAATTTAAAATCAAAGACTCCTTCTCCACAAATATTTTTGTATTAAGTATGAACATATGGAAATTTGAGGATATATCCTGCAACATTTCTAGTGGCTTTTCCATTCACAATGGAAAGACAAAGCAACTGTTTACAAGTGCTACATGCTGTCTCTATCTTTCCTTCCAGCAAGCTATTTCTAACTCCCCTCTCCCTTTTTGTTCTTTTTCTAGGCAAGCAGAAAAAGAATTCTATTCTATAGCCACCCAAAATTATTATTTTTAAAGAAAAGCTATAAGGCCCATTAGGTTTCCAGGGACATTCGTTGAAATAACAATAATGTTGGAGAAGTGTGCTTTGATTTTCAGCATGCCAGCTTCCCTCCTGTAAAATTAAAGTAATTTATATTTTCTCTTTATGATTCTGTGAGGCAAATTCAGCCCTTTTTAAAGAAGCTGAATTAAATAAGGAGCCCTTTATCTATTTTGGAAAATGCCTTGAAAATGATAAAATCTCTAGCAGTAAGCTATTTTATGTCACCCACTGGTGTATTCCTATTCAATAAATATTAAATATACATATAGAGGAATAGGGATGGTTTACCTCCCTGGCTGACACCTAAATCATAACTTTATAGTGTTTTCATTAAGACACCACTGAATACATAGCACTCAGTAACTAGTATATTTTGAAACATCAACCTTGCAGCATCTCTTGTAGGATACTACATTAAGTAAAGAAATATACTATGTTCAACATTTCTGCTAATAAAAATTAGATCTAATAAAAACTCAAATGCATTTTATTCAAATAATTGAAAGAACTTTGAATAATTTTGAATAATTCCCACTTTTAAATAATTCCAAGTAATTCCAAATAAAGACTGGGGTGATCTCAGGTGTCCTCCTGCACTCACAGCTCCTGCTCAAAGAACAGGTGGTAGTCATTACTTTGGAAGACTTTTGAGCAACTTCACATTGTCCACCAGTTGTGCCTTTAATTGGATCCTGAGGCCCTGAGCATGGTCTTCTCTCAGCTGGATTACTGCAACACACTCTGCATGGAGCTGCCCTTGAAGAACATTCTGAAGCTACAGCTGGTGCAGAATTCAGTGGCATGCACAATTCTGGGAGCTCCTATGGCTGCACATTAGGCACTGTTACTTCACAAGCTGCATTGGTTGCCAGTTTGCTGCTGGATCCAATTCAAGGTGTTGAAAGGTGAGTTCAAAGCTCCATGAGACTCCAGATTATTTGAGGGCCTGAATTTTACCAATGGGACAAGCCTGCTTATTATTGGGACATGTCTTAGTTTTGGGGAAACACGGTAGCACTGTGATGTTACTTAGTTTGGGTAATGAAACAAGATCAGAGAGCACCAAGGACCCCTTATTTCATCCCTGAACTACAAATATCCTCCTTTATTGGTACCACATATGGGCATCAAATGCTTCGGTAAGCATGCAAATGGGAAAAAATTTGCCTGTAGGCATACTTCTACCAGGAACAACTTCTCTTCCTGCATGAATGCATACAACAGTATGCCCTACCTACCAGTGTCAGAAAGAAACCTCCAATTAACTGCACAGCTGGATGGAAAATAGCCCAAGAATGTGGGCAGTAAATAAGACGCACACCTCAGAAGATTAGCCTTGATGATCTTACCTAGTTTGGGAGGTGTACTGAATGTGAGCTAGGCACTAAAAATAAATCTTGACTTAAACTATGGGCACAATATTTTGCACTTTAACATAGTTCATTGGATTTTGGTGTTTATTTATTTTGTAAAAATATCTCAGTAAAAATAAAGTACTTGGGTGAAAAACCAATGGATTCCCCCAGAGCTATAGAGTCCATTGGGAAGAATTTATAAGCTGTATCTGCTGTGTTATTTTGTGCTGTAACAATCTTAAAGCAGATTATTTTGGTAGGCAAACTGTTCCAGGAGCATTACCACCATAGAAATGATCCAGTCACACTAGTAATTACCCATCTAATGTGTGAAGGCAGGCTTTAAAATGAGAGTCTCTGATGATTTAAGTGAACAGTATATTGCAGGATGTGGGGTGGTTGTGGAATTGGCATGTCATAAATAGAAAGCACAAGAGATTGATAACAAATACTTTTTTACAATTTACAGCATTACCATTTTTGGTTTGTATTTGAATCTACAATTAAATTTGTATGCTGGGAAAAAAAATAATGACTGATAATGAAATTAGAAATGAGAACAACAATGTACATCCTTACCACAATAATTTGAATTTAGACATGAAATTGCATCCCCTCTGCATCTGTTATGCATTCACAATACAGCTCTCATTATTGGACTTAATACTAATTTATTCCTATGCTTCATCCATGCAAATAGAGAAGGAATTTTGACTTTATGGCCCAGGCAGAAAACAACAATTTTGTCATTTTAATTGTCTATCCAGCTTTATTCAAATGAAATGGCCCTACTAAAATGTCTCCGAAAATATTAGCCACATGTTTATTTTAGAGCAGTAATATATTATTTCTACTTTATTTTATGCACATTGAAATAAAAAAAATGGAGTTATAACCTCTTAATTTTTGTACTTCTATATGTAAGTCAACCAATATCTGCCAATATTTAAAATTAGGCAAAACTGACCGTTTCTATGATTTGATAATATGCCATCAAGTCATTGTCAAGTCTTAACACATAAATGGATTCTCCCCACGACAATCTCTGACTATCTGGTCATCATCATTGTATGATGCTTTCTTTCATAGAAATTTACAACATAAAACAAAGTAGTAACCAATAAAATGCATTCTATTTTTAAAAAATACTAATAAGTTTCATATCAGTTTTCCAAACTGACTCCTTTCTTTCAAGATAACAGTCCAATGAGGGTCCTTTTTGTTAAACAAACAAATAAACGCTTCAGATGTTTACCTGAATATGTGAAGCCCATTAAATGATATGTAGCAGGTTTCCTCAGATTTGTCAGATTCAAAAAATATGGACCTCAGCTTCCAGAATTCCCCAGCCAGCATCATCCATGACTAGAAATCTTAGAAATTCAATAACTGAATAGTTTCAAGACTTCAAAGAAGAAATGTAGAGAAGGAAAAAACCCCGGGAAGCTTACTAAAGTTATAAATTTATTAAGATCTTGGGTAGCAATACCTTCAGGTGAGCCTTCAGATCTCACTTAGTAGGTGCAATGTGTGATATGGGGGTGAACATAAAGGAATATCCTGTGCTAGCATTACTTTCCAGTAAGATGGAAAGCATGTTAAAGAAAACAACTACCATAGAAACTATTGGTAGCTCAGGTTATATAAAAAACAAGATAAATAGCCGAAAACCTAAGCATCTTAAGGTAGAAAAAAGTAAGGCTCTTTGTCAGGCAAATTATTATTATTATGGTTTATTGCATAGTCAACCAGATGTTTGAACTGGATTTGGCATTTTATCAACCTATTATGGTTCATTGCTTAGTCAGTCAGATGTTTAGAATGGACTTGATGTTTTTATTCACCTTGGGCCATGATGGCGAACCTATGGCACATGTGCCAGAGGTGGCACGCAGAACCCTCTCTGTTGGCACAGGTGCTGTTGCCTCAGCTCAGCTCTTGGTGGTGTTTCTTTCGTGAGCTTCTGTTTCCCTGCAAATGATGAAACAGAAGCTCACAAAAGAAAAAGATCTTACCTCTTGCCACGCTGCCAGTGTTGGGATGCCCTGCCTCCCGCCGGTCACTTGGTCTTTGGGTCTCTGCTGCGCATGCGTGCATGTGTGTGCATGTGTGTGCATACCTTTCAGTTTGAGCATGTGTGCACACACAGTTTGGGCACTTGGTGTCTAAGAGGTTCTCCATCACTGACCTATGGAGTCTTTCTCAAGGACTTGGCATAGGGACCTGGGATAGGCAGATATTCTTGTTTAATGGTATTAATGTGATTGTCGGAGGATGTAAGCTGCTCCGAGTAAAGCTGCCTTTTGCAACTGTCTGTTGGTCATTAGGCCAATGGCATTCTAGTGGTATTTCAGATATTTTGAGATTGTGTTTTGTGTGTGTGTGTGAATTCTGCCTCCTATTTTCCTCACAACAACAACCCTGTAAGGTAGGTTGGGCTGAGAGAATGTAACTGTCCCAAAGTCATCTAGCCAGCTTTTATGCTTAGAACTCATAGTCTTCTGGTTCCTAGGCAAGAGCCTTAACAAGACTGAGCAGTTCATTCATTATTACTAATTGATAAGTTATGAAGACAGTGGATTTCGACACTTGAACAATAATAGAAACCATAGCCATGCCAAAATTCCTATGACAAATCTCAGTATCTTTTTTTAAAAATAAAGTACACTGATAAGAGAAAGTTATCTAGAGTATTTATAAGCTAGGCTCACTAGAAAAAAAATCTACCTTTAAAAAGATAAAATGCAAAATAATTCTAATGAATTTATTACTGAAAAAGACATGAGGAATGGTATAATTTGATGAATTTTTCAAACTTCCTCTCATTAAATGAGAAAGTCAGTGCCGATGAATAGTATGATTTTGGCTACAGAATCAAGTGGGGAAAAAGAGGGCAAATTCTGCTGCTGATGAAGAAAAATGTTTTCAAACTAGATAAAAGGAAGGTACATATTTAATATAGGGATTTCACAGTGGCAACACTAATTTGCACATCAACAGAACAGTGTAGTGCACGATTTTTGTCACTATAATGAATTTGCTATTACAGTAGTTAGTAATTATGATACAACAGAGTTTAAGCTGGTTAACATTTTAAAAGCCAGTTTTAAATCTCCACATGGCCTAAACCTATTATTTAAGTATCTACCATACTTGGATGCTGAAGATGACCTTGTGAAATCTAAAAATATTTGCAGCTTTCTTCTATTGTTTTCCTCCCTTACAATTCCTTGTAAAGTCAAAGGAATGAGTACTGTTAAACAGATAAATAAAGTAAGAAATGCATCCAATTATTGAAAGTCATGTTTCTGAATTAGTTAGTCTGGATGACCTAAGATCTGAAGTAGGAGTTCAAGACATCTTGAAGCAGACTCATTTGGTAATAATTAGATATTTAGAATAATTAGAATGCTTGAAATGAACAATGAGGTTTCTGTCTGCCTGGTTACAGAGTTTGAGTTTGACTATTTTTTTAGGTGGCATCTACCATTTGCACAATAGACAATATACACTGAAAGTTTTGTGACACTGCTCTAGTTTCCTGACATTGGAAAATCTTCTCCAAGATGTTGCAAACATTTTTCATAAGAATGCAGTGTCATATGAATTTCTTTTGGCATTCTCACTTGAAATCCTATGAGATCTCACAAAAGAAATTGAAATGATATTCCTTTAATTAAATCTACATCTCTCTGTCTCTGTCTCTGTCTCTCTCCCCTTCTCTCTCCTCTCTCTCTCTCTCTCTCTCTCTCTCTCTCTCTCTCTCTCTCTCTCTCTCTGTGTGTGTGTGTGTGTGTATACATGCATTATTTTAATAATACGAATCTGGACTGAACTGTGTTGTCTAAAGCATTGTATAGTCTTGCAAAGCTGATTCTTTATCTACCTTTGTACTTTACTGCTGTGCTACTTCCCAGTAAGGGAGCCACTTTAGTGGTTAAAACATCAGGCTACAAACTTGAGATTGTGAGATTGTGATGATTCCACTTTAGGCATTCTTTTTTGTAGTTGCTTGAAGTCAAGATTAACTCAAAGGCACCCACAAAGTCTTGCCAATAAACCATTAACCTGGCATCCATATATCTTCCTCCTTCCTTCCTTCCTTCCTTCCTTCCTTCCTTCCTTCCTTCCTTCCTTCCTTCCTTCCTTCC
>WNWU01000019.1:20228859-20243269 GCA_012654045.1 Ptyas mucosa | reverse complement strand
TCCTTCCTTCCTTCCTTCCTTCCTTCCTTCCTTCCTTCCTTCCTTCCCTGCCCCCTCCTCCTCCCTCCCTCCTTCTATCCATCCCCTCCTGCTTGCTTGCTTTTCTTTTCTTTTCTTTTCTTTTCTTTTTTCTTTTCTCTCTCCCTGTCTTTCTCTGTTGTAAAAACAGAAAAAAGCTTTAAATAGTATATTATTTCAACTGATTCTCTACAAAATGTAAAAAGACTACTATAATTAAATGATTTGCTTTTAACTCCATTAGGTATTAATAAATTCCTTTAGGATAGTTATTGGTTTTCAAAAGAAACCAATGAAATGAAAAATAAATCTCAACCATTAGTGTAATATCTTCTTCCGGCTGAACTGAAAAATTCTATGAAGAATTTAATTATTTCCAGTAGTTGTTGTATTATTATTGATGTTGTAATTTATTCTAGTTATGCAAACCCCCCAGTAATTAGAGGGAGCAAAGGAATATTATACCAAATCACCATTCTGCAGGCAAATGGAAAAGTTGGGACTTTTGTCTAAACAGCCTTTTGAAATTTTTATTTATTTTTAAGTTGAATTAGGACTCTTGTTACATTGCTTCAGCACAACTTAGTTTATTTACTGAACAATTTTGTCATCTTTGCCAAACTTTCTTTAAAAGAACAGCAAGGGAAAAAAGAAGAGTAGAAGAAATATTGGAAAAACTGTATAGCAATAACATCTTTGCAGATCTTCATATAAAAATTGCTGCTTTTAAATTGCTGCTATTTTCATCCCATTTTTCAAAAATAAAGAAAAGAAAACAGCTGCAGTTATTTTCATGCTTCACCATTATTATTTATGTTTCTTTTTGTGAATTCAATCTCAAACTGATTTGAATCAAATTGGTTTGCCATTGAATCTCAGATTGCAAAGTTGAATCAAATCTAGATTGATTTTCACAATAAGTATGCATCTTTTGACGGTTGTATCTTTTTTTTAATGTACACTGAGAGCATATGCACCAAGACAAATTCCTTGTGTGTCCAATCACACTTGGCCAATAAAGAATTCTATTCTATCTATTCTGTTCATTTGTATGTATGCATATAAACACACACAGAGAAGTCTGCCTCTTATGTATTATTCTTAAAGTTATTAATTTGTTATTCTGACTTATGTTCTATCATTGTTTTGTCACTACAACTTTCAACAGTTCTAGCTAGCATAAACTAGATGACAAATTTTATGGGGGAGGGAACAAAGAATAACTTGTCAATTGTCTTTAAAATTATTGCAAGCCCCATTTGTTTACAAGGATAGTTTGGTGTGGATATAAAAGGAACTATTTTTTAATGTTTTGAAATTGATCTACTATCCATTTTGCTGTTATATTAGAAATGCAGATGTATTTAGCTCAAAAGTATTTAGTGCTGATATTTCAGGAATATCAGTGTAGAACATTTCCCCAAGCTCCTGTGGTCTCCCTATTGATTTATAAATGAGGAATGTGGTCATGTCTCTTGCAGTCAAAATCCTTTAAACAGCAGCTAAACACATATTTTAAAAATCAATAACAATGCAGTAAAGGAATTGCTATTATCAAGAACTAAAGGGACATTCACATGGAAATTATCTTCATAAAGCTATTACTTAGAATACAAGCTTTTTAAAAATATATATATCTATATTAGAAGCAATACTGGAAGATAAAAACCCCACAAAATATTCAATACCTGATTTACATACTGCATTATTTTCTTGGAACTAAACACATCTCTCCAATTTGCACATTATTTTACTGGCTTCAATAAATCTTTCACTGACTTAAGCAACATTTTACAGAATGTCTCATTCTTCCATGGAATAAATGTTAATCAAGTGATTGTTGACTAACAACAGTGTTACCATGCCGAAGGCTCAGATCTGGGTCTCAGGTAGGGATACTATTAAAGAAAAGAACAATATCGATTGAGTTTTTCTTAGCTGTTTATTTCTGTTATTATGTTATTAAAAGTATCTTTGAAATTTGTCTTGTAGATATCAGTAGTTCCTGAACTATTTCTGGTTATGTCTCGTGCAAGGAATGCATAATTCCAGAACTCATATAAAGGAGTCATGTCTCTTTTTGTATTCAAAGATTTTATAGAAACAGAATCATAATTTTGAGATGACATTTTCCAGGCCAACATATACAACTTCTTGAAGTGCTGAAAGTAGCAGATGGCTGCTCAGAATTTACCTGAATGATTCAAAGGAAGTCAAGCTTCCTACTTTTTAATATCATGAAGGATTTTCCTGACATTCAGTCAGAATTCACCTTTCCTTATTTAACCCTGTTGGTTGATAGAAAACAGATAATGAAGATGATAGTTGTAATAAAGCTGTGTTCCCACAAAGTTTCTCTAAATGAAGACTATTCATATCTGTACATGTACTTGCTCTCCAAAAGCATAAAACTCTTTCTGTCTTTCATCAGTTTATTAATGTTAATATAGTCACAAATATTTAACGTAAGGTAATACAATTATTAAAATGTTAAAGTCTGGCGGGATGAGATAGGTTTAGAATCTTATCAGGAACAAAGTTGATGCAACATGAGAAAAGTGAAAGAGAAAAGAGAAAAAAATGTGTCCTACAAATAATATTAAAAACTCTGTCTAAAATAACCTAGATTTGCTTTACTGAAAAGATCACATGCTATGGAAGTGACATCGCTTCATTGCAGTGACAACAACGTCATTTGCTTCAGTGATATAGTTCCTGTTGCCTTGAAGCTTTTCCCTATCTAGTTTGGTCATTTGCTAAAGCGTCTTGAAAGGTACTACACTCTTTAACCTTTAGTGAGAATATGTCAGTAAAAGTAAGGCATGCTCTCTGAACAGGTGGCCAAAGCTTGAGGCAAGCCATTCTGCAAGCAATGAACAATATGTGTTCTGCAGTGCTTGTTAAAAGCTTTTGACAAGGAATCTGGGGAAGGAGAACAGCAAATCCTTTATGAAGTAAAGAAAAGTGGAAAAATACGGTTTTATCACTTCACACTTAGAAATAAGATGGTGATGTTACTTTATAATGAAGCTTTAAGCAGTGCTTCACACATCTTGAAGCTTTTGTACAACTCTATTGTTTGCCAATTTTTGATTTCTGGTTGCTGCTGGTTCCATTCCAATTGTAAAACAAAAAACAAAAATAAGTGAGCCAGCTATAAAGCAGTAATTGTTTGTTCCTATGCCACAGGAATATTTAAGGGATAAGGTGAAGTTGATTTCAAACTGTAGAACTTGGTTTTGAAAGGTTCCCAACCTTGACTTTGTTGTTGAAATATTGGGAATAGTCAAAAGTGCTAAAGAGGCTGAGCAATTACTTTGTGCGGTCTATATACTTAACAATGAATAGGAAGGAAAACCATACCAGATAAGCCAAAATTAAGATTTTAGTGGCACTTGGCACAAATTGATAGTTAGAAGAGGACTCTGACCAAGCGATTATATATATAACATAGTGAATACTTGAGGAGTAGGCTAGTTAAATCAAGTTAAAGGAAATCTAGTTTTACGTACAAGATCTGTATATTAATCAGTAAACAGCTAAGGTAAAGGAGTCCCTGTGGATTTTACTCTTCTAGACATTGCCGACTATAGGGAGCAGTACTCATCTCCATTTCAAGGCCATTGAGCCAGTGCTGCTGAAAACATTTCCATCATCATGTGGCCAGCATAACATCACGGAGCACTGTTACTTTCCCACCAAAGTGGGAAGTATTTATCTACTTGCATCTGCACACTTTTGAACTGCTAAATTGGCAGGAACAGGAGCTCATCCAATCATGTTGCACTCAGGTCTTAAACCTGGGCTGACAGCTTTCCAGCCAAAAGCCCAGCATTTTAACCACTGAGCCACTGCCCCACCCATCAATCGGCAAACAGCATTGAAATAAATAGAAGACCAAAAATGTGATCATAACTATATAAGTAACAAAGCAGCATTGGAAATATTGGTTTATATTGCCTCTTATCAACTTTACTAGTTCTAGTAATGTATGATATGGTAGAAAAATAGAAATGCAATCACTAAAGAAAAGTTATGACAGAACAAGAGATGGACATACTTTGACACTTTGAAATGTCATTTATAAAAAGCTGGGTTCTTCTGTAAGGATACAGTACCACTTCCAAGGAAAACAAAATCAAGAGCCTAAGTGGCGTAGGAGGCTAATGTCTCCTACTAAGGCAGATTTAACATCCAGCTGCCTGCAATTACTGCAAGTTCAATTCTCACCAGGCTCAAGGTCGACTCAGCCTTCCATCCTTTCTAAGGTGGGTAAAATGAGGACCCAGTTGTGGGGGCAATAAGCTGACTTTGTATAAATATACAAAAGTATGAAGGCTATTGCTTAACGCATTGTAAGCCGCCCTGAGTCTCTAGAGAAGGGCGGCATATTTTTTTTTTTTTTAAATGGCACAATTTTTGAGTTAAATGCCCACATGCTTTCCTTTCATTTGCTGCTGAAAAAACTTCAGAGGTTTAAATATAATTTAGTACTAAGTTAAGAGGTGAATAAAAAAAACAACTACATATCAACTGGTAAAGCTGAGCAATATCTGTTGTAAATCTTCCATGTTGGAGAGTTATATATAATAAACTGTCTGGAAAATTCTGTATAGAGATGCTGGAATAGGGTGAAGTGTTTTTAGTAGAAAATGTTTGCTGTCTCATTCAACAGTTTTGTGAAGAACAATAATTCAAAGGTATTAGCAAATCTACACATATATGTAAACATCTGGAGTTCTTTGGCTAACCTTGCAATATTTATGAAATAAAAAAAAAGTTTCTATTTTTTAATCCTCCATTATTGGGTATTCAGGGAGGTAATCTATTAAATTAGTTTATTTTTCAGATTAACAAAGAAAGTCATTTACAACCAGAGTTACTCACATAAATATTATTCACATTCCAGCAAGGGGCACTTAAATTTTTTCTACAGTAATAACTTCTGAACTTTGGCAGTTTTATGGATATTTTCTTTTCTTCCTCTAATTATACTTGGCAAGTTTTCCAAAGAAACCTTCAGTCAGAAAGGGAAAAAAATTGAACATATTTTATTTTGGGTTCTCTCTCCCTTCTTCTCCCCCCCACTCTCCCTCTCTCTTGCCATTACTTAATGCAAGCCATGATCTACTAAATATGGTTATAATGCAAAGCTTTTAATGAAATGTTGTGCATTGTTTCAAAATAGTACAAAGACTAGCTACGGGTGAGAAGCCTGCAGAATCAATTGGGCTCTTTGATTCTTCCTTTCAGTGGTTTAATTATCCCTGACAGGTTCAATTAAGGTCTGCTAGAATTAGAGTGGACCTAGAGAAAAGCATAAAGAAAAGCTGAAGCATCAAAGGAAGAAGTCTACTTATAAAAATTATAAGACTGACTTGTCAGTGCAAATTCTTATTGAAAATTACAAGACTTCTCAAAGTGAAAAACTTCTTGTTATAGAACAGGAAAGCTTATTGGATTCCTCCAATCTTTGTCAAAAACCTCGTCAGCATTATTCACTTTCCCCAAGAATAGGGGTTTTTTGCCCCCTCATGGAGAATTGGGTAGCATTTAGTTGGTGATAATTAGGATGTAAATAGATTATTTTATATAGGTCTCTTTACAAAAGATAGATGCCTCTCTTGATTGGTCCTGCAAGAATTTTAGTAACTGTACTCACATATTCAAGCATCTATTCTTCATAATTTCTCTTTGCCCAAAATTAGAAAACTGGAGAATACTGATTTATTTAGCTGGGTTATGATTCCACAATATAAACATGAAGAAAGGTTCTCAGATAGAAAGTAGGGTTCTGGGGCCTCTTTCTTCTCATACTTCTCAATGAATAGCATTTTTGTTTTCGGACCTATGTACTATTTTCCAGTGGTTATATTGTATAACCAGGGTGCAAGATCACTTTGTACTAAAAGAATTTCATTTCATGTTTCATGTATAGGATCTGGAATATTTTGGCCTTCATAAATAAAAAATTAGCCTATGATTGTAAAAGATATACCATTAAATGTGATCTTTCATGAAATGACATTCATAGCTTGAAAAGAAATGTCAAACCGCAGAAAAATTGCTTAGTGTTTTTCTGGTTTTCATTTGAAGATAGCTTGTTATTGAAATTTATTGCATGGTTGAAAACATTTGAGCTAAGAGACACGAGCAGCATATGTAAAATGATGTTATCTTGTTGAATCAGACATCTCATTATGATCAGAATAAAGAATGCATGTTATAGATGACCTTTTCACTACAGGTTTTGACATAACCACGGCTTACAATACATGGGTTGTCATATGGTTGGTAAGGCTTGTCATACTTCAAACAATTTCTTTTTCTTCTAATATATCTTTACTTCTAAAAAATCTTGAGGCAGTGAAAAATTATATTTCAAAAATTGGGTTGGGAAAGTGAATATTCACTATCTGAGTAAAGTTTTATATATATATATATATATATATATATATATATATATATATATATATATATATATATTTGTATTTATCACTTGAGTTGATTTCTGTAGATAAATAAAATAAAATATAAAATAAAATCTATACTTAATAATTGCTTAAGCAAGAGGTGCTGGCTCAAGGTGAGTTTCATGAATAGGAAGCTCATACCAGATCATTGACATCATATTTCTGATATCCTTTCAAGTATGTAACTAGATGCCAACCATAATACTTATAAGGAGAACTCTGATCTTTTAATATTTCCAGTATTGTAAAACAGTTTGGCAGATTATTCATGAGAAACACAACTCAAAATCTATTAAGTATAGATTTTTTACTCTCTTGTTTATTTCTGTTTCTGGCAATCAGGTACAGGCATTTGTGAAGACAGCTCTCAAAAGGATGTAATTCTTGATGGTAGTTTTAGGAATTGCTGAAGGAACTTTCTTTATGAGCTTTATAAACCAAGGAAGTTTAGGCTAGACTGGCAGTCTGGTGAGGGAGAAGGAGCTATTGGACAGAAGCTACTGCTTCTTCCAATGTCCACTGACATGATTTTCTTAGGGCCCTCTTTTTGACTCAGCTAACATATTAGTTCTGCTTCTCTGAACTTTCTACCACTATCCTTTTCATCCCCTCTAAACTCAAACACAGATATAGATATACAACTTAATCTTCTTAACACATCCCTTCCTTCAGAACCCAAATACAAAATGTATACAGAATCATGTCCATATTTATAGGAATCAGTAATCTTTGCTTTTCCAAATAATAGAGAAATTGTCAGGATATAAAATTTGCTAAACTGAGATTCATTAGTTTGAGGATGAATTGTATGCTAAGTATGGTGATATTCCTCTGATTCTAGCAATTCTACCAGAGTTCTCATAGAATATGTATGTACCATGTCCTTTTGTGAATGCTTTTAGTCTTAGCCTTTTTCCTAATTGTCTTGTCCACCAGTTAACCTACTACCAAGGGTCAAATCCAACAGGTTCTGACAGGTTCTGGAGAACCAGTAGCGGACATTTTGAGCAGTTCAGAGAACTGGTAGTGGAAATTTTGAGTAGTTCAGAGAACCAGCAAATTCCACCTCTGGTTGGCCTCAGAGTTTGGTGGGAATGAAGATTCTGCAGTATCCTTCCCCTGGAGTGGGGAGGGAATGGAGATTTTGCAGTATCCTTCCCCTGCCATGCTCACCAAGCCACACCATGCCTACCAACCCACCATAGAATTGGTAGTAAAAAAATTCAGATTTCACCACTGCCTATTACCATTGATCTTAGACTTTCTGGTGCTTCCCAAAATATATACACTTTTAGAAACACACATCCAACCTATACATTGAAAACTCAGAGCCGATTCTATATATTTTATTAAACTGGCATTCTTGAAATTAAATCTATTACCAGCAATCTAGATTTGGCTTCCAGGATTGGTTGACTACATTTTCTATTGTCATTAATTCCAATATGTACTATGACTATTGTCTTCTTCTCAGTGATATGTAGTACCATATTTATATGACCTGTGACAACTTCAACTTTTTCACCAGATTTATTAGTCATAATTTTGTTTTTTTTGTGTGTTTTAAATAATTTAATCCCATGAAGTATCATTAGTTCAAGACGATGTATTCATTATCTAAGGAATGGATATGTCCTTTAAAAACATGTCATTTATCCTCAGAATAATGTTGATTTTCTATAAGACCCTTGTTTCTCTTGACAGCAAGGGAACTATGATTTTGGGAGAAAGAAGAAGCTATCACTTCCCATTTTGGTTTCAACAGAATGAACTTGTTTAATTGATATGTTCATTCCCCCAAATACATCCACAACTCATTGTCATGTATTTGATGATCTGTACAATATACTGTATTGGAAATTAGCTGGTATGTTGGTTTTCTCGTCTAGTGAACTAGGCTAAAAACTCAATAAAGGTATATTATAGGGACTACTTTTTTTTAAAGATCAAAACGTTCTATTACAGGAACTGTTTAATCTAAAATAAGTAGTCCCTATACTACACCTTTATTGTGTTTGTAGCCTGACTTACTCAAACTTGGTAAATTAACCTTGACAAATAATCTCCAGAGAAAGAGATCAGAGGTCTCCCTCCTGCTGTCCTGGTGTGTAAAACTCCCTAATCCTGTTTATTCACTGTTTTTACTTATAACTTGTCCTCTATCTGAACACTGCTGCCTTAAACTGAGTTGTCAACTGTTGCTCAAGAAATGAGATATCAGTCTAATAGTAAATTATTGAATGAGTCAGGTCCAACACTCCTCAAACCACTAAAAAAAAAAAGGTTCATCGTATCCATTTAGCAAACCAGCCCTCCTTAGATGTGCCTGATCAATTCCAGAAACTCTCCAGAAAGTTGGCTGCAAACCACATCTGTTCCCTTGCCTGCATCGTTTTCTGACATTCCCCTCCCTGTTTACAAAGTCTATAGCCTGGAGTTGCTATAGTAATGACATAGTAATGCATTCTGGTGCACATATAGGTCTGGGAAGTGCACGTTGGATAAAATCAAGTTAATTACATCTTGTTCCCTTTTACATTTAATGTTTAGTCTTTGTCATCATGTTACATGCATTATAGTCCATGCATATGTTAAGTAAATATTTCCTTTTGGTCCATAAATCAGTTTAGACAGAGAAGGACAGATTTTTCTACTTGCTTAATTTCATTTCATTCCATTTAACTTATTTCATTTATACATTGTCGGACTCCGAATTAATTATGGGTGGTGTACAATAACACCAAACAATATAGAAAATATAATAAAACTATGAAAACAAGGAAAAACAAGAAAGGGAACAAAAGCTAGGAACAAATGTCAAGACTAATTACACCCATACCCCCAAGGATACCTGGTAGCAGCTTCAAACACCCATGACCTGAATTCAGAGGATTCAATGTTTAGAGAAAATGTTTCTTCCAAGCTGATACTGAAATCAAAATTCATTTTCTGTTTTCGGAAAGCAGTCTTTGTACTATTTGATCAGAGCAAGGATATCATATTCAGAACAGGAAATTTTAGCTTAGTATCTTTAAAAAGCATTCCGGTATATTTATTGGTGTAATGTATTCGTTAAACTCCCATCTAGGCAGTGGTAGGATTCAGCCAGTTTGCACCATTTCGGCAGAACCGGTTGTTAACTTTCTGAGCAGTTTGGTGAATTGGTTGTTGGAAGAAATCATTAGGGCAGAGAACCGGTTGTTAAATTACTTGAATCCCACCACTACATCTAGGATTATTCTTAATTTTTGTGTATCACATATAGTTGTAATGATTGAAAACTAAACTGATTAATTCCATTGATTTTGATTTCATTGGCTGTCTTCACTCATAGTGTCTCACTTTCTTCTATCTGTATATGTGTGAACATATTGAACCAACATCCAGCACTAGGATATATAGGACACATATAAACATGATTATTACAAAAAATGAAACAGTAGCTGAAAAAATAAATCCTGCAATATTGTATAAAATATGCTGCAAGTCCAGCCTTGAATTGAAGAGGTTTACGTTTTACCATTAATGTTATGTACTGTTCAATACGTTATGTCTTGTCATGTTTTGTTTTTATATATGTGTTATTGTTTTTTGTGTTGTTTTTAAAGACAAACTGTTTAATAAAAATTATTTAAAACAAAACAAAACAAAACAAAACAAAACAAAGAGGTTTAAGTGTGAGAAATTTCCCATCATCAATCATTTTTAGTGTACTGCTTTACATATTGAATAAATGTGATGGAGTAATTTCTTAGCAGCTTTTGTACAATATTTACTCTTGTGATATATTCATTATACACTGCCTGTAGTCTTTGTGCACTTGGGGCTGTTTGTTCATTTCTTCTAAAAGTGAAGGAATAAAACTGGGACACTGATTAGAAAACTGAATCACAATGACTGTATTTACTAGACTTAACATGTCTAATCTGCTAACTTGGATTACCAGGAAGTGGTAGCAAAGATACAATAGTTTGAGCTCTTTGTTGCCAGCTAATGGTCATGCAGTACTATAATGTAGCTCAATTTTGATTTTTGACTTTTGAATTCAGGCACCGTATACAATAAACTAGCATTTATGACTTAAACTGATATGTAAAGCTAGCCAATCACTAGTGCGTTGCTACCGGTTTGCACCGTTGCTACCGGTTTGCACCGAATCGGGCGAACCAGTACAGGTGGTGGCAGGAGGCTCCGCCCACCCACCCAGATGCTTCTGCGCATGCGCAGAAGGTTGTGCACATGTGCAGAAGTGCCACACATGTGCGTGAGCACGAGCGCACGAGCGAACCGGTAGCAATGAGATTTGGAACCCACTCCTGTAGCCAATTATGGCTTTTTCAATAAACTGTGGTTAGGAAAATAATTTACATAGTATTATGAACCCAACAGTTTTTTATAACCAAATAATAAAATTGAACAGCACTTGCAACTAGTCAGCCTTGCATGAATCCTAATCAAATATTTTAGCCTTCTTGAGTTCTGTCTGCTTATCATGCTTATCTAATTATATGAAAAATAGAATTGAGAAATTGAATCTAAGCTTGATATTAACAGTTTGAATTACAAGCCAGAACCTTGTTTAGCAGTCTATAAAAAGCTTTGGCAGTCCAAGTTCACAGTCTTTGAACACAATCTGCTTGTCACTATAGATTTCCCAAGCTTCTTTTTTTTTTGTAGCAAGCCATACCACATTTGGATGAGTTTTTAATACATCAATAAATATAAATATTGCAGTATGCATGTGTAAGCATAATGTATTGCATAGCTTTACATGAATATAAAAGATCAAACATGATGGTAAACAAAAATAATTAACACTAAGGGCACAATTTTCTATGCGGAGCTTTTTAGAAGAGCTGTCTTAATTTTCTTGTTTCTTTCTTTTTCCTTTTTGGTTCAAGCCTGAGGACACAAAGAACTTGTGAAACAGATGGAACAAGCATATTGTTGAAAAGAAATATATTGAAAATTCTCATTTCGCTTGTTACTTCTGCAAATGCTTAAAAAAAATCAGAGCATACATTTTCTATTAAATTGAAAATAGTGAAAATAGGATGCAATATTCTCTTCTGGAAACTTTCTGGAATAGTGAAACTAGTTCTTTATATTCTGTATTTTTCAAAGTATAAGACACACTTTCCTCCCCCCCTAAAAGAGGCTGAAAATTTGGGTGCCTCTTATGCACTGAATGTAGCTTTTTCGAAGCTTTTTTTCAGCTCTAATGAGGCACTAGTGAGTGAAGCCATCTTCTGTCATTTGCCTGCTTTTCTCATTGCTTCTCTCTCCGACTATCAGCTGTGCTTTAGAAGCTGTTTTTTATCCCCAACCTGGCGTATGCGAGCTCAAAACCAGAGAACTAATACACTGAAGCTAACCAGACTAAAGACACTAGCCAGATGAATACCTGGTAGGCAGAATTCCCCCCCCCCCACATTTTCCTCCCCAAAAACTAATGTGCATCTTATACTCCAAAAAATACAGTATTTTGCTTATAGACCAGTGGCCCCCAACCTTTTGGCTGCCAAGTACCAGTTTTGTGGAGGGCTTTTTCTGTAGACCAGGGGAAGGGGACGGAATGGTTTTAAATGCTGCCTGGATCCCATGTATGCATAGATGGGACTTCAGTCACTTGCATGGTCTGGTTCTTCGATGACCGCAGCCCAGGGATTGAGGACCTCTTTTATAGATTGCTAGACTGCCTTAATCATGTCTGCTTTAGACTGGTAAAAGCTAATTACATAAGTCAATGGCCAGATTCACATATCAATCAGAACTTTAGTTCTTTGTTTAATTGTTTAATATGGTATATGGAATAATCACAATTAGTTATGTTCACTCAACTTAAGCCCATATCAAATTAAAAAGAGGATGGATCGGGATTCAAAGGATGCATATCATGTCATTCATTTCATGACATATATGACATCATTCAGCCCTTTTCCTACCGTTGGGCACCCATGTTGTCTGTATTTAATATTCTTTGTTACTAGTAGAAACCATCTCCTATTTTGTCTGCTATGATTTGATGCCTGAAAAGTTGAAATGTATACATTCTGGTACAGAGTAACCTATTTTTCCAGTATGTCCTGAATGCACAGCAGTTATTGATTTGGAAAATGGGGCACATAATACCTACCTGCCATTAGTAATTTCACAGATTCCTTCTCTTTTAAGCACTGTGGATTTTGTCATGAAACATAAACTACACTGCAAATTTAAATATGCTGAAGGGCATTCAGAATGGTTAGTTAACAAGCTGAGAAGTGATTATCACCCCATCTAATAATTAGAAAAAGTTCTCAGTACTTTACATTTCCATATTTTAAACACAGAGGAAAGGGCCCTGCTTGAGTGCATTCTGCTGGCCAAGAGAAACGAAAAGCACTTAGCCTTACTAATTAGCTTCAAATACAAATTTAAGGTCACTTTAATCTGATCCCTTTCTTTGACAAAAAAAAGTACTTTGAACTTTTACAAAACAAAGTCTGTCAAGAATATTGAAAACCAATTGAAGTTCTTGGAAAAAGATATTCCAAAGCTATAGGTCTATACCTAGATTCCTGAAGGTGATTATTTGTTTTCTCTATGATACTTTACAGAAGTGAAAAGTGAATTTTGAAGAAACAAGATAAAAAGAGGATTGATGGTTTCAAATCTTTGTGTGTGAGAAGATCATGGACATCCAAGAAAACAAATAAATGGATCATTAAACAAATCAATCCAAAATCCAAGGTTCAAATTATCATTTTTTTTGATACATTATGTGGCTCCTTAGTTCTCTTGAGAAACACCAATGATCCAACGAAGATAGGAGGAAAGAAAAGAAGAGGACAACCACAGCAAGGTGGATGGATTCAATTATAGAAGTGATGGGTACACTATTGGGATGTGAAGGGCCAGGCTGAGAACAGATTATACTGGAGAAGATATGTCTATCCATGTGGTTGTTAAGATTCAACGTAGATATGTTGGCATATGATCAATCAATCAAAAGAAAAGTTACTAAAATTGGAAAAATAAGGAAATCTCCCTAGAAGATGAAGTGATCATTTTTTTTTTGACATGTGCAGAAATGGACAAATTAACGCTGGAATTGAAAAATAAAGGTGAGTCAGATTATTATAAAATATGGAACAAATTTTATCAATGGTTGGAACAGAAAGGAGGGATGAAAAATATGAACTGACTAAAATTTATAGAATAGAGAACTAAGGGTATGTATGTAATTGCAATAGAATGAAAGAGAATAAGACAAAGGTATAAGTAATACAGATAGAAAAATGATATCTTTATATATGTAAATACTGAATAGACCAAATGTATATAAGTAACAAGGTATATATGATTCTTATTGTTTATTTTAGTATGTATGGCAAAGATAATGCCAGGATGGTTACACTGTGTTCAGTGTTTTAATAGGTGTTTAATAAAAAAAATTCAAAAAAAAAAGTTCAAAAAAAGAATAGAGCTTATTTATAGTATTATAATTCTATATTATATTTGCATGTTCATTTCCTCATTCTTACATATCTGGTTTCAATTTTATCAGCAAAATTTCCATTTCAGGATTTTATCTGCATATATGTATATTTATGTACATGATTCACTTGTTTCAAAGCATTTTATTACTTGTGGTATGTATCCTTGCAATCCTATTGCTGTATGCTGAATCTGAAGTAAGTAGCACTCTGTTCAGCAAAGCTTATTTTTCTAATAAATGTATATTAGAGAATCCAAAAAAATGAATGCTGGACTAGTGATACAGACATTGCATTATAACCCCAATATTTTCATAGCCAATAAAATGTCAGAGTGACGCACACAAACCAAATACGAGTCTTCATAAATCAAGTGACTGATAATGAATGAAAGAAAGAAAGAAAGAAAGAAAGAAAGAAAGAAAGAAAGAAAGAAAGAAA
>WNWU01000019.1:20190974-20228849 GCA_012654045.1 Ptyas mucosa | reverse complement strand
AAAGAAAGAAAGAAAGAAAGAAAGAAAGAAAGAAAGAAAGAAAGAAATTTCATTTCCTCTGACATGTTCCAAAGACACTATAGCCTGCTGTCTCCATTACTGGTCAGTACATAGTCAATGTCCTACGAGATATTAGAAATGTATTATGCTTCATATTCAGTTCCAAAAAGTTCCTTTGAAAGATATTGGAATTTAAAAGTACTCTCTGCAAGCCTTTAAAAGCAACTGTGCCTTTTAATGAGCACTTTAAAGAGACAAATTCACATGTCCATCTGTTCAGAGCATCTTTTCAGAATTAGGTCCAAAACATTGCCCAACTCTAGTAGAAGCGGTGAAATGCTTCCGGTTCAGACCGGATCACTTGATCCGGTAGCAATGGTGGTGGGTGGTTCAGAGAACCGGTAGCAAAAATCCCTGATCCTTCTGCCAATGCCCACCCAATCGCCCAGTCACCCACTTGCCACTTCTTTAAAAAAATGCTTTTAAAAGGTAAAAAAAGAGGCTCTGACGATCCCAGCTGAGCTGCCTGATCATCAGAGCCTTTGTCTGAATAGGTTGTAAAAAAATGCTTTTAAAAGTAAAAAAAAAGATTGTGTGTCACAGCTAATCACCCCCCCCCCCCGCATGCTGTTCTGCTTACCCCATGCCTCCTTTTGGCATGCACTTTGCCCGCACCTCGCATTTGGTATATGGTGCGCACTGTGCATGCATGCACGCATTGCGCATGTGCAGCCAGTGAACCGGTAGTAAACCGGTTCAGATTTCACCACTGTCTAACAGCCATTATTAGTCTTACTCTGCATAATTGTTTTTAATCTGTTTTTAAAGATATTCAAATTGGCAGCCGTCACTATTTTCTCTATTTACCACGACAAATTCTGCAAATCAAACACTTTGCAAAGAAGCACCTATCTATTCTGAATTTCCTACCAATCAGGTTATCTGATGACCTTAGATTTTAGTATTTTTGTTGGGTATAAAGAGTATAGGGTATAAGAGTATAAAGAGAGAGAGAGAAAGAAAGAGGAAGAATCTTGGAAAAAAAGCCAAAATAACTTTCCTCCAGATTAGAAATCACTGTTCCAATTTCCACATCTCTTTCTTCTCACACAATTGCTGAACTTCAACCTCTTTTTCTTTTAAAATTGGCTTACTGCCAGTGTTGACTGTATCAGCAAATTACATTTTTTCCCACAATTTATAAATTAACTTTCCCTTGCTAAAAAAAAATAAAAGGTTGATTGTGTCTGTGGACCTAAAGAGATTTTACAATGGCAATTTATTTTAAATTATGGTTTTAAAATTGCAACATTATTTTGAACTTAATTAGGTAGAATAATTTGATCCAACTGAAAAAATGACTTTAATTGCAGGTTACATTTAATACAACAATTCTCATACAACTAATATGAGATATGTTATTACAGCCTTTCCCCCTCCTTTGGAATCACATTTTGTTTGCCCGTGTTCCTAAATGTAATTTTGCAACCTTCTTTTTTTTTCCAAAATGTTTTTTTTTTAAAAACCAGTGGGGAAATTTGTGCCTGCAACAATATCTGAATTTCAATCCCAAAACACTTTATTTCCAAACACAATCTATTAAATTTTACAGAGAAAATAGATGAGTTTTGGGCAAGGCATTGCAAACTTAGGTTGTGCTCAATAATTTAGATTGTGCTTGATTTTCCGTTAGGTATATGACAAAATTCTTCGTAATGTTTAATTGTAGTCCTACCTATTATACTAGCACTTATATTTAGTACTATGTAGAAAAATGACATAGCAAGTAATAATGCAGTACTTGCCAGATATTCTTTGAAGTTTGCCCTATCAAACTGAAGGAAAATTATAGATTAATAAATATGATTGGTCTGTTCATGTTCTGATATGAAAATTACGGGTTTGTAATTTGCTTTTATATATTTGGAATGCAATGGAGGAGGAGGTTTCAGAAGATATGTTTAAGTATTGTCTGTTTTGACAGCAGAAGTCCCTATAGCTGCAATACATCTATTTTCAGTCACCACAAGAGCAGAGAATGGTAATACATATAAGCATTAAGTGTAAAGTTAATATTTAGATATAACGAAATAAGTTAAAATAATTATTCTACACAACCTTAACCATTCAGCTGCTATTGCTCACTGCAAGAATCTCAGCACAGCACAGTACAATTGAAAACAGTACAATTATATTCGGTAGGAATAATATTTAATACAGAGCAAAATTATCCAAATGTAAGGTGCTGAAATGACTCAGAGAGATGGGTGAGTGTATATTAAAATTTGAATCAATGCACTGCCAGATGAAGGTTATGGACTGTAATCTACCACCATGGTCCTGTGTATGTTAATACATAGATGCTACTGATTTGTCATTCTAGGCTGAGACAGAGTGACTAGGCCCAGCCTGGTTTCTGTGACAGTCAACTCTAAACTGGGATTTTTAAAAAATGAATCTGCACTAGGTCAGCATCATAGATTGGATACATTCCTGTCCACCAAATTGGTTTTTTTCAGAGTGCAGATTTGAAAAGGGTTCACCTAGCACTGTGATGGTGAATCTATGGCACGTGTGCCACAGGTGGCACGCAGACTCCTTTTTGGAGAAAGCCCTTTTTCGCGCCCCACCATGCATGCATGCATGCCTCCAGCCAGCCAGCTGGTTTTTGGGTCTCTGCTGTGCATGTGTAGGAGACAGGGCACATGTGGAAGACGTGCACTCATGTGGGGTGGTGGAGTGCACATGTGGGGGTCACACGTGCATGTGCAGTGAGGGCAGGCTACGAATGCGCGAGGTCGTGTGCACATGCATTGAAGGTCGCATGTGTAAGTGCAGCCGTAACAAGTACCTGCACAGGGAGGGGCACATGCACGGTGGACAGGGCACGCACGGGGGTCGCGCACACATGAGCATAAGTGGGGACGGGGCGCGCATGGGGGTTGTTTGTGTGCTCATGTGCGGGGGTATGGGACATGGGGGTGTCACAGACACATTGCATTATGGGTGGGGTGCATGCACGCATGCTTTCAGCACTTGGCACTGAAAAGGTTAGCCATCACTGACCTAGTATCTTACTTTCCATTTCCATTGTGTTGCTGTTATATACATGAAAGAGTTAAACCTGGAATTACCAAAGGGCACTCTCTCTGAGACTATTTATATTAGTTCCCCACAATATTGTTTTCCAGTAGCTATGGAAAGTTCTGTGGTTTTGAGACATCAATTGACAGAGATACTGCTGTTCATATATCTCCGCTTTTGCTTTGGCATTCAATTGATTTTTTAAAATATGTTTCCTGGTGTTAATAAACATGAAACTATATTTTTACCAACTGTATTGAATGTTCTGTGTGCTCTGATTTAGATATAAGGATTAAGGGGGAGAATGCTGGGTGCAGACTAAATTGGAAATTACCCACAGATTTTCCAATCTATTATAGTTCATAACCTAAAATGAAAATAGCCTAATCTTGCAGTGGCATGATGATGATGATGACAACAACAACAACAATATTCTTTCAAAGAATTATGTGAATAAATAAATAATTATGTGAATAAATAATTGTTTTTGTTTGTTAAGTATTGGGAAGCAAGATTTATTTATTCAATTTATATGCTGCAGACCCAGGGCAAAACAATGCCTTTTCAAATGAAAGGCCCAAGCAGCTCAAGGTATCCTGTCAGGAGTGCAGAATTTTTTTTTGTAATGAAATTTTATAAAATAGAAAATGCAGTCAGCCTAGATTTAGTTGAATGATGAATGTAATCATGCTCTTAAATAAATAAAATATATAGCTTTCTCCCAAAACTCCTCATGCAACCTCACACAGAGGAATGGTATGCTGTATTGGCCTTTAAGGTCCACCAGAGCATGAAATCAATGTCACAAGTCACGCAAGGGAAGGCCATTTTTCATTTCATGCCTAGGTCATCAGTAGTTCTTTGGCACCAGCAATGATAGTTTTAGGGCTTGTACTTTTTCTGTGAATTCATATTCAAGTAAATGCTTTGAATGAAGGAAAACAGCTATTATTGTAAGATATACTATTAAACTCCCCAGCCTTTAAATTCCTGATAATTGCAAATACATGACACTTTTAAAGATGCAGGGTAGAGAAATGGTAAAGTTGGTTATCAGTCACAGTTCTAATTCTTTTTAATGGTAAGGATACAACTGATTAGTCTGGCACATTTTGGTTACTATGTCCTAGGAACACCCAAAACTAAGTTTAACCTCAAGCATGCTCACATTGTTATATGCAAGCCAAGAACCATGGTGGCACAGTGGTTAGAATGCATTATTGTAGGCTAATTCTGCCAACTGCCAGCAGTTTGATTGTAATTAGCTCAAGGTTGACTCAAGGTTGACTATCCTTCTGAAGTCAGTAAAATGAGGACCCAGATTATTGGGGGCAATATGCTGATTCTGTGAACTGCTTAGAAAGGGCTATAAAGCACTATGAAACAGTATATAAGTAAGTGCTATTGCTGTTGCTATTACTTTGCCAGTTAACATATTATTTGTTGTTTCTTCCAAGCAGGAGATATAAGTAGTTTAGGTCCACATTCATGTTCACTTAAATAAGTATAACTAAATAAAGATTTTTAAATTATTTTTATTGCACTATGTAGACAGAAGATACTCTAATTTTGATATTAACTCAATTATTCAAGCAAAGAGGTTTTCCTGATTAAATTGTAAAGGTCCAGTATTGATATTCCATACTGTATCCATTTCATAAGAACCCATGACTCCTGTTTTCAATGTAATCACACAGACATTTTTTTCTTCAAATGTACAAATGAACTATAGTTTTTTTGGTGCTCTGAAGTTTGGGGGGGACGATGACAAGAAGGCTTAGAGTGATGCAAACAGCATCAACAAGTACCCCTTGTAGCTGCCAGCAGAACGTACAGCTCATTCTGACAAAAGCAATAAGAAACTACAGTTATTCCTATGTTACAGCCCAAGTATGGTGGCATCACTTAGGTGTTAAGTACTCTGACAAAATAGAATTTGTTGGAATTTACTGGATAAAATGTATTTGAAACACATTTTTATTCTTTGCCAACATCACCACTTTGCTTAATTACAAAGCTGAGAATAACATTATAAAAGCTATATTTAAGATCTAGGACAAAAAGCCATTGGTCATCTTCGTTTCTCCCATGGGTACCTTACCAAACAATGAAGATGAAGAATAAGACTTCATTTATAATGGAAATCTCTGCCTTAGAAATCACCCAATGGACCTTCTGAATTCGAAAGATAGCTGAAGGCTATCAGGATATAAAGAAAAATGAGGTCTAGAAAAATGTCTTCATCTTAAAATATAAGTAAATCTCCCTGGTAATGATGTTGTGCTTCTTTCTGTGCCTTGTCTATCACATCTGTTTTATCTTTTTATGAATTCATTTATAATAATGAATACCATTTTAGATGTTTTATTTATTACCAATGTGACCAGGTGGAATTGACTGTACCTATTGTTTTATATAAAGTATCAAGATATTTGCACTCTAATCTAGATTAAAAACGAATTAATGTTTACAGAGCCTGAAATTTAAAACTGCAGAAAGTTATGAATACATTTGAACATAAATCCATTAAAACAATCTACACAAATGACATAAATATTTTTCCAAATGCTAAATTTCATTTCAACAAGACATCTGATATTTATAGCCCTGTTGTAGACAATTTGCCACAATTTGCTTTCTTCCTCTACTACAAAGTATATTTTGTGTATTTCTGTTGCCAGAGAGCCAATGTAGCTACAACAACTTTGACAATTGTTTTATCAACTTCACCCCCACATTGGTACCAAACCAGAATATATTGCAGTTTTATAGGCTTAGTTAAGATTTAGAAATATGATAATTACATAAGCAAGCAAATATTTCATATGGTTTATACTTAATAATCACTGCATATCCAAAATGCAGTTATTCATCAGTTACACGAGATCACAGAACTTTAGGGTACTAATGGGATTATGTTGATGATATTCATATTTGGTGGATTATCTAAAATTGTTTCTTTTCAGAAGGAAAAATGGGATGTTTTAGTACTTTGATTATCCTGCAGTGTTATACCATTAAAGCTTTAATAAGGAAAATATAGAATTTGTGACAAATAGATTAATTGTAGAAAGAACTATAATTTCTTTGAAGTGGAAAATAGAAATATGTTAATTAAAGAAAGAATTTTAAAAAGTTTTGAAGAGGAAAGTAGACATTCAATCTATTGAAGAGCTTTTAAGACAACCATGGAATATATTACTAATTAGCACTCATTTTATAATAATTGGCTGATGAGAATAAATGAAGAATGTTTCTAAATACTTATCTGGAATTTGCTTCTATTGGAAGAAAGAATTTCAAGATGTTTTCTTTACTAATATAATTCAGAGTCTAATTTGGTTTATATATTATTATACAACATATATTTTATATTGGTCTGCAAGAAGATCTAAAATTGTGGGATTGGAGCCCTGAAAAATATGAAAAGGGTGAAGTTTCAAGGTGTCATGTTCACCATTTTGATTTTTTAAAAATTCCTTTGAAGATACCATGGATTCATTTGCTTTAAAATTATTTGTGCCAGTTCTGGATTTTCATAAAATATTTTTTCTAGGAATAAATCTGAAATAATGTGGCATAGTACAGCACTGACGGGCAGATATCTCATTATGGGAAGTTATTTGAAGACTAGCGGACTGGAAACCATTAAGATTTGATGGTGGAGAGCCATCCACAATGACACAAGCTTTGTAAATTAATTTTATGCAAACTTTCAAGTTCTTTTATTAATTTTCTTCTTGATCTTAAAGATAACTTGTTACATTAGTTATCACTTAATAGACGTCTTAAAATGAATGTGTGTGTTATAAAATGGGAAATATGTATACTGTATTTTTCGGTCTATAAGACGTACTTCCACACACCCCCCCCAAAGTGGGTGGAAATATCTGTGCATCTTACAGAGCAAATGTTGCTGAAGCCCACCCACTGGCTCCCACCCTTCAACTGTTTTCAGCCTCCATGCACCCCATTTTCGGCCTCCACGTCCCCATTTTCAGCTTCTGCATGTCCCATTTTAGGCCCATTCCACGCGGTAGGGGTTGCCACTGCTCGCCGCCACTTATCACCGCCTCTGTGTATCCCGTTTTTGGCTTCCATGCACCCCATTTTTGGCCTCTGCACATCGTGTTTTGGGCCCGTTCCAGGCAGTGGCAATCAGTGCAATTGCTGCCACCACCTATTGCCACTGATTGCCACCAATTGCCGCCACTTGGAACGGGCTGAAATCAGGATGTGCAGAGACTGAAAATGGGACACGCGAAGGCCAAAAATGGAATGTGTGGAGGCTGCAATAGGCGGCAGTGATCCCCTCAGCCTGGAACAGCTGATTGGCAGTATTCTGGAGGTGGATCCAACCACCAATCAGCTGCTCATGATAAATCAGGCTGTGATAACGTGCTGAAGCTGACCAGGCTGTTTGCTGCAAGGATGCTAGTGAGATGAATACCGATGGATGCTAGGAGGCAGATTTTTTTTTCTTGTTTTTCTCCTAAAAAGCTAGGTGCATCTTATAGTCCGGAATATCTTATAATGCAAAATATATGGGTATGCCCCATTTCAAAATTCCAGTGTTATTTTGGAATAGTAAAGTGGGTGGCATATACACTTAATACATAAAATAAAATAAATAAAAATAAAATCTGAAAATAGACTTGAGTAAAAATAAGACCTACTTCTATTAAAAATCTTTTCATTATGTTTCCATTGGTCAAGCAGAAAAGAATACACTAGAGTGTATTCACTAGAGTAAAATAAAGAGTATACAGAAACTTCAGTTAAAAATAAATCTATTATATTTCATTTGTGCTAGGTAAAGCATGACAATTATAAATGAAAGTTACAGCCTTAATTTGTAGACCATATATGACATTTCACCATAACTTTCAGCTTGTGCTTATTTTCTACCTTTTCCTATTTACGGAGTAGATTAGGGTACAATTGTATGTTGAATAGCAGTCTCAGATTCCCCCCACTCCCTGAGATTAGTATTGTCTTATATTTTACATTGGGAATAGCTATGCAGATAGGGTTAGAGTTCAATTTTTGAATGGAAATTAAGGTTGGGAAAAAATCGAGCTCACAATTATATATTTTTGAAAACATTTGCAATTATAAGAATCAACATGTAATAAAACTGCTGTTTTGCATTTATTTGTTTTGTGGATGTTTGTATTGTTTTATCATTTAGAATTATAAGAGTTGGCTTGGTTCAGTTGAGTGGGTGTAGAAACTGAATAAATAAATATAAAAGCATGGTGGCATATGCTCAGATATTTAATCTCTTGACTCTATATTAAAGCCTCTATTTTTAAATATAGAAATGTTGTAACGTATATTCAGTGATCTATACATCATTTCAGTTCTTAAGATAAATAAAGTTTGTGAATAGTAATCAAAACTTTATAAATATGATCAATATTTATAAATTATAAACATAATCTATAATTATGTTTTTCATAATTATTATGGAGAACATACCATGTTTTTGAACTTGTGAATACATGGGCAAAACTTTACATATGTGGAATCTTTTTTTTAAAGGAAGATGGTCTTCTGACAATAAAGCTTGCTCTAAAAATAAACAAGAGCATTAATTGTTATCATATGTTCAATTGATAAAAGATAATAGAAGGGGGGAAAAGTAAAAATATCCATCAGTTCCATATGATGGATAATTATTTTAATTTGACACACTAGTTCTCAATGGATTCAATAGATGTGATTACTGAAATGACATTCCTTTATTCAAATAATATAAAAGTCAACCTAATTTAATTTCTTTTTCTTCTGTTCAATCAAGTCCAATTCTCAGAAATGCCTGGTGAAACCCCTGAAGTTTTCTTGGCAAGTTTTTTCATACATAGTTGCCATTGCTTCCTTCCTAGGGCTGAGAGAAAGTGACTGACCCAAGGTCTTCTGGCCAAAACAGGACTAGAATTCACACTCTCCTGGTTTCTAATCTGAAGCTAAACACTATACTGATCTGGCTGTCATAATTTAATTTTTAGCTTTATTCCAACTGTCTCATATAACAATTGTTCATAATATGACAGTGATGAGAAAATAACCTTACAAACTGTCACTGCGTTCTTGTATTTCCCAGCTGAGCTGTCATTTTTGGTCTAATAGGCTTACTGTAGTTTTGCCAAGTTTTGTTATCAGTATTAAGTGCGCAAGCCTCCATTATCCTTCTTCTTACTCCTTTGTTCTCCTGCCAAGAGGTAAGCAAGGAACGCTACCAAGATGTAGCCAATTAATTAGATAGTAAGAGTTATCTTTATTTTTTTTACTTTTACAATAAAATGAGCTTTATTAGAAATACTTCTTTCGGGTTTTATTTTCTTAATGTATACTTTTGAGGAAAAGCCTCGGTCCAAACCTCTAAACCAGGGTGCGATTATCCCAGAGCCAGGATGGGATCAACTCCCTGACACCTGGTAGCAGTCGGACGGTTAAAAGTTATGGCTTTTTCCTTGTTTGTTACTTCTGATAAGACCTCTTAGGCTAGTTAGTTAGGATGATTAATTTTGCGACTGAGGACCGCTAATCTAATTATCTACTAACATGCCGAAGAAAAAAAAGAAAAAAGGAAAAATGCAACCCAGAGATTTCTCCACAACTGATTTATACTCTTTTGACCAAGAAGAGACAAAAAGGAGTTTTTCAAGTTTTCGGCCGCTTGCCTCTGCAACCCGACTAGGAGAAACAGCTGTGGGAGAAACTCAAACTGATAAAATGCCCTTGCAGAGGCTTCAGGAACAACAATATGAAAGAAATGCTGCTTTTGAAGGCGATGAACAACTGAGGTCAGTAATATCTCCTAATCATGCATTTTCACAGATAATTCCTGTAGAAGCCCAAAGATTTGAAATGCTTAGTGCAAGGCCAAAGTTTTCACAAACCGTGGAGCATTTTTCCTCCCACACACAGAGAGAAAAGATTTGTTATTCTCCTCAAAGCCCCGAGCTTACTCAGCGTGAGAAAGATATCAAGTTCTATCGGGAGCATATCAAATATTATGAAAATGAGCTATCCCAGTTTAAGATGGATTTGCTTATGCTTGAGCAAGATAAGAGAGGGCCTCATGACTTAAAAATCTCTAAAAGCACCATTTTGGCTTCTTCTTCAGAGCCAAAGACACACCCCCTGGTGGATTCTGTGTCAGGCCAATTAAAACAGAGGGCAATGTACACGTCACATGAAATCCTCCCTGATCAAATTACAAGTGCCATATATGCAGACCTGCCCAAGACTATAGGTGCAGCACCATCTGCCGGCCAAAGTAATTTACAAGAGGAAGCTGAAAGGCAACACAGTTTGCATAAACATTTTGAATTATTGCAGCAGACGTTAGCAAATGTGTCCTTGGCTCGTTTAAATATTCAGGCTGAAATGCCACAAGTGTTTCCACAGACCCGATCTCCTACACCCCCTGGTGGTGCTGGTGTCTCTTTAGATGGAACACAAGAATACTTAATGCAGCAAAGACAGGCTCAAGCACAAATGGCAGCTGGAGTGCAGCAGATTCCAATGCAACAGCCACAAATGCCTGCATATGTGCCCCTAGCCATGGCACAACCAAGACCAGCTCCTGGTCCACCTCCAATGGCACAGCCAGCATATCAAATGCATGTTCCTCACCAGGCATTTTCTGTTGCCCCACTAACTGGTGAGTCCAAACTAAAAATGTCAGGACGCAATTATAAAGCCTGGGTCAGTGAGATTACATTATTGCTTCTCAGAGAAGGCACTCACTGCATGATTTTTAATCCTCCTGCTCAGCCATGGACTTTTGCAATAAGAGATTTAGAGATTAGAGCTCGCACAACATTATTGATGTCCATGGATACTGAACTGCAGGTCACTTTTCCGCCTGATGCAACAGCCCAACAAATTTGGGCCCAATTGGAAAATTGCTACAGGCCTGTTTCAATTGAATCTTCATGCTTGCTCATGTCTGAGCTCCACGGTTCGAGATTGAAACCTGGTGATCAAATTGGAGGACATCTGACTAAACTGAAAGGAATCAGAACAGAATTGAGAGAAAGAGGTCATAATATTGATGATATTAAAATGATCAGCATTATCATTAACTCATTGAACTATGACTGGAAAGATGCTGTTACAAAAATTAACCAAGTCCCTATTGCTCAACGCACAGTGGACAATGTATGTAGACTGTTAATTGAAGAGGAAGCTTTCATGCTAGCCACGCCACATTTGAGGGAACCACTCGCATCAAGAGCTCCAGTGAGGCGTCACTTCCGAGGAAGGGCCTACATTCCAAGGATGTCAAGATGCAACATCTGCAATCGTGTGGGACATGCCACCCCAGATTGTCCCCAACGAGCACCAGCTCCCGTCTCATACCAGCCCAGAGGAACAGACTCCAGAGGCAGAGGCAGAGGTGGAAGACAAGGTCGTCGTGGTCCAAGGCGTGATCCACAAGCTCCACTTGCTACACTGGCAATAACCAACGATCCACAACCTCATCCAGAGTATGATAGACGGCTTTTGTGGACTTTGGACAGTGGTGCAGCATTGCATGTTACCTACAGAAAGGAACTTTTCACAGAGATGCATGAACCTGAACCTGAGCTACGAGAACTTTATTCTTTTTCCAATCATCCTTGTAAGGTCATAGGAAAAGGAACTGTTTATGTTGAAGAGCTCGATACATTCATCCCTGATGTTTATTACATACCAACAGCAAATAGCAGTTTGCTTAGTCAGGCACACTTATCTAGAGCTTTAAAGTTCCAGGTTCACCACCTTGAGAAAGCAAGTTACATAGTTAAAAATGGAGATATTGTTGCTGAAACCATGTTGATTGGTGGTGTTTATTACTTAAAGCCAAAGCCTAAATCGCAAGCACAGGCAAGTATATAAACTTCAAAGAAGGAGAGCGCAGGCCCAGAGAGAGATGCTCCAGAGAGAGATCCTGTTGCTACTCCAAAGGCTCCTAAAGCCAACAAAAAGAAAACCAGGAAACAGGTTGCTCAGAGCAAGCCTGAGGTTCCTCATAAAACTGCTAATGTTGAAAATTCACTAACTGATAAACCTTTGCATTACAGGTGTATCCACAAATGGCATAGAAGATTGGGGCATGCCAGTTTCCGTGTTCTTAGAAAAATGCCGGAATTCACAAAAGGTTTGGATCTAAAGGGGTGTAAGGTGTTTTTGGATTGTGCTGTCTGAAAGAAGGCCAAATCCAAAGCGGCAGCCATTCCCAAACACGCTACACGCCTGTCAACATGCATTTTTGATTTGGTACACACTGACATAGTTGGTCCATTTCCGCCAACGCTTGGTGGCAGGAAATATTTTCTAACAATTGTTGATAATTATTCTAGATATGGATATGTATATCCTATGAAAGAAAAATCTGAGACTTTTCAGATCTTTAAAGACTTTGCAGCCCTTGTGTCTACCCAACACCAAGTTCGCATCGCCAGAATCCAGAGTGATCGTGGTGCTGAATTCATGTCTCAGCGTTTCCAGGATTGGATGCGTAAGAATGGAATTATCCATCAGACTTCAGCTCCTTACACACCGGCTCATAACGGGGTCGTAGAACAACGTCAAGGGGTCCTGCAAACCATGATGCGTTGTCTCCTAGAAGACGCCAACCTTAGTATGCCATACTGGGGTGAAGCTATCAAATATAGCTTCCGGGAGTGCGGGAGGATCCCTTGGAAGGCAGGGCGGAGGACTTTGGACAATACCTGTATGACAAAATCGCTCAGATCCGGGGGGATTTGGACTCCGACTGGGTAGATCAAGGCAGGGTGACAAGTAATAGTCTTGAGAATATTATCTGGGGAGAGTTTGACTCTGTGACCCCTGAGGATGTGGACAGGATTCTGGGGAGACTGAGTGCGGCCACATGTTTACTGGACCCGTGTCCCTCCTGGTTGGTACTGGCTTCCCGGGAGGTTACACGAGGCTGGCTCCAGGGCGTTATCAACGCTTCGTTGAGTGAGGGCCACTTCCCCACTGCCTTGAAAGAGGCGGTGGTGAGGCCCCTCCTCAAGAAGCCGTCCCTGGATCCAGCAATATTGGCTAACTATCGTCCTGTCTCCAACCTTCGCTTTATGGCGAAGGTTGTTGAGAGTGTGGTCGCGCAACAGTTTCCACAATTCCTGGAGGAAACATCTTATCTAGATCCGTTCCAGTCAGGTTTCAGGTCTGGGTACAGCACGGAAACGGCATTGGTCGCGTTGGTTGATGATCTCTGGAGGGCTTGGGACAGGGGGTGCTCCTCTGTTCTGGTCCTGTTAGATCTCTCAGCGGCTTTTGATACCATCAACCATGGTATCATGCTGCATCGGTTGGAAGAGCTGGGGGTGGTAGGCACCGTGTTATGGTGGTTCTCCTCCTTCCTCTATAACCGGTCGCAGTTTGTGTTGGCAGGGGGGCAGAGGTCGACCTCAAGGCCTCTTATATGTGGAGTGCCACAGGGATCAGTCCTCTAGCCCCTTTTGTTCAACATTTATGTGAAGCCACTGGGTGAGATCATCCGTGGTTTTGGGGTGAGATACCATCAGTACGCTGACGACACCCAGCTGTACATCTCCATCCCAGACCACCCCAACGATGCCCTTGAAGTGATGTCCCAGTGCCTGGAGGCTGTGCGGATCTGGATGGGGAAGAACAGGCTCAAGCTCAACCCTTCCAAGACTGAGTGGCTGTGGCTCCCGGCATCCCGATATAGTCAGTTGACTCCATCACTGACTATTGGGGGCGAGTCTCTGACCCCCACAGAAAGGGCTTGCAATCTGGGAGTCCTCCTGGATAGGCAGCTGTCCTTGGAGGATCATCTGACGGCTGTGACCAGGGGGACCTTTTGTCAGGTTCGCCTGATTCGCCAGTTGCGGCCCTTTCTCGATCGGGATTCCCTGTGCACAGTCACTCACGCCCTTGTCACCTCTCGCCTTGACTACTGTAACGCTCTCTACATGGGGCTCCCCTTGAGGAGCACCTGGAGGCTTCAACTGGTCCAGAATGCGGCCGCGCAGGTAGTGACGGGAGCAACATGGTGTTCCCATGTAACACCGCTCCTGTGCGAGCTGCACTGGCTCCCGGTGGTCTTCCGGGTGCACTTCAAGGTGTTGGTTATCACCCTTAAAGCGCTCCATGGCATAGGGCCTAGTTATCTGTGAGACCGCCTACTGCTACAAATGACCTCCCACTGACCCGTGCACTCCCACAGAGAGGGCCTCCTCAGGGTGCCATCAGCCAAACAATGTAGGCTGGTGACCCCCAGGGGGAGAGCCTTCTCTGTGGGGGCACCTACCCTCTGGAACCAGCTGCCCCCTGAGATAAGGAGATCTCAAGACCTCAGTGCCTTCCGCCGTGCCCTTAAAACCTACTTTTTTCAACAAGCCGGGCTGGCTTAGGAAGAAATTTTAGACGTTTTTTAAATTGGTTTGTTAGTTTTAAAATTGGAGCCAAATTTATATGTATTTTAATTCTTAATATTTGTATTGTATGTTTTTAATTCTGGCTGTTCACCGCCCTGAGTCCTCAGGGAGAAGGGCGGTATATAAATTTTAAAATAAATAAATAAATAAATAAATAAATAAATAAATAAATATGCAAATTACATTGTCAACCGTACTTGGAGCAGTGTAATAAATCAGACTCCTTTCTTCATGATGTATGGTTACAAACCAGATCTCAAAAAACCTCCATATTTTTGGTTCATACGCTATGGTGAACATTCCCTTAGCTCAAAGAAGAAAAGGAGGTCCAGTAGCAAAGAGACTGAGATTTATGGGTATTGATGATAACTCAAAATGGAGCAAATTTATTGACTCTAAACATGTAATTGTGATTTCCCAATCTGCTAATTTTGAGGAAGATGTTGACTGGTCCAGGATTCATTCCAATGATCCTGGAGTTTATTTTCCTAGAGATGATGTTGTTGATGCCACGCAGCCTGATGACCAAGATTCACAGGCAAATGTTCCATCCACCAGTTCTTCTCCACCCGATGTTCCGTCTTCGCGAGCTGCGGATGCTTATGCTAGCGACGAATGTGAGGACGAGGACGAAGCAGAAGAAGAATGGACTGTTGTTCTGAGACGTTCCAAGAGGGCCACAAAAGGAATCCCTCCACAACGATTTTCGTGGCAACTGACAAAAGCACCCTTGCCTTTGATTTGCAATGTTACACTTCCACCTGATACGTTCACACAAATCAAGTATCTTCCTGATTCAGAGCAAGAGAAGTGGTATGATGCAATGCAGGTTGAAATGGAAAGTCTAAAGAAACTTAAGGTGTTTACTCCTGCAAAACCTCCAGCAAACAAAAGAATCATTGGCACTTGATGGGTCTACAGAATCAAAAAGAAACCAAATGGTGAGTCATTGTACAAAGCCAGACTTGTAGCTCAGGGTTTTGCTCAACGTTATCCTGAGGACTACACAAATACCTACTCACCGACAGTCAGAACTGAGAGTGTAAAAATTGCTTTAGCAACTGCAACTATCCCTGGTTTAGAAGTTTTCCAGTTCGACGTGGACACGGCTTATCTACATGCTGACCTAGATGAAGAAATCTATGTGAGAGGTCCTCCAGGGTTCCGACAGCAAGAAGGGGATACCTGGTTTCTACAAAAAAGTCTTTATGGTTTGAAACAGTCTGGTTTAATGTGGTACTTATGTCTTACTGACAAACTAAATTCAATGGGCTTTATTAAGTCCGAAACTGATGAGTACGTGTTCACAAAAAAGATCTAATAATGCCTATGAAATAGTTCTTGTTTATGTTGATGACATTGTTTATATTGGTCCAAATAAGCAGATGAATGAAAGTTTTGCCAAAGCTTTGCAGAGATACTTCACATTGAAATCTTTAGGTCATATTAGCACTTATTTAGGTGTTCAGATTGACAAAACACAGAAGGGGTTTAGTCTTTCACAAGAAGATAAAATTGAGCAAATTTTGCATCATTGCAACATGAAGGATGCTAACACAACAAAGACACCCATGCAAACAGATTTTCACAACTTGACACAAGAACCGAGTCCTGAGTTCGAGGATCAAACACTTTATCGTTCAGTCATTGGGTCACTGTTGTACATTAGTAGTTGGACCAGACCCGACATTGCACTTAGTGTCAATCTCTTGTCACGACACGTAGGTAAGGCAAAACAGTTTCATTGGACATGCATTAAGAAATTATTGAGATACCTAAGGCACACAAAACACATGAAGTTATTGTTAGAGCCAACACATACTGATTATGCAGAGTTATGTTGTTATGCAGATTCTGATTGGGCAAGTGATAAGAAATCACTCAAAAGTACTTCAGGTTATATGATGTTCTTAAATGGATGTCCTGTTTATTGGCAAGTGCGTAAACAGAATTTTGTTTCTTGTTCATCTACTGAAGCTGAATATGCTTGTGTTTCAGATGCATGTAATTCTCTAACTTGGTTTGATGCTTTGGTCACAGATATCTGGACATGTCCGATCCGACCAATCACCGTGATGGAAGACAATGAATCGGTGGTTTATATTTCTGAATCACATTTTACAGGTTCTAGGTCCAGACACATTGACATCTGTTATCAAAACATAAAACAATTGGTGAAAAAAGGTTTTGTTAAAATGCAATATGTATCTACACATGATCAAATTGCAGATATCCTCAACAAGCCACTCCCAGCAGCTCAACACGAGTATATGCGTAGGAAGATGTGCCTTATTTGATGATGTACCTGATGTTCGCTCAACTGGCAAAGAAGGGGATTGTCACTGCATTCTTGTATTTCCCAGCTGAGCTGTCATTTTTGGTCTAATAGACTTACTGTAGTTTTGCCAAGTTTTGTTATCAGTATTAAGTGTGCAAGCGTGCATTCTTTTCTAGCCTCCATTATCCTTCTTCTTACTCCTTTGTTCTCCTGCCAAGAGGTGAGGCAGGAACGCTACCAAGATGTAGCCAATTAATTAGATAGTAAGAGTTATCTTTATTTTTTTTTACTTTTACAATAAAATGAGCTTTATTAGAAATACTTCTTTCGGGTTCTATTTTCTTAATGTATACTTTTGAGGAAAAGCCTCGGTCCAAACCTCTAAACCAGGGTGCGATTATCCCAGAGCCAGGATGGGATCAATCAACTCCCTGACACAAACAATCCTTGCATTTATGACCTTTGAAGGTCTATAAAGCAAATGGAACCTGAAATAAGACCATAGGCACAGTTGCAGTTCCCCATAGTGATTGCTTTGCTTAACAATCAAATTGCCAATCATAGCTGTAGTTACTAAATGATGACTACCTGAATTCGTACAATATTTGTATAGACATTTGTATATGGTACCCATGTTCTCTTTGTGTTCTCTTTTGATTTAGGACTAGTTGTCCTATATAGGAAAATGATAGAAAGAACTAGGGGTTATACATAAGTCTGCCCTATCTGCCCTTGGAGATAGCCAACTGGCAGTGGCTTTGGATGAAAGTATCTTTCCTTCAGTCTATGTCCAACCTACTTTTCTGGTCTGATATCTGGATCTTGAATCTGAGATTTTAGAGAGTATTGAGTAAATAAAATCACTGGCAGCAGGAAGTTCTATCAGATTGTGGATATTAAGACTACAATATCTGAAGCAGTCTGTCTTTCTGATTACTTGAGTATTGATTTTGTCAGTGGTGGCCCCTAAACACTGGAAAGTTTTATTTCCTACTTTATTATAATTTCAGCCCTTGACAAAAACATTTTTATTCTCCCAATATGAACTGTGTTATGCTAAAAAGAGTTCTGAAAAAAAAGAGTTAAGTAATTTTCTCCTCTTTACAACCCCATGTTCTCCTTATTGCAAATAATCACAAATTTATCGTAAATGATGGATGTGTATTAACCTGTTTTATGCACATTTGCCTAGTTAGGCGCTACCACTAAATCATATCTGAGATTTGACTTCAGAGAAGATTCATATGCTGCACTATTATACTCATCACGTCAAGGTGACTGTACAAAGACAATGAGTTCACTTAACTGTACCACAGCTTTATCACCCATTCTACTTTATCACCCATTCAGCTTCTCACTCACTGTTATGGAGGGCAAATCACTAAAAACCCTGTTTGCTGTTTCAGCATTATTAAGACAACATCTATGATAGTTGTATGGAGAAAAGAAAATTAGAAAGTATT
Source organism: Ptyas mucosa (assembly GCA_012654045.1). Lineage (NCBI taxonomy): Eukaryota > Metazoa > Chordata > Lepidosauria > Squamata > Colubridae > Ptyas > Ptyas mucosa. Next base: position 20,210,598 of record WNWU01000019.1, on the reverse strand, counting down.
AACAATTTTTAATATTATAAAGAGAATTTCAGTAAAAACTAATGCAAATTATTCATGTGCCTTTCTAAACTGCAAAACCACCTTGCAAACTTTTCAAAAACAGTCTCTTAATGCACTGCAATATTCCTCCCTCCCTCCCTCCTGTTAATGTAAACTACTTTTCTAGTAATTTGCTCTATTTAGTCTCTGGTTTGAGTGTGTCTGAATAATATTCTATATAAGTTCTGCTTCCTTTATTATATGCTTTGATCTATTTGGGGGGGGGGGTCCTGAAACTTGGGCTAACATTAGAGTATATTCAGGGAAATACATAACTTTAAAAAGGTGAAGTTTTGTTTAACCTTGTGCCACCTTCTAGAGGTTATTTTACTGTATCTTGCAAATAGCCCTGCATAGTTCTGTCAATGCTTTGAAAAAGTGATAATACATATCTCTATATGTAAAAGTGAAAACCACTCACACATTAATCACGAAATTTCCAGAACCGTAAAGCCTACAAACTTGAAATTTGCCACATATGTTCTTCTTGGCTTCTAGGTGCTCACTAAGGTAGGATTTTTTGAAATGACCATCAGAGCATTAGTATTTCCTATATTATTATTAACATGCTCTGATGCTAAGGCGTTCTACTCCCCCTCCCCACCTGAAAAGAAATCTGTTCCAAATGCAAAACACAAGCAGAGGAGTTTCACTTTCAGTTTTACTTTCACAGCAGGAAGCAGCGTTAATACAGAACACTTGAGCTAAGCCATGCCCAGCCTCCTTCCTGTCTTCTTCTTGCTCACACAGCAAATACTGTTTCACTTTCTGATGCTAAGGAATTCTATTCCCCCTTCCCACCTCAAAAGAAATCTGTTCCAAATGCAAAACACAAGCAGAGGAGAGCACTTTCAGTTTCAGTTTCAGTTTTACTTTCATAGCAACAAGCAGCTTTACTACAGAACAATTGAGCTAAGCCACGCCCAGCCTCCTTCCTGTCTCCTTCTTGCTCACACAGCAAATATTGTTTGAGTTTCCAAACACCCCTCAACTCTCTCATACACTGAGAGTATGCTAGCCAGATGAATACCAATGGATGCTGGTAGGCAAAGGCAGATTCCCTCTTCCCCCCACTTTATCTTCCTCCTCAGTTCAGATGAATATGTTCCTTCTACTCTAACACCAGTTAAAGGGAAAAGAGGCAAAAAACACAGAAAAAGATTTACAGATGCAATTAGGAAAACACAAGTAAGGGAAGCTGTACACAAGTATCACCAAACTCAGCCCCAAGTCAGTAAACAGGCTGTAAAAAAGTATAAATCTAATAACCCCTACATTAATCAGTCACAAATGAGATCAATGCCTTGGACTGATAAGTATTGTCTGATTTTAAATATGAACCTCAGATTGATTACTCCAGAGACAAGGTTGTTGATCTCGGATCCCAGTTCCCTGTGCCTGGTGCCATCCTCTAAAGCAGCAGGATGAGAGTCCTAGAATGTGCTGCAGTGGTGGTAAAGTCCACCTCCTTCCCTTTCAGCCCTACCCTGAACTCTTACACAGCCTTCTCACCCTCAGCATCCAATGGCAAAGCACTTTCTTTCTGCTGTCCGGAAGTACAATGGATGCTTCCAAATGATGCCTTTTGGAGCCAGAGAGGTGAAGGAGGGAAATTTTATGCCAACATTCAAAGTGCAGGGGCAGGTCTACAACAGGATAGGGAGAACCATGGTGGGGCCTCAGCATCAGCCTTCATTTCTCCAGATATACTTTGTTGATAATGATGACAATGAGAGGGACATCCGTTGTGGAATCTATCCAGGCGTTAATCCATAACTGGTTAGCCAACTGCAGAAGTTACTGTGTGAACACAAGTATATTCTGGAACTTAAGGCTGCTGTTGATTCTGTTCCTAAGGGCTACAAGGACTTCCAAGTGGTGATTAACTCCGATAGGAAGCCTTCTGGAGAGCACTGAGGTTGTTTCAATGCCCCCATGACTGTAGAAGTGGCTGTTCTCATTGTTGGCCAGGATTTTGAGAAGAGAGATATCATTCTCCACAGCAGAGGCAACAGGTTGTTACGAATCAGTGAGACGCACCATGCCTATTACGCTCTCCAGTACCCTCTGATGTTCTGCCATGGAGAAGATGGCTATTACATTAATATACCTCAGTGCGTCCCAAACACCAAGGTTCTTCTCAAGGAGACAATGTCTGCTGCTGCCTTTTACAGCTACAGAATAATAGAGCGTGATGGCAAAGGATGCTACCTACTGCTATTCCGCAACCTTCTCAATCAATTTCTGGTTGATATGTATGCAAAAATTGAGAGTGAAAGATTCAATTGGATTCGTAGAAACCCCCAAAAAACCCTGAGAAGTTAGGAGTATGTGCACCTGAAGGATGCCATGACAAGAACTGACAGCTACTTATCACACCTTGGCAAGATGGTTGTGTTGCATGAGTGAATTCAAGATGCGATGACTTATGTGTGCCATTTCGGATGACCGGATCTGTTCATTACATTTACCTGCAATCCAAAATGGCCAGAAATCGTACAGATCTTTAAACACAGACAAAAATCTCACGATAGACATGACATAGTAGCAAGGGTTCACGTGCTACTTTCACATGAAAGTAAAATATATCATGAAGCTCCTCACTAAAGGTTGCATCTTTGGAAATACCAGATGTCACATGTACTCCATGGAATGGCAGAAACGTGGACTCCCCCACATTCATATTCTTCTGTGGTTAAAAGAGAAGATAAGGCCAGAGTCCATTGACAAAGTTATAAGTGCTGAGGTACCTGAGGTACCTGATCCCAACCTAGACCTAGCCCTCTATGACATTACCAAGACGACAATGATCCATGGCCCATGTGAACCCCTCAATAGGAACTCACCCTGCATGGTGGATGGCACTTGCAGCAAGAAGTACCCCCAGCCCTTTTTGAAGGAAACTCAAACTGGAGGGGACGGCTATCCTCAGTATCGCAGGCAGTCCCCAGCAGACAGTGTCTTCATTGCCAACATCACTGGACTCGATCTTGACAATCTCTGGGTGGTGCCATACAACCCCGTACTGTCTCGTATCTTCTCGGCTCATATAAATGTTGTGTACTGCATGCGCAGAAGCATTCTGATGACATCGGGGTCAGTGGGCGCAGCCTCCCGCTGGTTCTATAGAACCGGTGCGAACCTGGGGCAACCCATTACTGCTCTGATCCCATCAGACTACCACTTTGAGTTAAAACGTCTACAATTTCCCATTAAAGTTTGCTACACCATCACCATCAATAAGGCACAGGGACAGACTTTGAAAGTGGCTGGTGTGCATCTGACGAGTGATTGTTTTTCCCATGGCCAGCTCTATGTGGCATGCTCCAGAGTTAGTTCACCTGACAGCCTGGTCATCCTCCAGCCAGACAGCAAAACCAGGAATGTTGTTTACTGAGCAATTCATCTGAGGGATGAATTTAAAGTCTATGCTATGCCACTTATTAGCCTGGCTACATAGACAAAACAGCCATGGTTGCTGCTGGGATTAAAGGGCTTAAACCCATCTATTTCATTGTTGTTACACTTACAATAATGTCTTCATCTGTAACAGAAACTTACTTTACCATCTCTAGTGAAATAATACAGTCACTTTTTAAACTACTCATTAATTTTCAAGCTTTAAGTGTCAATTTATCAAGCCCCATCACATAGTTTCGTAGTGAAGCACGGGTATCCAGCTAGTTTATAATAAGGAGAACTTTTCTCCAATTAGTGTATATGTCAGTCTTTATGATGGAATTCATGCATTGCCTGAAGGTACGGTATATTTCTATGGTAGTGCTATTCTGCAAAATAATTTCTAGGGCTCTATTAAGACATTATTGATTTTGGATGTGGCAGAAGTAACTTTATAGATTTAATTTTTGTTTTCTTATTAATGCTTGCATTATAGCAGGGAAATATTTTGGAATTACTTCTTGTAATTTACCAAATAAAGTGTGTGGAAAATTTCTTGTCTAGATAAAATAATTAAACTTAGTATTTAAAAACAAGAAACAATGGATGGAAACTAATCAACAAAAGAAGCAACCTGGAATTAAAGAGAAACTTCCCAACAGTGAGAAAAGCTTGTCTTCAGGAGTTGTGGGTGGCTCTATCATTGGAGATTTTTAAGAAAAGACTGGGCAGCCACCTGTCTGAAATGGTATAGGGTCTCCTGCTTGAGTAGGAGATGGACTAAAGGACCTCCAAGGTCCCTTCCAACTCTATTCTGGTTAATTAGTGTACACTATTTCTCTTTTTTATCAGAATTCAGAGTTTGTATGAGGAAATAATTCTTTGTTCTTCTCTATATTAATAATGATTCTGCCCTTGTGGTATAGGGATAAGTATGATGACATATCAGCCATGATATCGTTGTACAAATGGTATGTCTTATGTAGTTTCATCAACTAGCATGAATTATATAACCTTGTCATTTGCACAATGAAATCATGACAATAGTATTTTATTTTGACAATATTGTGGCTTGCAACAGTTACAACTGCTTTAAATGGTATAACCTTCCACTTAAGGGCTAGGAGTGGGTAGCAATATTGAGAACAGCTCTAAGTTGCGTAGCACCACCACTAGACTTACACACCACCTGCTATGTGTATACTTGGAAATATTTCAGCATACCTGTAGTGGAGATGTCAGTTGGGATAGATGCCTTGATGTTAAATTCAGATTAATGTGGAATGTCTGGAGTTGTATTTGGAGGTAGTAACTACACCAAAATCAGCATTAAAAATGTTTTTTTACTAAGGCATTATAAGGAAATAACAATCACATAGTATGAGACAGTCATCAGAGAATATACAGGAATACTAAAAAATGTGATATAATCCAAAATAGTAATCAAAGAATATTTACACAAGCAGCAATGAAAAATACTCAAAAATACAGCAATACAAAGGAATACAGTGTCTAAGCTCTTATGTCAGTCAGGAAATCACATAAAAGATGATGGGCATAAGCCTATTGAAGTCAGTAAATATGCAACAAACTCATGCTTATGTCTACATTGAAGTTATTATCCCATGACTATTTTTATATAAGCTACTTTTGATTAGTTTATACAGATTTCAGACCATAATTAAGTAACCTGCTTTCAGTGGTTTCATCTCACTCAGGATAAGAACCACAAATTTATCATCATGAAATGCCCTTCTGCCAAGGTTCAAGGTTGAGGAATCCTGGAAGTAATTAAACCATCATGACTAAGGAATCTTTGTTTATACCATGTGGCGATAACACCATGTCATGGCTAGGAAGTATCTTTTTCTCAAGGTTAATTGGATTGAAGATGAGAAAGATGATCCTATTCTACACAAGTGTCTAACCAAGGGCAAGGCAAAATAAAGCATGACCCTTTAGCGGGTAAAATAAATGCTTAATTCTGCATAATATACTAAACCATTGGATAAAAATATATACAGTCATAGAGTTTTGTGCACCATGCACCTATGATTAAACAAAACAAAGAAATAGAAAAGAAAGAAAGAAAGGAGGAAAGAATTTCCCCTAGCTGAGAAGGATGTTTTTAAAGGATATTTTTTAATCATTTCCTATTAGTAGAACCCATACATACAAAAAGTTCTGATGAACAACTTACGAATTTGTTTTAAAAAGAGGTTTATAAAAAGTACAGTAATACCTTGGTACGCTTTGAAACACATCGAATTTGGTACTGAATATATTCTGATGTTTAAAAAATTGGCATTCATTGTTCGTCTAGTAGTCAAAGCAGAAGCTAGAACTTTTCAGTGTTGGCAGCCCTGTAGCTCACCACATTATTTCTTATGGGAAATATTTGTTTGGTACTCATAGCTTTTTGTACTCATCGCACCTCTGGAACCAATTAACGATGAGCATTGGGTACCCCTGTATATTATTGACAGCATAACTCTTTCATGACACTAGCTTACTTGATTTATATTTCAATTTTATGATGTTTTTTGAAGATTTCTGGAAAAGCCATAGAGAAACATTTTAAATAAGTATATTAAAACTTTCAGAAACGCGAGTAGTTTAATGGTTAAATACATTTTTTTAAAATATGGATGCTTATTAAAATAAAACCAAAGTAAATGATGCTTTTCATTAAACACACTGAGCCAATGTTCACATGATCTCCCTTTGTGTTAGAGATGATCAATTACTATCTACATAGAAAAATAATTGACCAGGAAGCAAAGTGGGAAATTGTTAATTTTTTTTTTACTTGACTTGTTCATAAACTCTCTCTCATCCACAACTGCTTAATATCATTACAGAGGTAATATTTCTATTTAATTTCCTGAGATGGAAATAATGATTATATATGTGTGCGTATGTGTGTATGTATTCAGTATATATATATCAAGGGTGAAATCCAAAGTTTTCCCCGACTGGTTCTGTGGACATGGCTTGGTGGGCGTGGCAGGGGAAGGATATTGCAAAATCTCCATTCCCACCCCACTCTGGGGCCAGCCAGAGGTGGTATTTGCCAGTTCTCTGAACTACTCAAAATATCCGCTACCGGTTCTCCAGAACCTGTTAGAACCGGATTTCAGAATTTCAGAAAAGCCAAAGGTATTGGGGTTTCAAACAGCTTAGAAAAACTGTTCCATAATTCTACAGAAAAGGTCTTTCCTAAACTATATGATGAGTCCTAAATAGGGAAGACTCACCAGTTCCATCCCACATGCACATATAAGTAGATTCTTATAAGACAGTTCAGAGAGAACTGTCCCAAAATTAATTGGGAACTGAACCCTGTAGGATTTTATAAAGTAAAAACAGCTGTTCAAGCTACTTGGAAGTAAAACTGGTGTAGTGAGTGTAACATTAAAATTATGCTACTAATAGGATCACTGAGTACTTGTTACTATACTTCTTTAGTGACATCCATTGCTGCCCCTCAGTATCGGTCTTTGAAACATGAATGCTCTAGTAAATTATAGCAATAGAAAAGAATAATATCTGCCACCCGTCTGTCCACCCCCATAGCATTAAGAATTGAAACTAAGGAGAAGTGAATAATGGGGTAGGTGTTAATAGGAAAGATCAGAATAAACTTAAAATTCATATTATTGACACAAACTTACTTTCAAACATGCATCACTGCCATCATTATTAGTAACGTGAGTTCAAGTCTCCCTCAGATAGATATTTGCCACTATTGCAAACAGTTTTGTTTTCATAAGCCACAATAAGTAAAATAAATAAATGAATAAATAAATATACAGTTCAGAATTCTTGAGATGCAGTTTTAAAAAGTTAAATTGGAATATGTTCATTCAATATGTAATGATCAGTTGTTGTCATCTTGTTTTTCAACAGTTTCTATCATATCTATTTTTATCTTCAGAAAATTTCAAGAAAAAAATAAAATTAAGCTCACAAACCCAGTTGGATTTTTCTTCTTTTGAGAATTCTATATATTACTTTTAGTGTAATTCTGAGGCATCATTTTTTCAAGCCTTGGAAGAGGGTAAAAATAGAAATTTGAAGACCACATGCAGATGTTCACTCAGAAGCATTATGATTTTAAGATAAGACCATATCCGATGTAGAATAAGGTAGACAAACACTAGAAATTGTAGAAAAGAATAACATTTATGAAGTAATAAGTATTGCATAGCATCCTGAATAGATTCTGGGTGACACACACATTTTACCCTAATTGTCTGATAGTTGATTGATAGCCGAGCCCAGAATCTGTATCAGAGTAAGTGCCTAGTTTCTCTATAGTTAGTGGTATTATAAAGTATTTGTAACTCCAAGCTGCATCAGTTGTATATTATTGAAGGAGGGAACATTGGTATATTCCTTAATGGAATGTCTGTATGATATCATCCTGATTCTTCTAGATCAGCATTTTTAAACCTTGGGGAATTTAAGATGGATTTCAATTCCCAGAATTCCCCAACCATCATGACTGAGACATAGCAGTAGACAGACTTTAATGAGATTCTTGTATTAAGTTAGGAATTGGATCTGATAGGTTAAATGATCTGTTTAACTCTAGGATTTCATGATTCTATGACTATTCTAACTGCTGTTCTTATGATTGTCTAATGGATGCAACATCACTCCAATATCATCGCTGTAAAAAGTAAAAAAGGTTTCTAATGAACTCTGTGGTAGTAAAATCTTGATTACTTGTGCTATAAAGAATTGTTTGTGCCCCCATTGAATGTACAACAGCTTATGTATTGCTATCTCCATCAAGGTTATTTTAATTGAAAACAATTGGCATAAGATACTTAAGAGTCACAGAAGGATAAATTAAAAATCCAGGTTTCAAGCAGAGATAATGATGAAGCTAAAGCATATTTACCTATAGTACAGGTGCTGTTTTCACAACAGTGTCTAAAATTTCATTTATTATATGAGAGGTATACAAGTTGTAAAACCCCCGGACATTTTACCTTAAGAACAGAAAGTAAAATATTTTTAACTGTCTCAAGCACAGGCTATCAAGAGTATTCTGATTTAATAAATGTAAACTTCCAAGAGAAATTTTGTGGAGTTAATTAATGGCTTTGCACTTTAAAAAAAGTGTTGTAACTATACTGAAGTTAACATATCCCTCCTCAAAAAAAATGTTTCATACCAAAGTGTAATACCAAAACATGACTAAATAATTTTCAAGTTTTGTTTAACATTTTCATTGTGATTTGATTTAATTTGATATACAGTAGATGACTTAGATATGTGCATTCTGGGAAATAGAAACAAAATCTCAGTATATCCCATGATACAGTTTAGGTCTATAGAAAAAGGATTCCCAAAAGGATCACAGAAGCATTTATTTCATGAATTATGAGAACTATAGGATAAAATACTACTAAACCAGCAGCAATAACAGTAATTATTATTATAAATAGCACCTGCCATATAAATTATTACTTGGCATATTTTTCAACAGTCCATTTGGATTTTAAAAGAGAACAAATGTTGAAGATATACCAGGGCAATTAAAAAAAATTAAAATAATGTGATTCATTTGCTAGGGGAGGAAATAAACCTCTTATTCAGATATCAGAGTGTGGATTATGTTGACAAGGGACAAGGAAAAAAAACATTGTTTGGAAAACCTACTTAAAGGCCAAATCATTAACTAAAAATGTGAATGAAGGCTGATCAGAGAGGTTATTTTCCTTTAATTTTCTTTTTAGAATAAAGAAATTAAGACAATTTGGATACATCCACCAATGGAACAGATGCTGAGATCAAAGGCCATTTTTTTAGAAGAGGAAGTGAGAGAAAAAAGTAATATTTAGGAATGTAATCAAAGAAGCACAGTGGTAAGCAGCCAAGGAAAATCAGTGGATAAGAGTTTCTGTCAAACATGCAGTAGCACACATTTAAAACTACCAGAGAATGACACTCTTTTATTACTGAAGAATAGATGAAGGACTGAAAACTACAGACTTTTTGTTACAAGTTTTTATGGCACGAGTCATTAACATGTAATGAACAGACCAAAGGTCAATTCTGGCATTTGCTAATGCAAAGCTTTCCTACATTCCTCTGCCTTTCCTACGTTCCTCTGCTTTTTACAGAATACTGATAATGGTTAAGCCCCCTATAGCGCAGCTGGGAAAACATGCTTGGGAGACCATGAAGAAGGTAATTAATGGTAATTAAGAAGTAACATCTGTAGTCATACATATGTGACTATTTTAATCGGTCATGCAAAACTATTTTACATTGTTCACCTCATTTATCTGGGTACTCAAAGGAAAATGTGCATAAACATCTGACCAGATGTTTGATTAGAACACAAATGTGATCATGCTGATTAAATACTATCCAAATGATCAAGGGTTAGAACATTAATCAAAAAGATAGTCCTTGTATTGATTTCACTCCTGAGACTGAATGAGCTGACTGAATGTTGAAGAGATCAACATTCACTAACCATTGTAGTTTAATCAACAAACTATAGTCAAACAAATCACAGTTTAGTGGATCAGGAAGATTATTTTCTGGAAAGCATTATTTAAAAAAAAAGCACAAGATAATGTCCTGTAATTTAATCTTGCCTATCAGAATGCCGTGCTTTCTTCTCAGATTTCTTTTGAAATGCTGAACTGTTCCATCAAATTCCCTGTGATGGTGTGAAGGTCATGGATCTGTAAAAATGTGCTGCATTGCTTTTCATAATTTATGAATCTGCATGCTAAATTTTCTCTGTGACAGATGAAACTCATCCAAAAAAGAATGAGACTATAAGAGACTTGTCAATATTCTGGAAAAACAATGATTATAGAATCGATTAGAGTCAGTAGCAATCAAGCTCAAGGAAGAATGAGTATCAATGTCTTCTCCTATGGACCAAACATTTATACCCCAATTTCTGATTACACCATTATTTGATATTTTATTTAGAACATGTCGAATTGATTTATTTTCAATTTTTAAAAATTATGGATAGCTCCTATACATAAATTTAAAAACTGTAAATAGAGCCTACTTTTAAAAACCTAATGGATATGCATGATTGCATAAAAACTACAGCATTTTTAAAATTCTGAGGTAAACCAGGATAGGAATTATAGATAAAAAACTACTTTATTTTAATATTTCTGTTTTTATCCAGATTCAGAAGAATGGATGTTTCTTTTTTCAACCAGAAAGAGATGGAAAATTTCCACTTCATTGAATTTCACTCAAATGTCTTCTCTTCCTACATACATCTGGCAATTGAAAGGAAAATCAAATGGCAACTGTCTCATTCTATATCTTGGCATCTTCAAATTTCTTATTCAGAGAAAGCAATAAAGATGACATCTCTCTGCAGGCTGAATTCTCAATTTCCATAGTTACATTACAGAGGAACAAATCAGTATCTTCAGTGTGTAGAATAATTCAGAAAGAGATGGGTCAATCTGTCATAGCTGATTTTTCTCACTTTCTCATTTTTTTCTAACACTAAGTTCATTTTGGTCCATGTCCACATCTCTTTACTTTAGAAAAAAAAAGAACAAATTCCATTTTATACTATAAATCCTATAAAGGTCTATTTCAGGATCTGACATATACATCTCTAATCTAGACATAAAGAAGATGCCGAAAAGGCAGAGGCAATTGTAATTTTTCATTACCATAGCAGATGATCAGCAGATAAATTAATTGAGCAAAATGAAGAGAAGGCTGAGATTTGGTCTAAGAGAACAAAGCTTTTGGAAGACTGATTGGATGAGGTCTGATTAAATTGTCACATTGTAGTATTTGCAAGTTGCTTTCTTTAATATTCCATGCTTCATTTTGACCTAAACCATGGTGCATGATAATCACTTACTTATATCACTTACTTGGCAGCACTTTCAAATTGTTGAGGATTTTACCATTATACTTTTAAAAAATATATATGCTCTTTTATACGCTGAAGAACCTCACAGTAAAATGCATATTTCTAGAGTGCAGCCCCTCCCTTTTTTTAAGCCTCTATTTTTTTCACTGTCTTATATAAAAGTCTTTCAAACCTTGTTATGTTTATTATCCTTTGGGAACCTGATCTGATGGAGTCTGAATTTGGACATCTCTTGGATTGCATGACAGCTCCTATTTCCCAAAGGAATCGACAAACACAACTCTAGCACACCAACTTATTTTTTTTTTACTGCAAAGTGAAGAACAAGCTGCTTTTGGTTGGAGGCTTCTTGATCTTTACAGCAAATTTATAGAAGGTCATGCAAGAGTTGGTGAGAAAACCGAGATCAGTCCAAGTAAATGCATTAGCTATAATGATAAAACATCAAGTTGATATTTTGCTAAGGAATTTTCATACATTCGGGCATTGTCACGGAGCTCATTTTAAAGTGTCCTGTTTCTTTGTTAATCAGGTACACCAGAACTAGATGATATGTAGAATTATGACCGTTGTTACCATTTCTGATGATTAATTAAAATAAACATTCTTGATAATTCCTTGATGGCATTCAGGGACAAAAACGAGGAAAAGTTTTTGCAATATAAGTTAAAATGAGAGGCATTCAGTGGTGAAATCCATTTTTTTAAACTACTGTTTCTGTGGGCGTGGCTTGGTGGGTGTGGTGTGGTGTGGCTTGGTGGATGTAGCAGGAGAAGGATACTGCAAAATCTCCATTCCCACCCCACTCTGGGGCCAGCCACAGGTGGTATTTACCGGTTCTCCAAACTGCTCAAAATTTCTGCTACCACTTCTTCAGAACCTGTCAGAACCTGCTGGATTTCACTCCTGGAGACATACACACAATGATGAATAAAATGAGCACTATTGTTCCATTCGTTTTTGCAAGACGTTTCTACTCTACAAGCTTTCAGGTGTATTGGAGTTGCATCTAGCAAGGTCAAAACTGGCTGAGACCTTTGAAAGGTATGGTCTCAATACATCGGGGTGGGGGGGTTATGTCAGGTTGGTTTATAAAATAATATCTTCAAAAAGCATGGCTGAAGACAGCTATTCTTCAGGGAAGACAGCTATTCTCCAAGGGAAATAAACTGGGAAGGTAAATACTAAGTTAGGGAAACTAAGAGCAGGAAATAGGCTCAAAATTATTTAAGCCTCTTGTAATTTTAGGACCATGCCTTTTATATCAGTTATGATCTATAATAAAGGATATTGGCCAATTTACTTTTCTAGAGAGATTACTAAATTGACAAAACAATTCATTTTCAATTTGAGATTACCACAATAGTTAGATTTACATAACATTAGCAATGATGTGTTCTCTAAAAACTTCTGCTACAATTAGTGTGGTAGCTGTTAATACTTCCTTAGTTTGCTATTGTCCCATATAGTGAATGCAAATGTATAAACCTTCAGAAAACAGACAGGAAGCAAAATCTGGGTGTGTTGCTAAACATTTGGATAAATGTTTCTGACAAATCTACATTAATAGTTTCATTTTATGAACCCTGAGGTTCACTGGACTCCCCTTTCTCACAGCCTTTAAGCAAAAGCACTGTTACAGATCTACTTCTCCATTTCTTGCACTAAACACTGAATTAGATTAGATCGCTCAGATCCACTCATTTATCTCTTGCTTGGTTTTTTATTTTACACTTAAGAGTCAGCTAACTCCAGTCATATGGTTTGTTTCGTGCTTTTTTTCCCTTTTAGCTTGATACAAAATGATACGTATGTAATTTTAAAAAATATTCCTCAGTGCATTCCTGAGTGCATTCCAAGCCAAAAAATTTCTTCCAATGGAAAAGTTCAATGCCAGAGCTGAAACTGAGCTGTCTTTTTTACATAAAAGTTCATTTGTGGTTACCCTACATTTTGTTCTTGCAGATACTAGAAGTCCATCAGAAAATCTTGGGTTCTCTTCTAGAGTGGAAGTAGCAGTGGCCAAACACTTCCATATTTTTGCCAAGAAACTTACATGGACATGCCCATAAAGCTACCAGGAACTGAGTTCAACTAGAACAGGGGTTAGGAACCTGTGGCTCTGGAGCCTCATGTGGCTCTTTCACCCCTGTGATGTGGCTCCCTGTCACTCAAAATATGCGTCACAACCAATGTGCGACACCCACCAGCACAAGATTTATTGAGCTTTTCAACCCCCCAGTAGGCCAACCATGGATAAATCCAAGAAAAGAAAAGTTTCAGAAGAAAACAGAATGTTTAATTTAACTACATATGCTAGTTCTGTGGCTGCTCAAGAAATAGTCAGGCACGGGAAGGGTTTTGCGGCACCTGGTGTTTTCTTTTCTGCAAGAAAGGAGTCCAAATGGCTCTTTGAGTGTTTAAGGTTGCATACCCCTGAACTAAAACAAGACATGAGTGCATACTAAGTGAAGGGTTGCATGATTTTATCAGACTGTATGTTATGTGTCAGATTTCCATTTCTCCACAACAATTGCCTTCAGTAACATAAACAGATTATTATTCTTATATACCTGAATAGTGATTTAAATATCTATAAATGTACGTATTAAATCTTAGCCTATTGCATCATATAAGCATTTATAGGGTGTCTCCTTGCAACTCTCTGAGAGCCAGGCAACTTGAAAACGATTTTTATCTGTGGCTCACCTATATGGAGGACAGAATTATCTTTCGAGAATCACTTTCTGTTGGAATGCAGAATGTCTTTGTAAATATAATTTTATGATTATTTGAAATAAATCTAATCTAATCTTTTTCTGTCTATTTAAGAACATGCAGCAGGAAAAGATAAAATTGCCATACCTGTTTCTCTTTTATTAACTTAGGAACATTCCATAACATACATTTCTTTTACATGCACATAAGTTAAGCCCTCCCCTCCCCAAATACAAACTCACAAAATAAAGTGTCAGCAGCACATGCTTCAGGGTCTCAGAAGAATTATGATATTAAATAAGAGATTTTATTTTTCAAAGGCTGACATCTCAAGTGACTGCCAAACTACAGAAGATATCTAACTGAATTGCAAGATATCTGTCCTTGAATGAATCCTCATTAAGATTTCAAGGAGAAAATATTGAAATAGGAGATTTGGCATGTAAGATTTTTTGCAGGTAAGATTTTAGCCACTTATTTAATTTGTCTGTTTCTTTACTGAAACCAAGTACCTGGAAAAAATTACTAAGTCCTGACCTAATATCAGGTAAGATATAATAACCTGGTAGCAATGAATACTAATGGTAACCATCTGAAAGAAGAAGAGAGATAGGTGAAAACTGTGTGATAATTTATTATGTGTTGGAAAAATAGCTTCTTTTCTTGGTATGCATGCATAGGGCATATATTTTACTCAATGTTCTTATATATAGTGTGGAAATGTATCTAGTTTTCCATTTAAATGGGTAATTAAATATGTTCGTAGTGTGTTGTAAATGATGACAAGAAAATGACTTTCAAAATATCTTTACCCACTGGAGATGGGTCTCTTGATTTTTTTAAAAAAGAAATTTAGTTGCAATATGGATTGGGTAGATTTATTCTGATATGTGGTAAGGACTAAAATTGATTTTTTTAAAAAAAATTGGAAGTAAACAGTGTTTTAATAAAGAATTAGAGGACACATCATTTTCTACTTTTATTTTTCCTTTGAGTCAGTGACTTTTTTGTCTACATGTAATGCTGCGTTCAGATATCAACTAAACTTATGTGAAGAAGTAATGTTAATGCATTTAATGCTTCAAAGGCTACAAGAACTCAAAATTTATGTCACCCAATCAATCTCTCCCCTGCCCTATGGCTGTCACTGATTTATTAACAGAATAATAACAGTAATAATGAGGCTGCCTTTATTCCCCTCCTTTAATAAATGTATTCGCCACATTGATTACATTAATATTCCTTTGTGATCATTCTGCTTGTAATAAAACTGTGAAAGATAAACTGTATTACGTTTCATTCTTTTTCTTCTGTAGAAAATAATATATTAAATATATTATATTTTTCTTTAGAATATATTAAAATATATCCAAATTTCGGGCAATTTAACACCATTTCAGGGCATTAGAATTAAAATTGACTTTTGTGTAACAGTAATTGACATTTCAGAGTTCAAAGCTGGCACAAAAGAGAAGACAGAGAGAAAAGGTTGCCTTTCAGAATGTATGCATTCTGTGCTGAATTCTTTAATAAAAACATAAACCGGTAGCTGAACAATTCCCAGTGGAAAATAGCCGCTATTAAAAAATGATGTAGTTTATTGGAGAACATGCTTCTGCAGTCAGGGTCAAGAAAAGCCCCAATGAATGGTAGCCTGCACAGCAAGTGAATTGCTTCTGAAACCTCAGAACATAATGATGAATTTTTTTTGAAGGTCAGAATTTCTATTACAGGCATTTATGTTTCTGTAAAAGTTGTTTGAAATATTTCATTTTAAAAACACCAGCTTTCCAATCACCTTGATCTTTACCTGGGTGGATTGTAATAAAAGGAAAATTGAATTTATAAAATAGCAATAATATCCACCTAATTTCATAACAATAGTATCAACAGAAATTACCTTAATAGCAACAATATTTGTGAAGTGGTGATGTACTAGATGGAAAAAGAAAAGAATGACTGCAGCAATGGGATGGATTATAGCAGTGATGAGTGCACTGATGGGAGGCATAAAAGACCAGGTTAGAGATAGATCATGATGGCGATGATGTGTTTACTAGGAGTTGAAAACAAAATAAATCTAAAAAATCCGCTTGAACCCTAAAATAATGTATTTTTTTATATTAAAACTCAGTCCTAAATATTTAAAGGCATCATTATATTTTCACTTGAATTAAGAGAACAACCCTTTGTAGACTACAGCAGGCTTTGCATTATTGCATAGCTATCACTGGAAGGGGTATATCTGAACATTTCTCTGTTTGGGGAATCTGCTAACTTCTGTTAACTTTCAATAAGTAATGCCTATGAAATGCATCATTTTAAAGCAATGAAGCATCTGTATAATTTATTTACACCAGTTGGGTTCTTGACCCTAACATGTAGCAGAAATAATATTGACAACCATATTAAGC
The DNA here is from genome assembly GCA_012654045.1 of Ptyas mucosa. Classification (NCBI taxonomy): domain Eukaryota; kingdom Metazoa; phylum Chordata; class Lepidosauria; order Squamata; family Colubridae; genus Ptyas; species Ptyas mucosa. The sequence goes on along the minus strand of WNWU01000019.1, from coordinate 20,194,137 downwards.
CTTAAGTTACAATAAAGTAATTGAATTCCAACCTTAACATAGGGCTATATTTTAATAATGAAGATTAAAGAGTTCTTGGACCCTGTTTCACCTTGAAAAAAAGGTACTCTCTGGATAAGGTAAGTAAGGCAGTTGTACTAATAATCTTCATACAAGATTTTAGAGAAGGAAGACTAAGAAGAAATTTGATCCCTTAATAAAATAGTCTAAAGAGGACAATTCCTTTGATGTCAAAGACAATGCATGAAGCATGTGTAAAATCTGACCTTTTGTCTATTCCATAGATAAATTAAAAAAGAATCTGCTTCTCATTATCAGTACCAAGAAATTGCCCTAATGATTTCCACTGTTGGTGTAGAGCTACTGTACATAAAGCTTCAGAATTTAAATGGGATTAATTCTTCTGAGGAGTGAAGAAAGTGATATATAGACATTGAGAACCATAAATTTATTTAGGTGTAAAGCCATTTGATTCTCTGAAAGGTCAGAAGAGATATTCTGATTTAAACCAGAGGAAGAATGGCTTTCTTATATGTCTATTAAATATGACACTTTACTTTTTGATAATCATCACAAATAGTTGGATTTGTACAAATTTACCAATACAAATTATAATCTGTGATTCCTCATTTGAGATTATGGCTGTTAATTTAATTTTTGCAATGTATAATCTAAGAACCTAAATATTTGAGCTTCAAATTCTGAAAAACAGAACATATGTGTGACTTATTTTTAAAGCATTTTTAGTGTTCTGTACATTAAATTGGAAACTGGGGGGAAAATCACTGAAAAAGAGAAATAATCATTTCCATACTGTTGCCCCAAAAACTGCATTATTTTGTCCATTCAGTCACCAGGACTGAAGTTTAACTTAAAGGGATATTTACATGTTTTGATGTTGTACACATGGAGAGAGAGAGAGAGGGAGAGGGAGGGAGGGAGAGAGAGAGAGAGAGGGAGAGAGGGAGGAACAGAGACTGAACAGCAAGAAACAGGGGTGGGCAACCTGTTTTGGAGGAGACTGTTGTAAACTTTCATTTACAAGTGATTAATTGAATATATATTTCTTTTAATAATACCAAACTTTGAACCCTACATTCAATAGTTTTCTTTATAATGTTTCGGTCAGGCTAAAACAACAGAAAAGCCAGGGGAGAAAAATAATTCACATTTCAACAGTTCATATGGCTGCATGGTGCTTGTTCTCATTTGCTTTTGAACCAGAAAAAGAAGGAACAGCAGCTGTAGCATAATCCAGTCTCTTATGACAGAAATTGATTTCCTCTCCTAATGTGCTTATTAAAGCAGGGGTGTTTATGGCCTACAGTCTACCTTTTCAACTTTATGGAATGCCATTAGGAGTTAGTTATATAACAGGAGTTGGGTAAACAAGAAAAGAAAATGGTATTTTCAGGAATCAAACATTTTTTCCAGTTTAGTTTAGATTCAGCTGCAACAAAAACACTACATTGATTCTGGTTCTGGACAATGAATATTCAGTAACTGGGATGGCACACATAACCAACTAATTAATAGTCACATATTTTCTGATTAATTTATAAATATTTTAAATTGAAGAAATTTAATATGTATTTCAAACATATATACTACATATGTGTTTATATCATAATAAATAATAGTAAATAGGAAACATTTAAAAGGTATAAAATATGACTCTTCTTAAGATTTTATGCACAATAACAAAATGTCATAATACTAATGAATATATACGTATATGTGTGTGTATGTGTGTGTGTGTGTGTATGTGTATTCTAAACATAAGTATTCTAAATATACAGAAGAGACAAGAAAGTTTGTTCATGACACTTTCTCTATTGATCATAAATACCTTCGTCTTTGACAAATATATATTTTAGATGCTGGATATGTGTTGTTGCAAATATTCCTCATGCAATCACATTGCAAATTATTTGGACTCTCAACTAACATCATGGTATCATCTGCATATAAAAGTGTGCATATATTCATGTTCCTGAAGAACATACTTTTAATATTACCCAAAGTATTCCTTTCATAATTTTCCATAAACACTTTAAGTAACCATGGTGGAGTTACAGTTAAGATATATATACACGGCACATATCAGGACGTTGAATGCTTTTTCTTTGGTATTTACAAGAGATAGGTTTATACTGAATGTACACTACATTCTTAGTGTGTTAAGCCTATTATATACAATTTATCTATTTACTTATGCTTAAGATATATTTATAAGGGACAGGTAACAATACTTAGCAATATTAAAATTGTCCCTTTCAAGCTGTGTTTATAACCTTTTCTAGTGATAAAGCCAGTAGTAACATTTCTTGCTTTAGCCTTCTCCTTTAAGAACTGCGAATTATGTCACTTTTACCAGAGCTTAATGTTCTTTTAACTTACACAAACCCCTATATTTTCTTCCATCCTCCATAATTCAGTATGTGCCACTTTAGGTTGAAGTAACCTAGTAATTGCTTCCTTTTACTGAGTTATGACTTTCATTCCTTTTCTGGTTGTAGGAAGGAGGGAAAACATTTATTAACAACATTAATTGTTAGTAATGTAGCTGATCAATGACTTGGACTTTGGAAGGCTTGTGAGACTGTTAGGTTCTGCTATTCCTTATTCAACTGGATTAGCTTCAAAATCTCATTGCTTATTTTAGTAAACTGTTGATGTTCAGTTTTACCACCTCCAAAGAAGGCTGGCTTCTCTTTTAGTTATCTGACTCAATTCCTTTTCTTTATTCCCTCAACACTGTCAAACTAGTTACTAAGTCTGCATTACTATTAATCTTCTCATCATTCCTATCACCCATCTCCTCCCACTTATGACTGTTTGACTGTAACCTTGTTGCTGGTATCCTTACGATTTATATTGACTGTTTCCTAATGTGATTTGATTGCTTATTTGTTCCCTATGACTATCATTAAGTGTTGTACTTATGATTCTTGACAAATGTATCCTTTCTTTTATGTACACTGAGAGCGTATGCACCAAGACAAATTCCCTGTGTGTCCAATCATACTTGGCCAATAAAGAGTTCTGTTCTGTTCTGTTCTGTTCTGTTCTATTCTATTCTATTCTATTCTATTCTATTCTATTCTATTCTATTCTATTCTATTCTATTCTATTCTATTCTATTCTATTCTATTCTATTCTA
>WNWU01000019.1:20161355-20190964 GCA_012654045.1 Ptyas mucosa | reverse complement strand
TATTCTATTCTATTCTATTCTATTCTATTCTATTCTATTCTATTCTACTGAATTTCACTGTCCCTTTGGTATTTCTACTGTTCTACCTCTTGGTAGTACAAGTGTGATCCTTACCTCTTTTAAAATTGCAGGGAAGACAAAAACAGGATTGAAAACTCACATCAGCAAATTTGCATCTTTACTTCCACAACAACTAAGGGACATCACACTTCTTTGTCTTTCTCCTGCCCAGAATTTGTGAGAATAGCTTAGAAATAAACTAGTTGCACAGCCAATCCATAAGGAGACATTATACATTGTTAACATCTACACAGCACTTAATGACTTCATTTTCATAATTTCATTTGACATCACTTACAATTTCATCATTTGAAGAATCATTATTGTTTCCATGCAAATTGCTAAAATAATTTTCTTATTTTACTGTCATCCAAAATTATTCCAACACATTTATTGTCAATGCTATTCAGTTCTATGGATATTCCTTTTTGAGCCTATCTTCCACTTCCCAAGTTTTTTTTAAATTCAACATTCCATTGCATTTCCCTTTTAATCTTTTAATCTTTTTCTTACTTTTGCCTTATACTGTTTTGTTATTCTGAATCTGTAAATAGCTACACATACATAATAAATATTATTCAGATTTGGAGTTAGATGTTGTGTTTAACTTTGTATCATGTAGAGACTTATGTCAGACTATTCATTTATTATTATTTATTAAAACATAAACATTGGATCAGGGATGTCTATACTTTTCCATGCACACTAGTTGGCAGGAAGTTCTTTTAAGATAACCACAATTTGATCTGAAAGTGTAATACTCCTTAAAATTCTGATTACTCGCATTGCTCTAACTAAAAATCACTTCAAATGACCTGTTGAACAGTTTAGCAGATTTTAAAGTAGTTATCCATATTGGATAACACTGCTAATGTAAGTGTGAGCCATGTAAGATAGTTGTAAGATCTCTCTCTCTCTCTCTCTCTCTCTCTCTCTCTCTCTCTCTCTCTCTCTCTCCCCATCCCTCCCCTCCCCCCACATACACAGAATGCACCATCATACTACCACCATCAACTGACACAAGCAAGGCTGGGTGTCTTACATAATTAAAACACACAAATCCACAAAATAACATTCATTCATTCATTCATTCATTCATTCATTCATTCATTCATTCATTTGCCGCCCTTCTCTGGAGACTCAGGCGGCTTACAATGCGTTAAGCAATAGCCTTCATACTTTTGTATACACCTATTTAGTAGGGGCCCCTAAGCAGTGTTCTTTTTTATACAAAGTCAGCTTATTGCCCCCACAATCTGAGTCCTCATCACCTCCCTTGCGGATCTGCTTTTCTGATTCAAATATTGGGAAAAATTTGGCAAACCTGAAATACTCTGAAATACTCTGAAACAAACTGTTTTAAATTGATGAAACAAAGATTACACTGCTTGGCCACAATTACATAAGGTGGAGTTGTAGAAAAAAGCAGAGTTATGGTTAGCACAGGGTTGATACAAGATATATTTGAAGAAAAGCATACCTTGCTAACCATTATGTTTAGGATTAGTATAGTTAGGCTTGATATTGTATGACAGTGAGCAGCAAGGGAATATTGTGCACATGAAAACAAAAATGACTTCATATAAATGTTAATATATTATAAAAATCCCATAATCAATAAAGAAAATAAAGCTAAATGAAGACAATAACTGGAAATATACCTCCAAAACAACCGTTATACAACCTGAAGTGAAAAATATAAGCATTCTGAAATGACCTTTCTAGTTTTTGAATGTGAATATGTATCGTATAAATGCAACTGTATTTGTTTTAAAGTTCTGCTTCAAATACTAGTGCTCAACAATAAAACCATAAACAGAATGAACCTTGCCATTTGAAGGAGAGAATCCACTAAAACTCTCCATTCATTAAAGTCATTGGCTGCTGATGTTAAAACGTAAACTCAATTCAGGTTCAACTCCTGATGACTGCAAATCAAACCAAATTTTATTATTTTATCCAAATTTTATTCCTGCAGGTTTCTTAACACTATGTTTGCCTTTTTCTGTAATAGTTATCTGATTTCCCAGTCTTGTCAGCAGCCTCACAAGTCAAGCAGTCCCAGATACTAATAATGATCAAGATCTTACTTATCTTCTAAGACAACTAATTTGATGTAATTCTTAAGGCATCAGGTTAGAAACCAGGAAACCAGCAGTTGTTAGGCACAAATTCGGTTGTGTGACTTTGGGCTAATCTCTTGCTTTTAGCCTAAGAAGAAGGCAATGGCAAGCAACTTCCCTAAAATCTGACCACAGTCACCAGGAGTAAAAAAAAATAATAACTCAAAGGCATATATGCATGTTCCCACCACAACCTCTGAGTTCACCTAAAGGCAGGTATTTTCCCCCTGCTAAAACCATTGGCTTTTTAGATCAGCAACAAAATTTATTACAACTAAGAAAGCCTGGTTCTGTAGGTCTGAAAAACAGCGTTATTATTTACTTATATCCGTTAACTGACTCATTGGTTGAATTTATTATTCTACTACTGGATTTGTTTTCTCAGCCACAATCATTGATAAACAACAGGTATCAATATTTAAATTAATGAAATGTATTTAAACTAATAAAAAGAAGAAACAATTTCCTAGATTCAGGCTCTGGCTAGATCAGTTTAACTTTTTTTTAATAATTACTGTGTTGATTCCAGGCAAAGAAGGCAATGAAGCTTTACAAATTAATCAGGCCAATTTTCCTCTATGTTGGTAACTCAGGACCCCTACTGGGAACCAGCCACTGCAAACAATTGAATCTCTTCCTGCCCTATTTCCCATTCTCCAGTCATTTTGCACTGGGGAGATTAGGGCATTTCCAAAAAAGGCTACAGATGTACTGCAAAGCTGAAGCTAAAGGCTTTGATAAAAAATGAAGTTAACATGTACACAGTGTAGTAATGGAAAACATCTTTCCTCTCTAGTTATTTGTATTATATCCTGTTTTTTCCCCCTGGCACACAAGGCAGAATATGAATTCTTTTACCCATAAATAGGTGGAAGTAACTGACTGGCCCAGAGTTCTCCAGTGAGGGTCAATTAGAAACTGAGTTTCTCCATTTTTAGACCAGTAGTGTAAGTTACTATAACATACTTGTTCTCTTATAGTAGAATACTTTATTTTGGAATAGGGAGAATCTCTTGAGACATACTTTGTAGAATATAACCAAACAGAATGACAGAGTGTGATTCAGGTCTACTGTTTTTCATAAATCATTACATAATGGTTGAAAAACCATTCTTCTCAAAAGTGCTCCCATACATTTAGATGCATCGGAGATATATGCACTGCACCGTTAATAATAATCCCAATATAACTGTAAACTTCATTTTTCAGAAGATCACTAGGAATTATAAACATCCCTGAACAGCAGATGTTTATATTCTGATATAACAAGGTTAGTGAGACAATTTTTCAAAGCGCTATCAACATGAAACTGTGGGACAGTCTTCTCTCACTAAACAATTTTATCAGCTACCAAGTACTTTCTGACTTATGTTCCCTCCAGGCATTAGAATACAGCAGGAACTTTTTCAGATGCCGTACCAAGCTTTGCACGTTTGATTACTGCTTAGTGATGGCTTTTTGGAGATTAACGGTACCCTGCTATTCAAATACTCTCCTCTTCTACAGTATATCTAATTCACTGACATGTTAACTTCAGAGAAAATTAGTCTGTCTATCCAGAGCTCCCAGATTTTGCTCTCTGATGTCAATTTAAATTGGAGAGCAAGAGGGAGGGAGAGGGTGAGACAGAGAGAGCTGTAATATTAGTATTCTGAAATTTGCTGTAGGCTACTTGATCCTGAATCTATATTCAGGCACTTTAAACATAGTGAACTTGATCAATATTTACTCAAAACAATCCCCATAGAGTGCAGCTTCTGTGTATATACACAGAATGAAATGATGCCACCAATAACCTTTAGATAAGGAGATTTATTATATTTAACCAATGTCATCATACAATATTGAGTGACAGAGAACAATAATGGAAACTCTGAGGAGAAGATCTCTTAATAGTTTCAAGAGTCCTTGAGAAGTCATATTTGGCTGCCTGAATTCTTCAATAGGAGCACTCATTTGGGAAACAGGAAGGCAGAGTAAAGATGTTATTTATTAGGTTTACATTCTTCCATTCCTCCAGGAGCTTTAGCAGTGTACATAGTACACCTTTATACAATTCTCCCCCAACCCTATATTTATAATATAGATTGAACTGGGAGTTAATGTTTGGCTAAAGCTAGCCAGTGAACATTGAAGGCTAAAAGTCCCCCCAGTCCTATTCCAGTCCCTTAACCATTATATTACATTGGCATTTTGTTTCTACAGATCCTATTAGTGATTCTGCTATAAAGAGAACCAGGAGACTAATCTAAGGTACCAACAAAGAAAATAACTCTATAGAATGTAGCTTTGCCTTGCTGTAGCATTACCTGAATGTAGACAGGTTTCTCCACATAATTGAAATCATAAGAGATTGGGGCTTGAGCCAATAGGACATCAAACATGGTGAGACAAAGTCAAAAAGTGTTTTGGGTGGCCATATGCATGTCTTTCAGAGGATATACTCTTGTTTAAAGAACACTCTGAACAGTTTCTGTCTGAAGCTGTGCTCCGTTGGAAGAGCTGTCTGTCCTCAATCTGTTTTAATGTGGAAGAACCATAAGAAAGAAAAACAGGAATTCAATGCAGGATAAAAAGCAGTTTCTTCAAGCACACAGTCCATCTGGTCATATATTCCTCTATTATAATGAGATACCTTGTATTTCTATTTAAATTGTGGTTAATACTTCTAATCCAAGTATCTTTGCATAGAAATTAAGATATATAAATCTGATATATGTTTTTCTTTTTCAGGGATGCATTTCTTTTCCTGGAAATGTATAGCATGGCACCTGACTGAGTGCACCTTTGCTCTCCTTTTCACGTATTCATGTGAAGCAAGTAGTTTTCCTGCTTAGCCAAATCTGTTTCCGAACTGCAAGCTTAGAAATCCCTGCTTTCAGTGTCTAAGATTATTATTAATATTATTATTGCACTTTTTCTCAGCTGTTTGCCAAACTGAAGTTCCCAAGTTATAAGCTAGAAGCATAGTTAAGGCCACAATTGTGAACATATTTTCTACAAATATAACTCATAGTTTGGACATTTGTAAAACTCTGTGAATAAGACGTGTGTGTGCATGAATGATTCCTCTTGTGGAATCTAGCTTTTAAAAACAGTTACAGTAAATACTTTTAAATAAAGATTATAATTACAGGCAATTAGCCTCTTCATTGCCTAATAAAATGTCTTATTAGATATAAAATTGTATGAACCGTTAAATATAAAGAAGTCATTTCCTGAGTATAAAAATCAATTCAGAGTTGTCACTTGAATGAGGATTTATTGAGTTCTATCACAATAGCATATTATAATTAACAAAAATATACCAATAATCAAAAATAAGCAAGGTTCAAATCATAGTCTAGATAGCTTGGCTCTCAACTTGCTGATTGAGTAAATTTAGATTAGCATTCAAGATGCTGAATTCACATAAAACTATTAATTAAACAATATTCTTAATGCAGTCTTATTCATAATTGAATTAAAATGTAACTAAAGTGGTAAAGTAAACAACCCCTAACTAATCAAATAGTTAGGTTTTTCCTTTTTTTGCTCTATTTGATAAAAGAAAATAAAAAAATAAAACCACAACAAAATCATATAACTGTAATAGATAGGTCTATCCATCCATCCATCCATCCATCCATCCATCCATCCATCCATCCATCCATCTAAAATCTAAACTCACTTAGGATTCAGCTGATTTGTTTTAAGTTTGCAGCCAGTTGCCTTACACATTCTTCAAACTTCTCAATGTTTTCTTTCAAGATCTTTTTTATCCCTACAAATACTTTTTCTGTTTACTTTTAAAGTGTTTAAATAATCTTCTTGCCAAACTTTTTCTGCAATAAATCTGATGAAATTCTCTTACCCTGTAAGCTGTTGTACTGAACCCCTGCATCTTTCTACCTCTTTAGCAGCTTTTCCTCTGGTTGCTATGGTGAAAAAGTGAAAGTATGTCAATTACTACAGTGAAAGTAAAAAACAGGTTTCTTTTTGTTTTTATTCTTTGCCTTTAGCCCTTTAATCCCAATTAACTTTCTCTAGTTACAGTCTCCCAGTTGAGCACTTATTATCCTTATCTTCTTGTTTTAATAATAAACAACCAGTATTCCTACAAAGATTTCGTCTGTTAGTCCAGATTTTTGTGGGAATACTGATTGATTTTGCTATCTTCAAAGACGCTTTCATTAGAAAAAAATATTTATTCTGCTTTTTAAAAAAATAACTGTCTAAATCTTTCTGTTTAAATCTTTCTTGGATCCCACTCTTGCTAAGCTTCTTACTTTTTATCCATCATAAGAAACTTAATTCCTTTGGTCTTCTTGCAAAGAACAGCTTTTCTGGAGCACAAAGTGTGTGATTCCAAAGATTTTTCCTTATCTCCAGAAAGATTTTTGCCAGCCAGAAACTGACTTTCTGGCTAGTGATTCCATTGCAGTGCTGTTCCTCTTATAGATCTGCTAAAAATCCTCAACAGGGAGCCAAGATGGATTTTTGTTTTCAAATTAATAAGGAAAGAAATAATAAATTTGCCAAGGTGTATCAGTTGTTCCAAAATATAATAATAATAATAATAATAATAATAATAATAATAATAATGATAATCTGAAGATGTATGTAATGAATTGAAGCAAATTCTAATCAGGAACCATGTCTGGTCTAAAACTGGTAATTAAGAAATTCATTATTAAATATTGTTTCTTTGCTTTGCATTTTGTTTTTTAAAGGCGATTTCTCTTGGTCTCATCTCTATGGCAAAAAGATTTAAGTAATCTCTCTCCAAGCTAAACATCCTATGTTTTCAACATACACAGAAAGTTTGCTTTTAGAACTCTTATAAAACTGCCTGGTGCTGAAAAGGTTAAGATGCTTATGAGAGTTATGATAAAACTCTCTGAGCATAAGATTAAAAATACTGAGAAATAAACATATAAATTAATTTATATAGCTTGGCATCATTTATATAACATATTGTAGTTTGCCAGGCAAGAGGGAGTTGGTTCCTTAATTGAGTGCCAGTGTGCTGCTATGCATTTGTTGCCATGGTAATACAGGATTTTTCTGCATTACAATGAATTACAAAAAAGAAATTTAAAAATCATGAGACATGAGAGATAGATAGATAACGGATTGAGAAACTAACGTATGAAACCAGTGCTAAGTTTTTTCAGTGGTTTCCCTGCCACCTCTGGAGAAAATAAATGATTCTCAGTAAATTCAGAATGACAATTAGAGTTTAATTTGTTGCTCCCAAAAGGAATAAAGCAATTTAAATTTCACATTGTAGATTATCCAGTCTTGGAGTTGCCTGCATTTATTTAAACCTTGCAAAGTCTTCTGCAAAGACTTTCACAAGAATTTTTTTCTTGTGGATTGGCTAAGACTTTAGAAGTTTGGTTAGTTAGTACTGTCAGGTATGCCTCCTTTCAACTGCTTGCTCAAGTCGCCGGACAAGATTAGGTCCCCTTTCGCCTGGGCTCTGGTAACCACTGGTGCTGCCAGCTGTTTCAAGGGGATAACCAGACAAATCACTTCATCTCAAACACTATTGTATTGAGGCAGTCTCGAGAAGTCATCTGCCATAAAGTTCTTCCCTCCAGGAAGGTAGCGCAGGGAGAAATTAAATCAGTTAAAGTGTTGGGCTCAGCGGATTTGCTTAGGTGACAGTTTTCGGGTCGTTTTTAAGGCCTCTATGTTTTTGTGATCAGTCCACACCTTAGAGGAGTGTTTTGCCCCTTCTAGGAAATGCCTCCATGTTAACAGCGCCCAACGAACAGCAAAAGCCTCCTTCTCCCAGATGGCCCATCTCCTCTCAGTCTCAGATAATTTCCAAGAGGTATAGGCACAGGGTTGCAAATTCTCCTCAGCATTGGCTTGGAATAAAACTGCCCTGATGGCCACATCGCTGGCGTTGGCCTGAACAACAAACGGGGCCTCTATGTCAGGATGTTTAAGGATCAGTTCTGTGGCAAACAGTCGTTTCAGTTTCTCAAAAGCCGCCTGACATTCCATAGTCCACTTGAGAGGCTGGGAGGGTTTTGGCCTCTCCTCTCCTTTAGTTTTCAGAAGGTTAGTAATTGGTAAGGCAATTTTTGCAAATGAGGGATGAACTGTCGATAGAAGTTAACAAAACCCAGGAAGCTTTGTAGTTGTTTGTGGGGGACATGGGGGAGCCCATTCCAACATGGCCCGGACCTTTTCTGGTTAGAGCAGATGTGCAACATGCCCGTCTTCCAACTTATGTGGGTTCCATTTTCAGAGCCAGGGCAGGCCAGGGCAGGGCAAGTAGGAGGGGTCATTCCATGCCAGGAGCCACAATAAAGCTCACAGTTACTAGGTGATCCCCCACCCTCATCTCAAGCAGTTCATTACAAAATGGATGCCCTCCCCAGCTACCGACCCATCTAGCTGACAGAATGCAATGCGCCTTTTCATCGTTTTTAGTCTTAAACCCATCTCTTCCACAATCTCAGGGCTGATGACACACCTGGTGCATCCAGAATCTAGAAGGGCTAGAATCTTCTCGTGGGCCCCGGTGGATCCCTTTAGTTCTACTGGGATGATCCTGGGTCCTCCATTCTGACTTACCAGGAGGTCCTCATTGGAATCAGGTTTGGTTTCGCTGTTATCGGCGAAGGTCAGAGTTTCCAACTCACCCTGTTTCAGGGGAGCAAACTCAATGACTTCTACCCCTTTTAGGATGGTTTTGTGGGGGTTTGTGGGTGTTTTGTTGGCTCTCTTCCCTCCACTAGAGGTCACCTTGGGTCCAGGCTTAGAGAAACATTCAGCCGCTCAGTGCCCCTCCTTTCCACATCTGAAGCACATGGTAGACTTCGACTTGGAGTCTGCAGAAGCCACTGCAGCCTTTGGAGCCCCCTTGTGGGATGAGGAGGGTGGTTGGCTCCAGGTGCACCCACCATGGAAATGATCTCTGGCCAAGTCGATCTCCACATCAGTGGCCAGCATGTACCAATTTTGCAGATCCCTAGGGGCCCCTTGGGAGCAGCAATCCTTGTAGACATCCTCATTAAGGCCATCTTTATAGCTTTCCAGCAGAGCTACTTCTGACCACCCTCTCATTTAAGGTGCCAGCTCACGGAATTCCTGGATGTACTCTGCCACCGATCTCCGCACCTGATGTATGGACTTCATTCTAATTCTTGCCCTTCACTCAGCTACGGGTCCTCAAAGCGCATTCTGAGGGCTGCCATGAACTGGTCATAATTTCTCATCAGAGGGAAATCTTCATTATGGAGTCCCACCATCCACTCAGTTGCCACCCCCTCCAGGGCCCTGGTAACGCACCTCACGCTTGCAGCATCTGAGGGGAAATCCTCCCCCCAGTCTTACATGTGGTTCCACACTTGGGTTAAAAAGAATCCCAGTCCTTTCAGTTCTCCCCTTCAGTGTCTTACTGATAGCAAGTGGATTTTGGGCTTTTTTTGCCTCCATGGCAATGCCTGCCCAGCAAGGGGGCCCTGGATCACAGCAGCCACTTGAGTTCCGGAGGCCTGAGCTGCCTCTTCCCGGACTTGGCTCCCACTTCCACACAAGCAGCAGCCTCCGTTTCACCCCCGGGGCGTTCATCCTCCCCCCTGGCAGGCAACCCATGGGCATTTTCATAGAGAAAGGTACTTTTACTGAATATGAACTGAATGCAACCAAAGAAAAGCAATGTCTGAGGCAATAGGCGCGAAAATTACATATAGAAAGCATCCTTAAAACCTTCCCCCCAATCGTCCAATCAGGATTATCCAATCCACATCCCCCCAAGGGGTCATGTGGGGTGCAGCTTCCGATGGCTCCTTCCTCCTGGTATGCCACGATGGTTGATCTTGAGTGGTTATCAGCGTGCCTCCCAGCTGCTGAGGAAAACTTTTTCTCATTTATTCCACCAGCTCACTTCCCCCCCCAGACATCCAAATAGTTCCTCCCTCCTCCCATTACAATGGCAGCCGAGCAAGCAAGCAATGCAAAGGTGGAGACTGACATTTACATTGAATCACCAGATAATAGGTCCATGTTTGAAGGAAAGGTCTTGTAAATAGACGTTTTTTCCTAACTTTTCACTTAAATAACTTAATGTAAACCAGTGTTTCTCAACCTTGGCAACTTTGAAGATGTGTGGACTTCAACTTCCAGAATTCCCCAGTCAGCAGTTGCTGGCTGGGGAATTCTGGGAGTTGAAGTCTACACATCTTCAAAGTTGCCAAGGTTGAGAAACACTGATCTAAACAATTTCAGTAAAGCCACAAAATAAGAATCTGCAGAGCTTTAAAAGATCTAAGTCATTCTACTGCCTGCTCTGGTTAGATGGATTCCTTTCCCCGGGACTACTTTTTTTTCCACATGGACTTTTGTATTTGTCTTTGTATTATATGAATCTTCTTCAATTCCTTTTTATCTATTCTGCTTTCTCCAGGTTCGGCAAAGTTCCATACCCAGACTTTTTTGTCTTTCAAATCAACAATTATTAAGTCTGTGTGTTGTGTGGCAGATGCTTGTCTGTTTGAATTCTAAGGTCCAAGCGCAATTTAGCTTCTTCATATTTTTATTACTTTATTTTGTAGTTCCAGCAAATCTTGCTTGCAGCCAATTACATTTCTGACAGATATTCCAATGTTACTTTGTCATGTCATTGTTTGTAATGTGTCTGTGGAATCTTCTTGCAACAGATCATTAGGCGTCCGCTATGTTTTCAGCTTCAGCAAAAAATGGCATTTACTGTTTGTTGCTATTATCTTGATTCAGACTTTGTATACATTTGTTCTTAAGGCTTACTTAAGGCAGAGGTGGGTTTCAGCAGGTTCTGACCAGTTCTGGAGAACTGGTAGCAGAAATTTTGAATAGTTTGGAGAACCGGTAGTAAAAATTCTGGCCCTGCCCCCATCTATTCTCTGCCTCCCAAGTCCCAGCTGATTGGGAGGAAATGGGGATTTTGCAGAAACCTTTCCCCGGAGTGGGGTGAGAATGGAGATTTTACAGTATCCTTCCACTGCCACACCACCAAGCCACGCCCACCAAGCCACGCCATGTCCACCAAGCCACACCCACAGAACCAGTAGTAAAAAATTTTGAAATCCACCACTGCTTTTGGGTAGTCAGAATTAGCTCGCCTATCTCTTTCTTCAATTTCTACAATTTTCCTGATCTTAGCAACAGCCAGGTCTTGTTATCTGCTTTTTTTAATGTACTGGCCATGTAATATTTTGTCTTGCCATGTCTCTTTTCATTTGGTCTTTCTTGTAGGCCAGTTTAGTTTTTCCAGTACTCAGTAAGCCTTCCTGGTATACTATCTTCAGTGCATCTTCTTCAGTACATGTCCTTCAATGTCCTATTTGTCTTCATTTTTTAGACATACTGTACTTGTAATATTCCATGCCCACCTATACTCCATGGTAATCTGCAGTCATCCTCACTGCATGGATGAAGGGTATGATTCATTGTAATTATTTTTCTGGACTTCCTATCCAGAGTTCCTCTGCTTGAATCCAGTCCGTATTCCAAATGTGTATCTAATGACTGGAATTGCCCAGGTGTTAATTGTCTTGATTCTATTTGCTTCACTGAGTTTGGACTTTAAGATCTTGTGATGTATTCATTTCTAATCTTCTTGACTTTGGTGGTAACTGATATTGTCAATTTGAAGGATGCCTAGGTACTTGTAGTGATTGTCTTCATTCAGATTCTTGATATTATTTCCATGGGACACCTTGATTCCTTGAGTTTTCACTATTTTTCTCCTGTTGTTGATGATGATACATTTGTCCAGATGGCAATACTGTATATTTGGACAGTGCCATGTAATTCTATTTCAGATAGTGTTTTTACATACATCTTCAGATCAGCCATGGTAGGATAGTCTGACAGATGTTTTTGTTGCTTAATAGTCATGGCCTGACTTGTTTGGTAATGTTGATAGCAAAATAGTGCAATGACAAACATGTGATGAGACTAAGTGTCCTTGAAAGTTTCCTGTGTAAATGTTATCAGTATTGATACAGCTAACAACTGCATCTTCTTTGCACAAAGCTTCTGATGTTTCTACTGACTTCTGTTATTTATAGGCACTTGATATCCAATCATGTGGCAGGGAGCTAACTGCCTTCTTCTACTCAATTCAAACTGCATTCAAGTCGGTCTTTATTCCTTAAAGTTTTCCTTAAAGTTTTCCCAAAAAATCATCTCGTCAATTAGGAACTGATTTTTTGTTCCACTACAATTTGGGCATTTTCCTTTCTTGCTCAGGTGGGAAAAGCATGTCTTCAGCTAAAGTTGATGCTGCTGAATTGCATCAGCTACCACATGTTAGAATTTGAAAGTTATTGGGAAGCACTAATTGGCCTATAGTTGCCTGGTGCTGCCCCTTTTGTTTGATCTTTCACTATCGGGTAGGTTTTGCCAAATTTTGCAAGCTTCAGTTTGATCTTCTTGCAATATGTTGTAAAACTGCTTGGCAATGAATGGTGTAGACCAGTCAGATATTTCAACCAAAATAAACAATCATGCAGGTTTTCTTCACCAGCTGCTGACCAAATTTTAATCTTCCTTGATCACTTTTCTGTTGTTACTACAAATTTTTCTTGTAAGTATTTTTTATTTTTATGCAAGCTGCATTGTTGTTGTACTTCTTGGGCCATTCATAGCTATTCTTAGAACTGCACTATTTCTTCTTTGTCAGTGTTGACTGCTTAATTACAATCTCTTTTTTATTATCATTCTTTCACTTGTTGATTTGAGGGCATGTAATTTGGGCAGATGAGAAGATGGCCAGTGAGAATGTCCATGCTTTGCAAACAAACACATGGCTGATAAAGACAAAATGAAAAACAATATAAATTATAAAAACTATTGGTCCAGTTTTAAATGTGTTACTGATGATAGCATACACTATATCATTGATCTGTGAATTTTCCTCCAACAGTAGAATATAATCAGAATTAGGGAAAGAAATCTGGTGAAAATGTAAAAAAAAATGTTTAGTTTATGTGGTAGATTAAGGATTTAGGTTGCAATCCTGTAGTAGTTACCTAGGACTAGTGCAATTTGTGAATAGAAGCTTATATTGTAAGATATGTTTATTATTATTCAAATATGTCAGAGTTTGTTGCAAAAATCAAATCCAAAAGCATACACAGATAACTGATTCAGATGGATTCATTAACATCTTTATATACATAATAACAGATGAAGTATTTACAATACCAATATAGATTATTCTTCAACGTAGTAGCAGTTACAACACAAGGCAGGAGAGAACAGTTAGCTTCTTTTCAGCAGAGCAGCTCAGCATGCACAGACTGCTTAGTTTCAGTTTCAATTCTCTGCACAGAATCAGAAGCTGCAGACTAAGACACACCCTGGCTCCAGTCTGTCTCAGCTCCCAATTGGCTGACTTTGTTACTATGTCTTCCCAACCATGAATATTCTGACAAAATAGGCCTTGAAATATCTATAATAAAAATAATGAATTATATATATATTACTTTCTGCAAGTTATAAATAAAAAAATTATGGAGAGTGGGAAGAGCGAGAGACAGAGAGAGAGAGAGAGGATTGAGGATTGAGGAGAAAGACAGAGAAAGAGAGGAAATGATATAAAACAATAAAAATAAAATTGTAGCAAGCTAATTCAACAAGATCCTAAGGGCAACTCAAATGTTATATATAACACCCATTAAGCTACAGTTGTCTTTTCAATAAATGACAAACATTTGCAGGACATTGTTGACCTTGTGCATTTCCTCCAAAGAGTTTTTTTCTTCCACAGTTGCCAATCTTTTGACTCACTATTTATAGCAAAACCATTGTAAGCTATAATTTTCGTCTCTGCTTCTGATTTTTAGGTTTGTAGTGATTAATGATAAAACAAATGCAAGAAAAATATCAATGAACTTGTATGAATTTTTCCCCCTCAATGAATAGCTAACTTTCCGAATTTAGTACCATAAATCAAATGGTAGCCCAGAGCCAGAAATAACTAGCACAAAATAAAAAAAAACATTTAAAAAAAAGATGGTAAAGAGAATTTGCTTTAAACATTTTTTCCAACAAAAAAGACAACTTCATAGAATTTCTCACAGGATAAAAGTGGTGTACTTGAACTCAGTTTCAATCCTTTCCCAGAGAAATCTGACATGCTTGGAAGATAAGGCTTCCAATAGAGAAGGAGTATCCAATGCTTGCTGGGGAATGCTGGGAGTTGAAATCCACAAGTCTGAAAGTTTCCACGGGAAACCCCTGCAATAGAGATTTACAGTGCCAGTGATATGAAGCTGCTATAAAAGATTCCTGCTGTTGAGAAATAATGAGACAAAAAGTCGCTGCCAATAAATTGAATGGAGAATTTTGAAAAGTCATTTGTGTCCAGCTGTATTGGAAATATTTGTCATGAATATCAAGCTTATAATTTTCTGTCTTTTGAGTTGATCTTTGAGGATAGTGTCTTAGTATTCATATCCTATGAAATATTTATGATAAAGATCAATTTGGCATAAGTCCAAATAATAAATAAATAAATAAACTGTCTTAGTTCTGTGTAACTTAACTTAAATCAAGTATAGTGGAACTGAGATCAATACAAAAATCCAGAAGTGTGGATAACTACAAATGTAAAAATATGTTATTAATTTATTATATATTAAAGAAAATTTATATGGTTTCCCAACTCACTCATGGTGACTCTGGATGGTTTAAAGGAATAAAACCCCAAATACAAAATCTAATACACCCCTAACTCCAGTGGTGGGTTTCAATTTTTTTTAATATCAGTTCTGTGGGGGTGGCTTGGTGGGGGTGGCATTGCTTGGTGGGCGTGGCTTGATGGGCATGGCAGGGAAAGGATACTGTAAAATCTCCATTCCTAACCCACTCTAGGGGAAGGTTACTGCAACATCCCCATTTCCTCCCAATCAGCTGGGACTTGGGAGGTATAGAATAGATAGGGGCAGGGCCAGTCAGAATTTTTACTACTGGTTCTCCGAACTACTCAAAATTTCTGCTACCGGTTCTCCAGAACTGATCAGAACCTGCTGAAACCCACCTCTGCCTAACTCCCTGGTGACAACATTCAAACAAACCACTTGATGGTATCCATATCAACCTTGGATGCTCCGGCCTGGACAGTTAGAGAAAAAGCTGTAAGAGACAAAGATGTCCTCTGACACTGCGTATAATTCTTACCTTGCACAAGACACAATTTTTAAAAACATGATTGGCTTCAATAACCTAAAAATGGCTGGATACACACAATACAGAAGCACAGGTGTCTTATCATCCATAATGGTTTTCACATAATATATGAAACCAGGGTAATGCATGCATTCAGTCAATTTCACAGCGACATTAAAGAATATAAAGTTTCATAGAGAATATTTTCCAGGCTTTGTCTTTTGAACTGCCACTTAATAATATGGGACTATAAAAGAAGGATCTGATTGATAACTGTAAAAACTTGTAGGATGCCTTCATGCAATAATAATCAGTTATTGTTCACCTTATTCTCGTAAATTGGGTGTTTTTCTCTGAGACAGCTTTAAAAGTATAATAAATTGTTCGTAGTTGCAAAAATAGCTGATACCAAAGTAATTCCAAGATACTAAAATCACTGGAGCTTTTCAAGAAGAGATTGGCCAAACAATTTGTCTGAAATAAAATAGGGTTTCCTGATCCAGGAGGGGGTTGGACTAGCAGACCTCCAAGGTCCCTTCCAACCTTCTTATTCTTTGTTCTACTACCTCAGATGTATGATTTCAATGATGGAGGAAATGCTCCCATATAAAAATTTGCCTCCCTTCTTCCCTCCCTCCCTGCCTCCTTCCCTTTGTTTTTTTAAAAACACATTTAAAGGTGTCAGCTTAAGGATCAACAGTTAAAGCAGGGGTGAAATGTAAAATTTGTTACTACCAGTTCTGTGGGTGTGGCTTGGTGGTGGTGGGGGTTAATGTGACTGGGTGGGCGTGGCCAACTTTTTTAAAAGAAACTTTTCAAAGCATTTTTTCTAATGCTCTGCTGATCAGGCAACTCAGCTGGGATCATCGGAGACTTTTCAAAGCATTTTTTAAAATTTAATTTAATTTAATTTAATTTCCAATTTATATACCGCCCTTCTCCCTGAGGACTCAGGGCAGTGTACAGCCAGGATTAAGAACAGGAAATACAAATATTAAAAACAATTAATATATATATAAATTTGGTCCCCAAAAATTTAAAAAAATCACAAACCAATTAAAACATTTAAAATTCCTTCTTAAGCCACCCCAGCTTGCTGGAAAAAATGGGTTTTAAGGGCACGGCGGAAGGCACTGAGGTCTTGAATTCTCCTTATCTCTGGGGGCAACTGATTCCAGAGGGTAGGTGCTCCCACAGAGAAGGCTCTCCCCCTGGGGGTCACCAGCCTACATTGTTTGGCTGATGGCAGACTGAGGAGGCCCTCTCTGTGGGAGTGCACAGGTCGATGGGAGGTCATTGGTAGCAGCAGGCGGTCTCGAAGATAACTAGGCCCTATGCATTTACCACCTCTTCGGCCAAGAGGTTGCAGAAAAAAATGCTTTGAAAAGCCTCTGATGATCCCAGCTGAGCCGCGTGTCATCAGAGGCTTTTTTTTTTACTTTTAAAAGCATTTTTTCGTCGGAAGAGGTTGTAGAAAAAATGCTTTTAAAAGTTTTTTTAAAAAAGCCTCTGATGATCATGCGGCTCAGCTGGGCATGGTGGGGTGTGTGTGCAGGGATTTTTGCTACCAGTTCTCCGAACCACCTGCTGCCATCGCTACCGGATCGGATGATCCGGCCCGAACCGGGAGCATTTCACCCCTGAGTTAAAGTTATAATTTTATTTGGAATCACAGTTATACTATATCTTTAACAATGAAAACTTTTTGTTTATGGTAGGAAACAGGGAAATGGGGAAACAGGGGAAACTGTTACCTACTTTCATCCAGATATTATATGCCTAGCCTGCACATAAGTTGGTATTGTACCAATATGTTGAATGATAACTCCAAACATATTCAATCAATCTTGCCAACACATATGCTGGGCATTAAGTATGAGTAGGTTATCCTTTTCATATTTGTTTGATTGTTTAGTAAATTTATATAGCTACCTGTTTTATATATATCACTTGAGCATTTTATAAAGTTAAAAATACAAAAACAATACAGTAAAATAACCAAAAACATAACTACAAAAAATAATTAAAATTGCAAACTACAAAAGAAATTAAAAATATAATCTGTGTGTAATTTCCCTAGCAGTACAGCCACTTTGCAGAATATATACCCATGTTACCAGATCCCCAGGCCAGATTATATGTTATGTCCTGTCTTGTCATGAATTTTTTACTGTCTCATTAATTTGTTTCCTATTCTATGGGCTATAATAATAATGAAGTAAAATTGGAAATTGGAAAGTTCTGCTTGATGAAGAAGAGGCCAAAACAAATGACTTGTTCTAGTAACATATGACATCTGAATTGCACTCCTTTTAACTAAGCTGGTTATGTTAACCTGAATTGAATCAAAGACAACTTGGAGTTGAAATGAATTTATTTCAAAGATGAAAGCACTCATTTTATCTTACATTACACAAATATTATTAACAAGTTTATGACCACCAAGATATATTGCAATATGTAACAAAATCCAAACTGTGATAATGTTATTTGTTTATCCTGTTTATAAACCATGCTACTTCTGTTGAATAGGCACCGTAGACTTGAATAAGAACATTTTAGACATAAAAGCCATCTTGATGACCTTGAGCCAGTCATTCTCGACAGACCAACTCATCTCATAGGGTTGTTGTGGAGAAAAATAGCAAGAGGAAGGTGTGTTGGGTATGTTTGCCACCTTGAATTATTTGTAAAAAGAAGGAAGGAAGGAAGGAAGGAAGGAAGGAAGGAAGGAAGGAAGGAAGGAAGGAAGGAAGGAAGGAAGGAAGGAAGGAAGGCTATTCTGAGAACTGAATCTGGAAAACCTAGTTTCAATGTTATCACAGTATTCCTTCCAAATATATTAAAACAATGACAACATACTGTATGTAGTTTTAGCTTTCTTATAAATTCTGTCATAAAATCCACTGCCTATAGCTAAGCTCTGTGATAGAATTGCTTATATCAAACCCATTCAAGACACCTTCAGGCTTTCAGGATTTTAATTAGATATTTCTCAGATTACAGTTCATGAACACTGAGGGGTAGAGAAAAAAACACTTCACCAAGTTCTGACTGGTATTGAAGAATAGTCCACTATGAAACAGAAGTGGGAGAGAAAATAATGCAATGTTGCTCATTGTCACTTATAGCTCCCAGGTAAAACTTCTAAATATGTCATCAATTATTTACAACCCATCCTGTGCAATGGCATTTTCCTTTAATAGATCTAGGAGGTAGGCTTGTATTTTTACAGCCCTTCCAGTCAGACAACAGCTGCTCATCAGAATCATATATAACATATAACGTATGGATTCAAGGACTCTTCAGCAGCAGAGCCAGATGCCAAATTTATTTTGACACTATTACACCATTCGGACAATAGCCTAATACGAACATTCAAAACAGGAAGCATTCACACATCTGTTCAATGTCATTTTCCATGTAGGACATATAAATCTATTTCCAATTTTAAAAAACCCAAGGTAATATGCATTTGATATCCAAAATGACAATACTAAAAAAAAAATATGGAGGAAAAATTTACCTTCCTGAAATCTGATTTAAGATGACCATAGTAGAATAGGGTAGCCTATGACACTGGAGGCATAGACACTGGAACTATGAAGCACTGGAGAAATGACTGGTTGGGTTTGGGAGGTGGTCAATGTATCTCTGAGCAAGGTTCACGTTTGTTGCCTTGAAGGTGATTGTGATATGCCTAGTCTTCAAGAAGCTTCCCTAGGCCTGGCCATATGGGTTGTTCTCGGTCTGATGGAATTTGGAGTTAGTTGGAGCTAGTGGATTATACATTCAAATATAAATTAAATATAAAATGAAATCTGGGGAAGCCAGATTTACTTAACAACTGTTACTAACTTAGCAACTGCACTGATTCACTTAATAACTGTGGCAAGGAAGGTTGTAAAATGGAGCAAAATTTGCTCAAATGTTTCACTTAGCAACAGAAAGGCTGTAAAGCAAAAGAAAAACCCAGTTCAGTGAAGTGGGCCTGAATCGATTGTGGTCATAAGTTGAGGACTACCCGTAAATAGTATCCCAGATCATTTAATTACAGTAGAATAACTATTAGATTACATTTATCAGATTACAAATATTCTCTTTGTTTGATAAGAATGGAACAAACACAAAAAATAGAAAGTAGAGATGCAGAGATATTACATATACAGTACTTCCTAAATTACTGCAAACACCTTACTACTTGTACAATATGATTGCTATTATTAATCAACTGAGTTGGAAATACAAATCTGCTGTCCCTCTCACTCGTGTGCACGCATGGGCGCGCGCACACACACACACCCCTGTGGTTTAGTGCATTTATTTATATTTCCCCACAACTTCCTTCACCAAAAAGCCAGAACTGTCCCAATTAAATCCAGCCACAAGCCAACTAATGGTAGCTCACAGAGCAATGGCCAATAAGTCCACAAAGCACTTGAAGGTTTCCCAATCAAAATAAACCCACCAGGCAAAATTAAATCCACACTATAAGAGGGTTCACAAGGCATGATCCAAGTCAAGGCGCAGTGTCAATCCAAAGCAAGGCAAAAATCACAATGACCAGAAAACACACAGCCAGGAAATGAACACATTCACAGCATCACTTCCATCTGTCTTCTGTGCTAAATAGCCAGCTTCTGGTGCAGCCCATCAAGAAGGGTGAGGCTTTCTCCTCATGAGTAATCTGGCTGACCTTTTCTGCTCCTGCCTTTTCTCTGCTCTACCTGTTCTTGGACCAAATGCAGAACACAGTTCTTCTTCCTCATCACTGACTGGCTCCAGCTGTATGCTTTCTCCACCGGAAGCCTCAGGGCTGTCCTGCTGCAGCTGTGCTTCAGCCAAATCCCTCTCAGATGGTTGCTTTGAGCCACTGACCACCTCCCTTCCAGATGTGTCTGGAACTGGTTTATCTTCCTCAAAGCTGACATCTAGAGAGGTATCTGGGGAAACATCCAGAGGAGTCAATACACAGACCTAGTAGATCCAAGTATACTTTCTGCCCAGATTAGGTGCTAGTTTCTTTTTTGCTAGATAGAGGGAAACACAGATTCTTTTTGATGACTTTCCATGAACCATTAATCTTATTAAGGTCTGTAATTGAACAGTTCAGCTGATTGTGTTCATTGCTGATGTTATTGTGTAGAACATGAGCATACCACATACATACAACAAACTCCTGTCTACAACAGCAATGTAAAAGTCAACTCCCATTCATCCATGTCAAACCTCCCCAATACCTTAATTGTTGCATGACACTGGAACAAACTCACACATGAAAGTCAGCAAGCAGCAGCAAAATAGCCTAACAGTGTTCTGGAGTTAACTATAGTAACTGCAGTTGGAAGTGACCTGGGTAGGCATGTTTCTTGGATCATGCTAATTATCATAACCAAGAATGACATATTAATAGCTGAGAGACTGTTCAGTTCAATATTTTGATTGTTGAGTCTAAAACGTAAACTACTGTAAAATCTTTCAGGCACCTCATTTAAAAATCCAAGATCAATAATTAAAGACTGCCATATTCAAGTGGCATTAAAGCCATTTGAAAGTGGGAAAATTATGTTAAACTCTTAAAACTAATTTATCTAAGCCTCATCAAATCCTATAATGAGGATAAGAATCTCAAGAGGTGATGCCACCAAGGAGTTCCAAAAACAGAAATGTCCTTCTCATGCCTCCTGGACTAATATAGTTAGCAGATCCCGTAACTCAGGAAAAGTAATAGCATTACATAGCATTTTTCTTAAAGTGCAAATAAATACCTGATATTTCCTTAAATTGTTTATTTATTCGCTCAAACATACCAGCCAAATCTCTAGTTACTCCCACAGCATGTTTATTCCATTCTGTTCTCAAGTTTGTTTGTTTTACTGTCCAATTACACCCATATCAGATGCCAGTCCATGTCTGTGGGCAATATTTTCTTTCTTCTCAATCACTTCTTCTTTGTTGCTAAGAAGGGAGAGCCCTCCACAACTGCCTTTGGGGTCTTCCAAATAAGCTTTGATCCCATTTGCCTTGTGTTCAGTCTTCTTCCCAGGTAGCCTGCTTAAATTATCCTACTGTTTGATAAAATATTTAGTAAGGTAACCTGGCTATATTGAAGAAAATAGCTGGGTTGGGAGAAGAGTGGAAAGCTTAGAAGCCACTATCATCAGTGGCTAGCCTTGCTCCCCATGAAAATAAATACCTAAATACAACGTATTAAAAGTACTTTAACATCTGCTACTATATAATCCACAAATCCAGCTTTTTCCCTCTCAACAATACAGAAATCTTATCTGGATTTCATTTCAGCTTTTTTCATCTTGGATAGGCTACAAATGACCAAGATGCTGGAGGGAAACTTTACTATTTTCCATGTGTTTCAGATGCATTTTTTGAGTCGTTCTTGACTTTTGCTGCCTGCTAGTTTGTAGAACTGGGAAAGAACATTTCACAGTTCTCTGCTTGGAGGTGATTTATTTTTCTTCTCTCATAACAAAAAGGTCCTTTAGTAGTTCAAAGCTAGTTTGGATTCTAATGATTATTTTGATACTTTATTGTCCAGAATGGTAATATTTCATGAGCCTATTTTCTGTACAGCATTGGGGAAAGCATTGAGGAAGTTTTCTGGCATTTATCATATCTTAGAACCTAATTCAGTGATTTGGGCCTGAATTCACAGCTGGGCCAATATAGGATATTTTAATCATCTGATAAATTTATCCAGATGTAGGCCTAGGATTATTTTCCTATGTAGCATATTATATTACATTTTAAGTTTTAAATTGCAAACCATCTCAATATAACCTTATACCAGTGCTATACCTATGGATATAAAATGTCATTTCAAGGCAATGTCACTTAACAATTAGCAATGCAGGAATGAGCCAGTCTTAGTGACTGACTCATTCAGCGACTGTTCGCAGTTATTTTAGAACCAAACCCTGCATTTACAACCTTAGCAAAACTGTAAAGCAAAAGAAAGCTGAAATAAAATCATAAGCACTGTTGTTGTTTTACCTTAGCAATCACTTAGCTTAAGGACTGAGTTCAGTGGTGGGTTGCTCCCGGTTCTGTCCGGTTCTATAGAACTCGTAGTAAAACTGGCAGGAGGCTCCACCCATCTGCCATGACATCATCATGGGTGATCTTCGCATGCATAGAAGTGTGTGTGTGTGTGTGTGTGTGCGCGCGCGCGCATGCGAGCAGAGTGCATGCACGTGTTCCTGCTGCAAACCGGTAGTAAAGATAAATAGAATCCACCCCTGACTGAGTTGTCAGTCCCATTTGAGGTTGCTAAACTAGGAATAGCTGTATATTTCTGTCCTGAGTTTGAATGATCATTCTGCCTTCTTACTGATTTTTGCCTTGTCCTTTTTCACAGCTCATAGGATCTTATCACAGCAGCCTACTGGCATGAGTGGAAAGGGCTCGGAGCCAGA
The DNA here is from genome assembly GCA_012654045.1 of Ptyas mucosa. Lineage (NCBI taxonomy): Eukaryota > Metazoa > Chordata > Lepidosauria > Squamata > Colubridae > Ptyas > Ptyas mucosa. Next base: position 20,168,193 of record WNWU01000019.1, on the reverse strand, counting down.
TCTGCCAGTATGCCAACTATAAGAATTAGAAAGGCTAGGAGATTTGCTACCAAGGCAAACACAGCAACACATGAAAATGCTAGCAATTTATTTATTTAAAGAGCAAAAATGTTGTCTGTGTGTTTAGGCACAAGACTGAAGGGCAACATTAATTAACTTTCTGGCAAGCAGTCATTGATTAACTGACAGTTTTCAGGGTTCAGTTATTGGCCAGAAAGGTCGCATAGTGATTGGCTGGTAGAATCTAGATATAAGCATCCAACTCTCCTATATTGATACAGTTTTGACATCCAAACAGATTTGAAAATAGTTAACACAGCCAGGTTAATCTCTGTGTATTTTAAACTGGATTTAGAAAGGTTGGGAGTAAGAAAAGCTGGTCATCTGAAACAGCCTGAAGTGACTCCCAACAGATGGACTTGTGTGATCTGAAAGTGGGTGGGTTGCCAGATTTCATAGCTTGTATCCTGGCACTATGAATGCTGTAGCTTATAGTCTTGTGGCTGTGTGATATTTTTGTCCTCCCTCTGTGTTTCCTTCACATCTTTTTAGGCTTCTTAGGAGACACATATACCTCATATATTCATTTATATAATGCAGTTTTATTAAAGAAAATATAATACTGCATGTCACTAAATAATGCAATATAACCGGTAGGAAAGATTTACCTTTAATTCTGCCCTCAAACGTATTAGTTTATGGACCTTTCTCCTTGCTATAACCTTTATTATTAAAGTATTAAATTTTCTTGCTATCCTTCAAAAGTACATATATTTGTATATAAACTAAATTCTAGTACTCAAGGCTTCATCTATAATTTATAACTGAATCAAAATAACTTCCCACATGAATATCCTTCCAGGAATAGAGAATTTTAGTACCTTTGCCCAGTGATGGGATTCAGGTAATTTAACAACCGGTTCTCTGCCCTAATGATTTCTTCCAACAACCAGTGTGCCAAACTGCTCAGAAAGTTAACAACCGGTTCTTCCGAAGTGGTGTGAACAGCTGAATCTCACCACTGCCTTTGCCTATTTGATATCATATACAGTATAGTATAATCTTCTATAAGTGCTTCCAACCAAAATGAAAACCATGTAGGAATGGATCACATTCAGATTCAGTATTTATGGACACAAAAGTTAGTTGAATCCCTAAATTCTTCATCCTTAATGATAATTAATACCAGGAGCATTGAAATAAACCAATGTTCCTGGTGTTAATTATCATTAAGGATGAAGAATTGTCTGGGCTGCATATAAAATATATAATATAGTAATTAACATATATAACAGAACAACAGAGTTGGAAGGGACCTTGGAGGTCTTCTAAGTCCAACTCCCTGCTCAAGCAAGAGACACTATACTAGTGATAGCTAAAAGCTGGGGGAGCGGGGGGGTTGTGCACGCGTGTGCCCACACCCATAATTTAATGTGCCCTGCTCCCCACGTTCTCCCCCGCTTTTGGCATGCAATGGCCCGGTTGGCCCAATAGGCCTGTTTTTCGCCCTCCCCAGACTCCAGATGTTTTCTTGGAGCCTGGGGAGGCAAATTGGCCTTTCCCACTCCCCCAGAGGCCAGAAATGGCCCATTTGCCAACTTCCAGTGGATCAGAAGGCCGGTTTTTCACTCTCCCCAGGCTCCAGAGCCTTTCTAGGAGCCTGGGGAGGGCGAAAATGGTCTTCTGGAGGCTGGAAATAGCCCATTTTCTGATTTCCGGTGGGCCCAGAAGGGCTGAAAATCAGCTGGCCAGTGTGCGCATGTGCCAGAGCTGAGCTAGGGCAAAGCTCACGTGCCCACCAATATGACTCTATGTGCCACCTGTGGCACGCGTGCCATAGATTTGCCATCGCGGCCCTATACCATTATAGATAATGGCTATGCTATCTCTTCTTAGAAACCTGCAGTGATGGAGCACCACAACTTCTGAAGGCATTTAATTGTTAATTGTTCTCATAACAGCTTCACTGGTTAATTGTTCTCATAACAGCTTCTAGATTTGTCTGTGGAGATTATGATATGACATCACCGAACTGGTTCTCTTTGTTCGGGAGCTGGGCCCTCCGGCGCTACCCCACCCTTCCGCATTATTCTTACCTTTTATTTGGCTTCACCCCCAATCTATTGCTGCCTCCTGAGTCCCAGATGAAGGAAGGAAAAAAACTGTTTAAACTCTTGCCGCGGGGCTTCAAAGTGCTGCCCTACAGCTGATCAGTGTTAAAAGGCAGTGTGGTGGTAGACCGGTGCCTGCAAAAATAAATGGGTAGACCGGTACAGCTCTGCAAGCAGTTAAAAGCCTGGTAAACCAGTACCTCTGCTGAATCCTAAAGAATTGTCACATGACCATCAAGCCATGCCCACAAAATAAGCCACGCCCACAGAACGGTAGTAAAAAAGTTTAGAACCCACCCCCGTAGAGGACTGATTGTTCATGGCTAACTGAGTGGGGTTTCTTTTTCTTTTCTTATACCAGGAATCTGCAGTAAAGACATTGATAGGGGAGAGTAAAATGTCTGCAGAAGGTAAGAAGGGCAAGGCTAGTGGGTTTATTGTCCTAAATTTGCTGAAGTTAAAAATGAATTTAGTGGGATTCATTTCATCCTATATTTGATTTACTCAGTATCCTTTACTTTTGGAAAAAAAATACTTAGGTTTTTTCTATGAGAAAATGAAACAAGGTTAAAAAAGGAAATGAAAATAAATGTCTTGTCCTAATTTTACTAACTAAAGCCTTGCTTAGCCTTTAATAAGACCAAACGTATGTTGCTACTAGCATAACAGAACTGACCTTTTCGAAACTGAACTTGGAAAAAAAAGTTATTTCTCCCATGGGAACACAATCCCAGTGAAATGTTTATTTGTTCTTATGCCTGCCCCCTCTTTGCTTTCAATGAAGTCCCATCTTGACAGCAATTAGTATCATCAAGAAAGGTTATTCTAGACATTATTTCATTATTTTTAACACAGTAATAATGTTTTCTGGGCAATTGGACACATTCTCCAATAAGCAATTGCAACCAGCTGCTATTTCTATTTTCTAAGAAGGTTTTCTTGTCATTAAACCAAGGCTGATACATTGCTTTGTGGTATTCTAGCTAGGTTTACATTATTTTATATTGTTTTACAATCAGACAAAGAAAGGAACATAATAGGTGGAAAAACACATTGAAATTCAAAGGCATCATATTATTTGGCCTTACTTCAAAACACAAAGTCCTCACTGAATAATCGTTCATTCAGCAACTGTTCAAAATTATGACACTGCTGGATGAAGACCCAGATCTATAGTTATGGCCATTGCAACTTCCCCAATTATGGTCAAATATTTGCTGTCTGGGGTGCTTGGCAACCAGTTTGTACTTAAAGTAGTTTGCCAAGCATCATGTTCCCTACTGGCTTTCCTAGAAAGTCAATGGGAAAGCCATCATAGATGGTTATCACTGCCAAGAGAATTCCCTCTGATTTCTGAGTGATGGATGAAAAAGGTCTATCCCAAAATCCAAGCTAGAGTTTAGCATGGAGCATTTGCAGAATAGGGCATTTGCAGTCAGTCCTCCAGTGGGAATCCTCTTCTAGTTCAGCTTCAACCACAATAATACATGAGCAAAAATAGATACAAACTCAAGGTAAATCGCTCTAAACTCGATTGTAGAAAATACAACTTCAGCAACAGAGCGGTCAATGCCTGGAATGCTCTTCCCGACTCCATTGTTACATCCTCAAACCCCCAAAGCTTCAACCTTAAACTGTCTACCGTGGACTTTACCCCATTCCTAAGAGGTCTGTAAGGGGGCATGCATAAGTACACCAGCATGCCTACGATCCCTGTCCCACTGTCCCATTTATTTGTACTCATTACGTGTGCTCATGTCCATGTTTATAGTTATACCTGTTATCTCGTACATGTTTGATAAACTAAATAAACTAAATAAAAATAAATAAATAAAAACTGGGTGCAGACACTCCATGCTACAAACACTCCACGCAAAAATCCTGTTTGGATTTCGGGACAGATGCAGCATTTGCAGACAGCCCGTAGAAATGAGAAATAGTCCTCTGGTCTCCGGGGGCTGCCTGTAAACACCCCATGCTGCAAACACTGTGCCAAAAGCCAGTCTCTTTGAAAGTGAAAGGGCTGCCTGCTGGAAGGATTTGACCCTGTAAGAAGCTGAAGCCCTCCAGTAGGAAGCTCTTTAACTGTGATTGCTTCCCCAGATGCCAACTTGAACGATGAGGAAGGGGAGGTGCAGAGGAGTGTCTGGAAGTTGCTGAGGGCTCTGAGCCAAGAGTGAAGCAGCCAGACACAGTGGAGTGGTTACTGAAGGAGTGACCAGACAAATGGTCAGCTGAAGAAGGAAAAGGAGAAGCACAGTTGAAGTTGGAGAGGTCAGAGGCCCCACTAGAAGTGCAGGTGGTGAAGGTACATAGCTGCAGCTGGCCAGCAGGAATGAGGAGGAATTGCCTCTTCCAGAGATCTGTGGACAAGCAGGGCTGAGAAGAGGCAGGCACAATGGAGATCAGCGAGGCTACTTGGGAGTCCACAGCCTTGCCCCTCCTGATGAGCTTGGGGTTGGGGATCGTTGGAAACAACATCCTATTCTTTTGTGGTCTAATGTACATGCTTCCTTGTGTTTGTATTCTGCCCCAGCTACAGACCCCAAAGAACACAGCACAAAGTCAGTTCAAACCTTAGTTTACTGAATAAACCAGTCTTTTACAACAACGGCTGCTAATTAATTGCATTAATAGCCGCCAAGAATTCAAAGAATAATAAAAGCTTATTATGGTTGGCAGAATGCCCAGAAGCAATTTGCAGGAAGCTGATAAGATAAGCAAGACAAGACATGAAGATATGTGAACTAAGTTGTTCCCTGCAAATTGCTTCAGTCGGCTTCCTCCTTAAATAGGCTAAGGGAGTGGCCAATTAGCCCCAAGTCCTACTCTCGAGGAGACCTCCTCCTGAGGAGCCACTCCTGCCTTTTGGCAGCTCTGTGCATCCATGCATCGAGAAGAGGCTCCTCCTCTTCATCCTCTTCACTTAAGGGAGCTTCTGGAGGTTCTGAAGGCCTTGGCTGAATCCCCATCTCTGGCACCACATCTTCTCCAGCCTTCTCATTGTCCAACTCAAGTGTCAGCTGCACAGGCTGCTGGCGCAGCACCATACCAGCCTCCTCACTGTCTGAATCAGCTACTAACTGCACTGGCTGTGTACAGGCCACAACAGTTTATGGTTTTCTCGACTCTGGATTATGCTCATTGAACATGTGTTCATGTTGGATTTGTTCATGGATTTTGGACCTTTATCTTGGACTTCACGCTGGAATTGGACTGTGGACTCTGTGGACTTTGCATCTGCCTTTGCCCTTGTACATGGTAGCCTTGTACTTGACTGAGCAGTGTTGGACTTCCTAGGACTTTGCAAGTGAGTATAAGTAGGATTCACTTTAGGGCTTGGACTTTCATAAAGCCCTTAAAACCTTTGTGTATTTTATGCGCATGGACTGAAACAGGACATTGAGAATGAAAGGGCTTCCCTTGTGCGGTGGTTTCTCACTAATATGTAGCCCTCTTCTCCATCTTCCCCCTTCTCCATGAGCCAGGAGATTGCTTAATGACTGCAACCAGGACTGCCAGGATTGTAGTTGTTGAGTGAAGCAGTCAGATGACATCTCACTTAATGACTGCTTCTATCATTGATCAAAGATTCCATTGTGGTTGTACTTAATGGATTACCTGCAATTATCAAAGGGGTTTCCATCTCAATAGTTCCTGAAAAAAGCTTGTAAACGTATCATTCTACAAAGTTCCACTTTTTAATCTTCTTGTGATTGAGGGTTTTTTTAAAAAAAAAATCACCTAGAATTTAAATTTTGGATTGGACAAAGAAAAGAACAGCTTCATTAGAATAAAGATGCTTTTTGTCAGACATTTGCAACATTCTCTTAACTTTGTGCATTCTGTTACTTCATTTATTCACTCCATTTTGCAATTCTTTCAATATAGTTGAATCTCTTTCAACTACAGCATATTGCCAAATTTTCATGGCATCTTTGCCAGGGCTGATGATGCCATGAAATTATCAGTGTCATAATTTTCTGCTTCACAGAAAAAGAAAAAATACAAAATAGCAAAGCATGTGTAATATAAACTTAACTTTGTTTAATACTCTCCCATAAAAAAGGCCTGGGAAATCTAAGCACTACAATAATGTGTGATATAATTCTACATTCTTTACACTGCAACTTGTCTCAAATAATTAAGTGATCCCCCCCAAAAAATGTTGTCTATTTCAGTGTATAATGACACTAAAATTAGTACTCTATTTCTTTTGATTGCACCACACTAACATCTCTACTAAGAAAATACCAACTCCCTTTAAGCCAAATTTCTTCTTCTGCCACTCCCACATAGGCAATTTACAAAATTATGCCATTAAAATGCTATAAGCAGTTTTTAAGAAAGTATGGAAAGTACAGCACTGGCCAAGTAGCTAGAAAATATAAGAACGTTCATATATACTTGGAGATTTGCACAAAGGTAATGCTCAAACTTTGGCAATACAGAATTCAAGAATGCATGGAATGAAAATTGCAAAATATAAAAATTGGATTCAGATGAAGCAGAGGACTAGACACCACAATACTACCATCTAATGGAGAATAGAAAGGAAATTCTAAAAATGTTGATTTTTGCTTTCTTCATTATAAAATAGATTTTGACAAAGAAAGAAAGAAAGAAAAAGAAAGAAAGAAAGAAAGAAAGAGAAAAAGAAAGAAAGAGAAAGAAAGAAAGAGGGGAAGGAAGGAAGGAAGGAAGGAAGGAAGGAAGGAAGGAAGGAA